>DF239065.1:179813-286276 GCA_000507305.1 Breviolum minutum Mf 1.05b.01 | reverse complement strand
GTTTTTGTTGGACAACTAAGAATGGATTTACCCCCCTAAAAAACCAACATGCTTGGAAAACTGCTGTCTTTTTGGAATGCATGGCCCCTTTTCAGGGTCGCCGTGTCAACCTGAGAAATGAATTCAACCTGCCATTTTTTTCCATGTTGAAGTTTTTTCCTTAAACAAACAACTACCCATGTTACGGATAGTAAGGCACATATATATATATATATTATTTATATTTCTAAATATAATATTATATATATACAAAAAAATGATGCCATGACATGATTCACGTCCGCATTTTCCAACCGGAGGATTGTTTTTACATATTCACCCATGTCGTTCTTCCACTTCATGTCGTGGCAAATTTTTTCGCCCGGGCTCGCCGCGTCCAATGCCATATGTTGGAGTTTTCAATATGCTTAAAAGATATGCCAAGCATGGCGACATGAAAACACCTGCCTTTTTTGCAGGGTTGTTATGAAAGTTTTGGTGCGGCAAATTCGTGTTTTCAAAATGGAATTGAATCAAATTGGCTTCCCAAACATCTAAAAGCTATTGATATCCAGGGGTCATAATGATTGAGTTGCGATGATGCTGCAAGCTTTTCGGATATCCAAGCGTGAGAGAGCCCCAAGATGTTTATTTGACAGAGTATTCTCGCAATAGTACCGGGTTGATTGCTTCAAAGTCATGGGTGATTACCAGATCCCACAGCCCAACAGAAGCAACATATAGTTGCATGGTTTCAAACATTTTCGTGGTTCCTAGCCCATCTTTGAAACAATGCAAAGATAGACATGTCAGCATTCAGGGTGATATCGTCATACAGTTCATATTACCAATATCAAACCGCAGATGTTTGTAGAACATGGTGTTGCCTCCAGTGCATCCTGAAAGGAAGGTGTCGCCGCCATCAAAGATGGGAGCGAGTCAAATGTGGTGTGGGTGATATGGATGCACCCTAGAAAGTTAAGATTTTGAACCCAACAATGGAGGTTTGGTTCAGATGATTTCCCTTCCCCCCATAATCATGGAAGTGAAATTTGAGTCCCTCCAACAGCATCGATACCTTTCAAATACAGCTAAAATTTTCCACTGAACCATGATTATGGGAGAAATTTTCGTTTCGGGATTTCAGTTACGTAGTGATTTTTAGGTGAACCAGCCGTAACCAGCTGTTTTTTCAGGGTTGTTGATGGTTTTCGCGTGTCTCGAGATGAAGGCCGTTGAAGAACATCGTGACATGGGTTTCCTACTGAAGCTCAACCATATTTTGATGTTTTAAGATATATATAAACAACTGATATTCTGAAAAAAAAACATGTTTCTTAGGATATTTGCTACATATATATATATATATATGTATATATATAGCGTGTGTGTGGGTATGTTACATGTTGAAACGCAACGTCAGACAGCAAGATTTGTATATTTGTTGTAACGATTTACTGGGGCAGTTCAGGATGAGGATGATGATGATGATGATGATGATGATGATGATGATGAATTTGAATACCCCCCCGGTAAACTAACATGGCAATGGAAAATGGACCAGCTGAAGATGTATTCCCTATTGAAAATGGTGATTTTCCATTGCCATGTTAGTTTACTGGAGGGTAGTACAATTCCCTAGGTACTACATACATGTGCCGGCGCAAGAGCCTTCCTTAGAATCCTGAAAACTACAACTGCAGCCAATATACGTTATTTTTTCAAAAAACTATGTTCAGTTTCAGCAATGATATTTGTTTTAATCTTAACTTATATATCTTATGTGCTGCATATATCCTGTTTATGTTTAATCTACATATTACATCTTACACTTTTTTACACCAGGATCCATCAAAAAACCCTCACGGTCACGAAACCAAAGCAGCAAGAAATCGTCAGCCAGGTCATGCCAGGATGAACAGTCCAAGCAACGCAAGCACTGAGACAATATGGGTGCCCCCGTTGGTCGGTCTGTTTCTTTTCCAAAATAATAATGTACCATAAACATCAACAACATGTAGGTGAATAGATATAAATACACTAGTCCTATGGATCCTTTACCATTCCAAAGAAAGGAATCCATGTTTGCATGTTTGGTACATGTACCTGCATTTGCATTTGGTTGATGGTTATGGTAACTGTACTGTAGATACATAAACCAGTCCCATGGACCCCATAGGATCAGCCTATCCTCCGCTGCTGGAGGATGCGCCATGTTTGACGGGGATCTTCCGGCTGGAAATGGGACCTTCCCAACGGACCCCTAACTAAGTTGCTAGAGTTATTATATAGATACTAAGGTTTAGGGGTCCGTTTAGTAGGTCCTGTTGGAGATTTCTTGGATTCTTGCCCGGGGTATCAACTTTTTATTTGGTAGTTTCTTGAAGCAAGCTTACTCTATGGTTGTCTCATGGATGGGTGAAAGAAACTTTCCACCCACTGGATAGTAAAGATGCGAAGTACCATAGAAAGGAGAGGATAGAAATAACATGTGCTACTGAATATACAGAATGCAGACAGAAAATCATTCGTTGCTGTGTTATTGAAAAATTGAAATCGGAAGAGGTTTCAGTCTGAACATGTTCTATCATTATTTTGTCTACAACCGTTTTTGCTTATGCCTTTGAAGTTTATGTTTATAGCGGATATCTATGGAGCTTTCAAGGGAAGCAACTTAAATATTTAAGATAGATTGAAACCAGTACTGTAAGATATTAGACTGTGAAATAACCCTACGGAAAACTGGTGACGGGTTGCACCTTGCAGTGGTTTCACCATAGATCGATCCCTGCGTTTGTTTCGGATGGGTTCCACCCTCAGGTGGGAATGCGCCTGCGACCGTTGGTGGAGCGGGAACGAGGCAACGTGGTGTTGAGACTTGAGATGCCGTGGTAATGGTGTACACTTGGATGTCACAGGAAGTTGGGATCAATGGTTAGTAATTCAATGGGTTACTGGGTGGTGGCAACTCAAATATTTTTGGAATTTTCACCCCGAAAATTGGGGAAGATGAACCCATTCTGACGAGCATATTTTTCAAAGGGGCTGGTTCAACCACCAACTAGGAATTCAATGGGTTGGTAAATCGCAAAATTCAGTCTACCCAACCCCACTTTCTTGGTTGTGTTAGGAAAGCAACCTGGTAGAGGAAGCTGTTGATTGTTTTGGTGGTTTTGGTAACCTACTTTCCACTGGTTGCACAAGTTGCACTTCCGGAAGGCTACAGTAGGTTGATGTTTCATTTCCTGTATCCATACAGGTGGACAGCATCAATAGCAAAATGATGGTGGTCTAGACTGGGAGGTATGCACTAGAGATGTTGTGCATGAATTTCAACAGGAAACACTGGCATGACAACAGAACACGGCTGTTTTCATCCTCCTATCACGACTTTGAGATACCTGTCCCTCAAAAACGGTTTTTAAGCGTATCATCGGCATTCAAAAATTATATCCTGTATGCGTCTTGTTATTATGTCTAATTTAGTCTCTCCATGTTTTATTCTACCTTCGATGCCATCATTCATCATAAGGACTCGGCAACACATAGGGTTTCCATTTCCTTCGTAGAACGGTATCCCCAGGACAGCCGCATTGCCTACGAATTGAGGTTTGTCCCGAATGCGCGGTTAAATGGATGGAATTTGAGGTGTAACACCATGAAGTTTCATATGTATATATTGATAAATGTATGTACATATGTATTTATATTTATATATACTATATATTTGATTTTTTATTTTATTTATTATATATTATATATTTATTTTTTTATTTTATTTATTATATATTATATATTTATTTTTTTATTTTTTTTAATTATATATATATATTATATTTAATATCTAATATCATATACCCTCCTGGGAACTAAGACATCCAACCTGAGGAAGTATATGAAAGGAAAATCACGGACTCAAAAAAAATCGTACCTTTAAATAGGTGTTTTATTCAAAAGTTCGCGGTTTTGGGGTAGTTATAAGTAAGGTCCCATAACTCCAGTTCTAGGGGGTGAAACAATATTTTAAGGCCATGGGACCTTACTTTTCACCCTACAAATGGCCTAAAACTTGAGTGGATCTCCAGTTGCAGGGATTATTTCACTCCACTTGTAAGTGTGGATCCGGGGCCTAGCTTGAAAAAGCGTCCAATTTATTCATTTGTATGACGGGAACCCTATTGGCTTCATTATGCACTGTTACAGCGTTTAGGCAGGACCCAACACGACCCAACATACGCCCAGACCAGCCTGATTTGATCTGAAGAAGGTACCTTTTCCAAACAAATCGTTTTCAGTATCAATGTTCAATTGGCAAGGAGTAGCTGCCAGTGATCTATGCCCTCTCTTCATCTCAGTAAGGTGTGTCAAATGATTGAAGCTAACGTGTTCGTGACTGAAAATGGATGGTTGGAAGATGAAATGCCATCCTTTTGGGACCCGGCTTACTTTTAGGGGCAAATTCTTCAACTTCAGGTGGGTACCAGACACAAAAAACAACTCCACTCATGTTGTGTATTAGTTTTCCGTAGGGAGGTTGCTCGTACTTCAATATTTGCATCCCGCCGTTGCACCACACAGATGGAACTTTAACATTTTGAACCCAAAGTCATGAAGGTTTGGTTCAGATGTCTTACATCAACCCACCATAAAATCAACATACCCCTGGAAGATACCCCTAAAAAAACATACTCAACCCACCTGTTGAATGTTAATTTTCAGGGAAGGTACTTCACTACTTCACCTTTTTTTTTGGGGGGGGGAGTGGTGTGCAATATTGTTTTTCTCGGCATCCGACCCATGCATTATCCAACCATCAACATACGTTGGGGGAGTCGAGTCGACTCCACGCCAGCCGCGCTTGGCGGCGAAGGGTCCAGAAGTCCACGTGGTGGAAGATGCCTTGGACTCCGAACGTCGGATGGATGTCCATCGTGCGTCCTTCGCCTTTGACGTACCTTGGCGTCGGACCTGCAGTTATATTAGTGAACACTGGTGTTTTCCGGGATCCATGGGACGAAAATCCAAAATGATTTTCGTAGATTTGGTTGATTATACATATATATATATAGATATATTTATATAACATATTTTATGGTAAACTAGTATGGGGAAACACACTATTAAATATGCATTTGTGTTTTTCTTATGTTTCCAAATGTTAAATGAGTAGGAAAAATCATACCAGTCCCATGGATCCTATGGTAAGTTGGTGGCTTTGTTTTTTGGTGAAGTTTGAAGGGGTGGGGGGGAGTCTTGGGTGTGGCATCATCATCAGCAGCAGCAGTTTCCAATGTGATTAATGAAGAGCACGCTGGTTGTTTGGGGTATACAGGGGATTATACTGCCCAGTTATATGGGGATTGTGATAAGCCAATATAAGCATCTCTATCATCATGATGGAAAACTTATTATGTGTTTTTTCTCTTGGCTCATGTGTAAAACTTCCGGATTTCTTAATTTTTCACGGGTTCTTAGCTGCATGGCGTAGCTGAAAATTCCCCCAGATGCCCCGGATGTTGAGGTGGCAATGGACAGCACTGATCCCAACAGTCCTGACTATGTATCTCAGGTGGGCGGTTTGGGACCTCACCCCAAAAAGGTAGCTAGGTAGCTGAGGAAGGGAAATCTCCTTTTTTGAGGGAAATCTAGGTTTGTGAAACGTTATAATTGGGCCAGCATATTAGACTACATATCCCATATGTTCCTGGGCTTTTGTTTTGATTATGATTGAATAAGCATATTTCCCTTATCTCTATGTATATATATATGTTTATGTTTATATCATGTAGGTACTTATGTGTAAGTATGTATGTATATTGAATATTCATATTTCATAGCAGCTTGCGGAGCATACTCTCCCTGAGATCCCGATTTTTTGGGGATTTGAAGAATGTGTTGTGCAGGCATTTGGTGATGCTTTTGGAATACAACCTAGAGAATTCACGGTAACGGCTGGAACCCAAAAATGGAGGTTTGGTTCATATGATTTTTCAATTGGTAGTGATTTTTAGGTTCCAGCCTGTAATTTTACAGGGTGTTTTGATTATGTATTCTCCTAGCTCCAGTGATGAAGAGGGCTGAGGGAGATCATAAAATCCTATTTGACAAAAAGGTGCTAAAGACTCAACGATGTTCAAAGCTATAGAATGCATATAAAATATATAAAGGGATTTTCGCTATTTGCATAATATTTGCAATATCTGTATATTTTATATTCACATTCAATCATTGCAAATCAAAATCGTTGATGCTTCGTGTATGAGTGAATGTGTGGATTTCGATGTGCTGTCGCTTATGGCAAGCGTTGCCCACTGCTATGTTTTCCATCACCAGCATATGCTCAAAGGCTGTTGATGATGCCCAGTCCAAGAATCTCAAATGGAGTAAAAATACCAATTGACATTGCTGTTCCTTTTTACAAGGTCAATGGAGTAACAATGTCAATGGTACTTTGGAGTAACACCTTGGAGTAATTGACACTGGAACCAAGCACCTGAATTTTTACCTAGTTGTTTCTAACTCAGCTTATGATTGTTTGGAGGTTGGCCCCTGAGTGTTTTACACGTGGACTGATCTATGTAGGGATTTTTTCAGTTTTCCACGTCGACTTTATTTGTCATTGTCTACATTAGGTATTTAGGTGTTGTCTTGAACATGATATTGCTGCCCTCCATATGCCCAGAAGCATATTGACTGATCCTTGGATGATCAAACATGATCACAACTGGAGTGGGTAATAAATAAGTATAAGCAATGTCTATCTTGGATCACCCAACTTAACCCATAGGATCAATGTATGGTTGATTTTCCTACATTTATATACCATGAAAATTCATCAAATGTAGGTAAATATGCCATATATGGTTGGTTCCGCAGGGTAAGGGAGTTGCTATATAGTTACTTGGTTTCAAAAAAAACGTAGTCTTTTCCCAGGAGAAATGCTATGAGATCATGGGAGGACGGATGGTGGAACATTTAAAGCAGGCGGCGGCGTTGAGGAAAAATTGGAAGTATGGTTGGGTTATATACGGGGGTATTACAAGTTATACGACAGTTGTAAGGATTGTATAGTAGTTATACTGTTATAGTTATAATAAAATAATATCAAACATACTGTACTTATATAGTTTTGTAGGTTTTTATTTGTACAATTCACAATTGTGTTGTAAGGATCCCTAGTAACCGGCAACAAGGTGTTTTTTGGGATCACTGCCTAGTTGAGTTGAGTAATGTTTCCTTATATATATCTATATATTTTTTAACTCACCCCCAACACAAAGCCCTTCTAGAATGAAATTCACCTTCTCAGACGATTCCTGATGACTCCCCTGAAAGCTAGGAAAATGCACCAGCAAAAATGCTGGTTGGAAGTCTATTTTTCTTGTAGAAATCGGTCCCTTTTCAGCGGGAATTTCGTTCATTTTCGTGGGGTTACACCTCACCTATCCGGCCAACTCACTCCCTCGAATAGTCAATCTACAGAGACTTGATGAATGGACAACTCACACCAGGAGGTACCAAACTATACGGGAGGAACGCTGAATCCGCCAGCATTCAGTAAAATGATGGACCATTCCTCATTTGAGCAATAAAAACCTGAGTTGCTTAGGGTACATGGGGGATTATACTACCCAGTTATATGAGTGGAGATTATTTCATGTTCACCATTTTTTAGGGATCCCGGATCCACCATACAGCCAGGATAACCCATGGCTAGGACTCAAGCTACCCGGCCGAAGCTCGAAGCCGCGCCGTTGCAGGGCTTCAACACTTGTCTCTTTTGCTATGGACAAACGGGCACCGGCAAAACCACCACCATCATGGGCAGCGTCCGGAAGCTCCGAAAAAGATTCGGATTACGGATTTTTTGTGGTGGGGAAGGTGCTTGGTGGGTTGATACGTGTTCTCCTCTTTTTGCTAGCATGGTATCTATAGATACTCTGCAGTCAGTAGTTTATTCTTGAATGCTAGCATTGAACTACTGCAATTGTCAGATAATCAACCACCAGCCTAACCATGCAATGGCACACTCAAATTTTATTGATGGATATGCACATGATGATTTCAAAGTTTGGATTTTCCTTCAAGCAAATGTGGTTTTCTGGATTCTGGCTATTTTGTTAAGCTTCAAGGGGGTTATAGCAAGTAGAAAACACGGACAAACACAGATCACCATTTGAAGAAATTTTGGGCAACTTTAATATCCTTCCAATAAGTTGAGCAACTTCTAATCTAAGGGACAAAAGGTTTACCGCTCCCGAAAATGAAGAGTTTTCTCTTGAAAATACGGATCAAGTAGAAAGGAATATTAATCTTCCAATCATCTGTTTGCAAAACTGTTAAGTTTCGGGAGGTTTTAATCACCAAGTTCAAGGGGTGCAACCATTGATTCATGGCGGGTTTCCTCAGCATTTTGCTCGAATCTTCATCGCGTCGCGAATCAAGGGTTAACTGCGGACAGCGGAAATTCCAAAACGCCATGACTGAGATCCGTGGTACAGGTGCAGAGGGTGGAGGTCAGACATAGGCCCTAGGCCAGAACAGATTCAGCATTATAAATTATCCTGCACCACCTGGGATGTATAAATCCTTGTACGCTGGGATATTTGCCATACCAACTGGTGCAGGACCAGTCCCATCCCAATAAGGGTTGGAAGATGATCATTTCTATGTCATGGCGATGTTTGAAATGTGAGTTACCCGGAGCTTCACAGAAGAACTCCAAGTTGCTTTTCCTGAAACTACCCTTCCTAAAACTGGCATTCATAGCCCTTTTAAAAAAGGGACCTGTCTTCCCTAAAGGAAAAGCAAGGATCGTCTCCCAACCACCAACATGTTCAGGAGCTACAAATGATGTTAAACTTCACGGGGCCCGCGTATCCCACCAAACAAAAGCAATACCGTGCACATGGATACATTCTCCACATTCACCATCATTTTACCTTACCTGGAAAGCCAAGTGTCCTATTTTTTAAGACAACTTTACCTCTAAAACCAGCAAGTATATTGCCTTAAAAATATATGGCACTTGGCTTTGCCAGGTACGTTGATATCCACAAACAGTAAAATTACTCTTTTGTTTACCCTTCCTTTGATATCCGAAATTCCTTCTTTTTGGAGAATTTCGGGTGCACCAACAACCTGGATTCGCTGGTGATATTCAGGTGGTATGATGACCCAGGCCGAAGAAGGCCCGGATTCGTTGGGAATTCGGATGGGATTTTCACCGCATGCCTGGGTGGCTTGGGGATTCTCGATTTGAGATGTGGGCTTCACTGGAAATGTCAGGGGTCATTAAATTAATCAAAAATTCCTATTTCGGGTGGATCAAACAATGCAAATCTAAGGCAATTCTGAAAAATATTCCCCTATAGTGTCTTGGCTGGTTTTGTAATATAATGACCCCTGAATGTCCAACCAGGATTTCAAATCCGAAGCACACATCACATCATACACAGCATGATGTTGGGATTTTCCAGCTGTTTTTTTGTTTGTAGAAAGATTGGAATGGAAGTGGAACCGTGCATGATTTGAGTTCTTAAATTGGGTCTCAGATTAGATTGGGATGTTCCAGCATTTGTTGCATTTGACATACGTCATGAACTTAACACTTATACCATGTTATATCCTGGATCTACCCCCCAAGCCCAGGATTGCAGTGTCAAATGAAGGTTTGTAGAGATTCCCAAATCCCAAAACTGTTTCATGTCATCCTGGTGGGTTTTCCCAGGAATCCGCAGCCTGGGTGTGAGGCCAGATAAACCCAAGTTTTAGCTGAAAAGGATTTTGGAAGTGGCCAACATCCTGAAAGTCAAGCCGACCCCTTCGCTGGGTCGTGGCGGTTTCAAACATTTTTTATGTTTCACCCTGAAAATTGGGGAAGATGAACCCATTTTGACGAGCATATTTTTCAAGTGGGCTGAAACCACCAACTAGCTAGCTAGTCTTTTGTTGTCCCGATAAAAACATATTAAAATACTTGATTATGAATAATAAACCCTAACTAGACCAAAGTCGTGTTTAGGGAAATACACCCCTAAAAGCTAACATGACATTGGAAAATCCTCATTTTTAATAGGAAATACATCAACTCCTGCATGGTAGATTTTCCAGCCAGTCATGTTGGTTTTTGGGGGTCAGTGTAAGTATTTAGCCTAAACTTCCATTTATAAGCCAATTATAGGCTATTTAAGGAAGCCCAGATGCTCAATGTATGGCCTATTTGCCTACATTTACCATAATTTTAGGCCAAATGTAGGTAAATAGGCCATACATTGAGCATCTGGGAAGGGGAACAACCAACCCCTACTTTAAAGGGACTTACCTAACACCGATCCTCGTCGAATCGTCGTCCTCGACGAGGCATGAAACTCTTCGAAGCGCAGCTGTCAGGTGCTGCGGCGGAGGTCGATAAGGTGCGCTAAGCTTCGCCGTGGGAGCCACGGGACCCATGGGGGTTGGAAACGGTGGGTTCCCACGATGGCGGATCTTCCAAGTGGTGGTAAAAACGTGTGCCTTTGCACCAAAAAAACGCCTACCAAAAGGCAGGATTTTTTCAAAATACATTTCTAGAAGATAGAGGTATGTTTACCTATACATTTGATGATGGTTGATTTTTGTGTGGGTAAATTGGTGGGTAAATACGTAGAAAATACATGGATGCGTAAGGGGCAATGTATACATACTAATAGTCTAATATGACAGGTATAAAGGATGAAGGGCGTTTGGGTTATAAAGGGGTTATGAAGGGGTAAGGATTACCCCACCTCAAAATTTTATGGCTAGATACTTAGATAATCTTAGATACCTAACATGATGCCACTTTTAAGAAGCCAGAGATATATACATTTTCCAAGGCCCATCATTTGTTGGCATCTCTTCGTGCAAGTTCGGCGGTTTTTTATACCTTAGTATGACGGATGATCGAGACAAGAAGGTGACACAAAGGCCCCAGATGGCTTTATCATTGATAGACATGTACCATATGCCATAGGATCCCATGTATGTTATGTTTACCTACATTTACCGTAAAAAATCAACCAAATGTAGCTAAATATACAATATTTGGATCCTATGGGTATGGGTATGTCTCAGCAAGATACTTTTTTTGTGGCAAAGACTATGTCATTAACATGTTGACATGCTTCTTATCTGGCTGTCAGAAATCTGGCACCACTTGACGGTGGGCAGTTTTGATTATATACTATTGATGCAATATTGAACAGGATTCGAACCGCCATCAACCCTATCACTACTCTACTTGATCTCAATTTGTCATGTTTCTTTGCAACTCCCTTACATGTCCCTGTAGTGTTTTTTTGTTGTTTTCAGGATGCTGCTGGCAAGTACAAGAACGACGTGGAAGCACGTCTCTCGGTTTGATCGTCCTTTAGAAGGTATCAGGGAAACCCCCGCAGGATGTCACCCAGTTAAGGTGCTGTTTAAAAAATGCCCTGAAGAAGGTGCTGTTTTTGGTTTGGGTGCTCCATTCTCCAGGGAATGATGGGTTGTTGAAACATGATCAGCATCACCCAGACTTTGCATATATTGTTTGAATTTGCTGAAGGGTGATGTGATATGATGCGATGATATGTTAATTTGTGGTTCAGTTCCGCTATGGTCCATTTATATTTACTTGGGATTGTTTGTTTCTTATTACATTTTCCCAACCGTTTTCAACACATAAAAACGTGTGTCATTTTGCCAGCAAGAAAACTATTCATTGGCAGGACATCCTGTGAAAAAACACAGGATACACTCTCTAAATCTAGCATAACCCCCGAAAATCGGCCTTCCCAAAAGGAAACGGATCGTCTTCCAACCATCATTTTTCAGGGGACACGGTGACATGTTAGTTTTCAGGGGTATAGTTCCATTTTTGTTTAAGAAGGGTGATGTGTTGAAGCCAAACTGAGGCGTCGGAAGCCATTTTTGACATCAGTTGGTCTACAGAGATGTGTTTTTTTTTGCCTAGCCACCAACAGTTTGCAGCAAACACCTTATCTTGTCGTCCTTTGCTATCCTTTGTATCGAACCCAAACGTAAGATAATAAACAAACTACCATTGATGCAGCATTGCTTTCATCAAAAGCATGTCTTCAAAAAAAAACACTTGACCCATTGACAAACAAACAAATCCACTCAAGACCTACCAGCATCTTCCAAAGGGTGTGTGTTTGAACCCTAAGGGATGGTGTTTTTCGGCACCCCTTACCATCCATTCAGCACCCAAACTCGAAGATCCAGGTACTCGTAGGAATTTCTACGAAAGGGACCAGCATTAAAACATGTCACCAAAACCTTCACTCAGTTTTGACATGGGATACGCACCTCCAAAGGACAACGAAAAACCATCCATTTTTGCAGGAGATTTCATGGGGATACGGGGCCCCCAAAGTTTAACATATGGAAGCTCAAAATGATGGTTTAGCAAGTTCGGCATCTCCTTTTCCCTAGGGGCCGATTTTTAGGTTCCATCTTAAACTTCAGGGGTGTATAATAGTTTCAGGTGTCTACTGGATGTAAAATGAAAAATTGTTCATGAGCAATGATTCAGGTAACTCTTTGGTTTTCCCTAACATGGCTGGCTAAAGAAAATGGACCTTTTCCTTGAGTCGATGTTACATTCCCTAATATTCCCTATGGAAAAATGGGGGGATTTTCCAGCAATCGCTACTCCCGTCGCAACTTGGAAGCTAAGCGCCAGGCATTGCATCTTTGGAAGCTGAAGCAGCCTTGCTCACTGGCAAGGTTGGGGGGTTGGTCCGGGGTTGGGTTGATGGGATATGTTGGATTTACCCTTCCCCCCCCCAGTAACAGTGGCAAATGAAGGTTTACCCTCCCTGAAACTAACATGGCACCTGAAAATGGATGGTTGGAAGACGATCCCGTTTCCTTTTGGGGCCCTTCCTATTTTCAGGGGCGAAAATGTTAGTTTCAGAGAGTGTAATAGGAATCCCCTATGGTAAAAATGTAATCTATGCTACCCACCACCCGCAGAAATAAATGCCGGCGATTTTCCGGATGGTGTTGGTTGCTCCATCCCACCACTTAAGTCACAAAAAAAAGGACTCCAAATCACTCCTTTTCACATTTATCTAGGTGGTGGTTTTAATTTTTTTTGGAATTTTCACTGCCGGATCCCTGGGGGAGACGATCCAATTTGACGTTCGCATATTTTTTCGTTCGAACCACCAACTAAGGTATTCACTATACATTTCTTTATTTGATATCCCTTCAACTATATAGGTACCCCTACTCTTCCAACCCCTTGTTTTTTTTGGTTCTTCATTAAAATCCTGCTTTTTGTTGCCCATTGTTTTTTCGGAATCAAGGACAAGAAGAAGGAACGTGCCGCCAAAGGGAAAGAGGTCGCCGAGTTAAAAGGCGAACAGTCGCTTGATCCCTGCAGATGGCCTCGGGTGGGTGGCCGTCATCCACATGGTGGAATGGATCCCCCAGTTGCAGCCATCCCCCGGCGGAAATTTTGGCCTTTTTTTTTTGGGAGGGAAAAAAAACAGATTTGGTCAAGAAGTCTCCCAAAACTAGAGCAAAAACAGCCCTTGAAAGTAGGCCCTTTTTACCTGAAAAAAGGAAATTTCATCATTCTCAGCGTATAATTTTTTTGGTGCGAAGTGTTTAAGTTTCATGGAGGGTAAGAATTCCCGGTTCTTGAAGCCATATTTGAGTAGTGGTTACTTGTAGGTATACTGATGAGGGTGTTTATTCCTCATGCAACTGAAAGGTAGGCAGGAAATCGGAGCCTTCTTTTGTATATACGGGAGTACCTTCAACCACTCACCATGGCTTACATTGGAGTTTATGATGGCAAGTGAATGGCGCGATTTGGCATGATCTGCCATTGAGATCTATTGAGATGTTGCTCGCTCGACTGCTGAAACTCATTTTAAAGCCTAGCAGAATCTTCAAATCCTCAGAAATACTTGGGTAATTTCATTCTCTTGGGTTGATGAGGGTTTGCTACAGGCACCCTTCCGGGTGATTTTAAACAGAAAATAATTCGAAAAACCAGTTGCTATGTTGAATTTTGCCAATCATGATGTTGTTTTAAACCATCCCAGTTGGTTTTTACCGATTTGGTCGATGGTAGGGTTTTCCAAGAGCCCTTCAGGTAGTTAGCCTCCCTGGGTGATGTAGCGATCAGATTCCCAGTGAGCTTGTGATTAGATTCCCAATTTGAAGCCCCTTGGACCACATGAACCTAGGCAATATGTGGATGCCTGCAAGGTTGTGAAAGGCTTGGAACCGAAGTTTGGATACTTTGTGACCAAAGCAGCAGAAGCACCAAAGGCACCAGAGAAGGTAGAAGTTACAGAAGAAATCAAACCCGAAAAGGCCAAAAAGGACCCGTGGGAACATCATGGGTCTCACCCACCAAAAAGGGTGATGGACTCCCAACCGGGTCCCCTAAGGTTGAACGAATGGAACGAATGAAAATGAATGGGCAGTTTCCATTGAAGTTCAACTTCAGGGGTGGGTTTAAAAAACCTGGTATTTTGTTTGAATGTGAATGAATGGGTTATTGAATAGGTGATTTTTAGGTGAATTGTTTATGAATTGTAACTTATGTTGAATCGTTCTTTGTGATTTTTGCCAGCTGAAAAATCGCAAGTGATCATTTGGATTCCCCAAATGGAGGTCACGGTTTCAGCCCTCAAAAAGGTCATGGGTGCGAAGGAGGTCTTTGAAGAATTTGGTATATATATATATGTTTAACAATATATATATATATACTAGGTGGTGGTTTCAAATATTTTTGTTTTATCCCTACCTGGGGAAATGATCCAATTTGACTAATATTTTTCAAATGGGTTGAAACCACCAACTAGTATATGTATATTTAGTTATGTATACACACTGTATTATATATTTGTATTGTTCTGCATTTTAAAATGCATATCCCAGATTAACGAGCTCCAAAGTTTGCGTTGACCTACCTGGATAGTTCACCATAGATCTTTGTGTGGTATCTTTTTGTAGTGACCTTAGCAACATACAAGTAATTATAACTATATACCACCCCACATTCTGAGAAATAACGAGCACTGCAGTGGATGGTGAGATATGAAGATTGCCTGGATTCTCTGACACATTTGGAATGTTTGGTTTGTCCAGGACAGCAAGAAGGAAGTGAAGAAGGAGAGTGTCCTGCTGAAACAAAAACGATTTGAGTTTGTCTTTTCTCATGTGTTGGATGTACAGTTTAACATTAAGCAACACGTAGAAGCAAGTATATACTACTAACATATTTTTTTCATTTAGATATGTAGTATATGATTTTTTTTATTTTCATAAATACATAAATAAAACACATATATTTATATCTATATATTGCATGTATCTCATTCCCATGATGCCATGCGGCCATGTAATTCTCATGAGTCGTCATTTGCACAAATTGTATGCAGAACCATGGGGAGGGGCAACAAATTGATCACTCGTTTGTTGGCAGCAGTGTGAGATCACGTGGCCTGCCTTGTTTTTGGGTGCCTATAGGTGGTGAATTGTTTCATTTGTTTCATGTTCGCATTCACTTGAAAGAGATGATCCGAAATTTGAGGTATACCCTCTCTGAAACTAACTAACATAGCACCTGAAAATGGATGATTCCTTTTGGCAAGGCCTATTTTCAGGGGCTATGTTAGTTTCAGGGAGGGTAGTATATCATATATTATCATATATGGTTTAAACAGCTTAAAGTAGAAACCACCAAGGTCTTGTTGCTGTTTGATTAGCGTCTTGAAATGCTCTTCGACGCTTGTTTTCTTGTTATTTATTTATTTTCGGTTTGGCCTTGAGTTGTATTACCTATAAATTTGTTGTGTTTTTTCATTAGTCATTAGTCGACGTTGTTGACTGCCAATGTGTGGGGAGAAAACATCGTTCGAAAGGTTCACTCCTCGCCCCCGAAATCACTTGCACTTGGGATTTGAGGAGCCTGATAAATCTTGACAAATATGTTTAATAGGATTCTTAAGGGGGGGCTGGTGATTCCCCGAATCTTCCCTAAGGTTCCCCAATCTTCCCTAGGAATCCTTAGGGTTCCCCAGTTACCCGCTTCCAGAGGCCAACCGATTCAACTTGTGGGTGATTACTAATATGTATAGTACCATGTGAAACCACAACCTTCCTTTTTAGGGCTTATAACCCATATTTTTCGGATTAAAGCCTCAATTTTTCACGGTTTTACGGTCCAAAGGCAGGAACAATTTAAAGTTTAAGATTCTATTTCATGGTCCCAAATGGCTGAATGAGTATACGTTGACTCAATCCACATTTGTTTATGTTTGCTTGCAATAAACTGTATAGAGATGTCGATATGAAAATCCCCAGATTTGAAGCATGTTGTACCAGCCACCCGATTGATTGACGAACTCCTACCAACAATCACAAAATACCTGAAGTATACAACTTCAACAAGAGTTGTGTGCTAGTGGATTTGTACATCCTTAAGTATACATGTTTTGAATTATTTTGAAGATAGATTTCACAGAGGAAAATTGAAAAACATATGTAACATACCAATATATATCCAACTATGAATTTACTTGTGACTTTTACACCTAAAAACTGAAAACCTGTTTTTTTTAATATCCAAGACCCCTTGGTGTTTCTGTACGCGTTCAACACACAGGGGAAAACCCAATTTACATCAATTTATCACCCGAGGCGCTGGCTTGAGTCCTGCAGAAACGAAGGAGTTTTTCGGGGAAATTCCTTGGGGGGAAAGCTTTGTTGTTTTTGTGGTTCAGATTCTTTACATTTCTGTAAGCTAACATAGCAATGGGAAACTCCACCATGTGAAGGTGGTATTTTCTCAGGAAACAAGTGGAATTTTTCATAGCTATGTTGGTTTTACCATGTTTTACCGGAGGTTTTTGTGGGTTTTTGGTCATGTTTGTTCTAGCTGGTGCGCACAGTTTCGGAAGGGATTTGGAGCGATTGTTTTTGTATCTGGAATCCGGACCCCAAAATTAGGAGCGAGTTAAGGAGCAACCCCCGTAGCAACTTTTTCTAAGCATTGTTTATCTAACTGGTGGTTTCAACTATTTTTTATTTTCACTCCGATTTGGGGAAGATTTTCCATTTTGACTATTATTTTTCAGATGGGTTGAAGCCACCAACCAGTTTATTGGTGTCTTTTTTTTCTAACCAGTATCCAGACAGAATACATAAATTATTGATCATCCAGTTGAATGATCTTGCAAATCTGGATTCGACTTCCCAGAGCCGTTTTTTTTTGAACAAAATCCAGACCCATCAAAACACCATGGTGTACCCCCTGAAAACTAACATGACTGGTTGGACAATCCTCATCTTCAACGGGAAATACATCGACTCAAATGGTGGATTTTCCATTGTCATGTTCATTTTCGGGGTGGTAACTGAATAGTTTTGGTATGTTTTGGTACACGTTTGTTGTTGTTAGTCAGGCTCATGAGACCCATTACATTATGGCCGGTCAACCTCCGCCACTAACATACCTCCCCTAGAAACAGCCGGGGTCCCTTATGATCAGGGCTTGTTAACCATTGGTTGACCTTATTAAACCCCTTATTAAACTGCGGATGGTACATTTGGGGGGGAGCGGACGGGGTACCAGGTTGGTTGATTAGCCATAATTCCAACCAGCCTTCAACATGATTTCCGATAATAGATGCATTATCGTGGTGTCTCACAAGACGACACTACTCAAGTGAGGTGGGATTCTAACATGCGTCAGTTTTTGAATCATGAATCATGAATCCACTGCATTTTCAAGCTAGGGTTCCCGGAACATCTTACAAACATGTCTGCACTTGTTTACATATATTTATATAGTGTGGTGAGTTCTTAGTTAGTTATTGACTTTGAAATTGCAAAGGTTAATATAGTTATTGTCTTCGAAATACCAAACATGTCAAGGAAACCCATTTTCGAACCCTCGGAATGAATCCTGGTGAGGTGCAGACTTCCAATTTGCTTCTAGGAGCTGGAAGATTTGAAACAACAAATCATCGAGCGCAAGGCCATTTTGAAGGACGCACTCCGCCCGGGGGGCTTCAGAAATGCAGCGCGGTACAGGGGTGTTTCATACACCAATGCATGGGAAACACCTGGAAACACGAGGTTTCCGACTTTAATTCGACAAATTTTCCTTGATCAATGATTCCTAGTTACCTTGTTCACCCAAAAAGGCATGTTGTTCTTGCAGGAACAAGGCATGAGTGGTGGACAGCAGAACAAGGATGAAGAAATCGTCAAGATGGTCGCACGCATGAACGATTTGAAGGAGAAGCAGGACGGTCAAAACGAAGACCCACAAAACTGCCTATTAAAAATGTGGCAAACGGGGGATTGTGCCTATAGAAATGGAAAAGAAAGGTGCGCTGTTGATGATGAATTTGCTGGTTTCTATTTAAATGTTCATTTGGGTCAATTATTCCAAATGCAGTAGTGTGGTGTTGCTGTTAGAAACTTCATTTTATTCAATCATTGTTTTGTTTGCATTGGTTGCTGGCATTCCCTCCAGCGTTACACATTTTTCCTTGACCATAGTAAGCAAGGTAAAAGGTGAACAAAAATCCCACTGGATGGGGGAGCGACTTGGAGTTTGTGATGATATATTTCCCATGGGACCCATGTATGGTATATTTACCTACATTTACCATAGCTTACCATTAAACACAACCAAATGTAGGTGAACACGCCATACATGGATCCTATGGGTTTTAGAGAGGCTCGGAATCCTTCGAAACATTTTCTTTTATGCAACATAGGCCCCTACTAGTGATGAATGGAGTTAAAGAGGGCTTATAACCCCTACAAGTGGAGTTCAGCATTCATTCTGCGGTCAGGACATGAATTTGTAATCAAAGATGTCAATAGACTCAATAGACATTCACCATATATATGCAATTGTATCTCCTCACGGGAAATGCGGGATTTTCTTCAATAATTTCCGGTTCTGCTAGTTTCGTTTGCTGGCGAGTATTTTGCATGTAGAAGTAGACACTCTTATGCCTGTCCTCATGATTTTGGACAGTCAATGGTTTATTTATCGCTTTTTTTAGTCCTGTGAAACCATCACAGCCGTTCAACATACCCCGCCCCAGACCTGCCCCATCCAATTATAAAACTAGCAAGGGGTTACCAAACCCCAGTTCTCTTATTAAAATCTAGCGAGCCTTCTATGTCCTTATCGAATCTAACCTCTATTTCAAATAGGGGTATGTCAAGGAGATACGTTGAACAACCATGGAAAAAGGCGCCAAGACGACATGGGATTTCTCCAGGGACCCCCTAAGCTTCCCATAAGCTTCCCATACTTTTTGGTGGATCTTATGGAAGGCTTGGTGGCGTTTGGGGTCCCACTTTTTTGGGGAGTTTTTCTTGGAGTTTCCCTTGGCAATCAGGATCCTGGCAGCACCAAGAAAGAGAAAGATGACAAGAAAGGCTCCAAGAAGAAGCTTGGGCAACCAGAAACGTTTCAAGAAACGAATGATGATTTTTTGGGGCTCCGTGAAAGTTGACGTCATTTTCTTGCCTTGGTGGAAGGAGAATACCTTAAAATGGCACAGGTGTATGTCAATTTGTTTGGGCCATTGGTTATGAGAACCTGGTACTGCAGCATGTCCTCCTCCAAGCACCCACGTATGCCTCAGGAAGACACCTTTGAGCGCTGAAGAGCAGAAGGAATTTGCACAGCTTCAGAGTCTCGACTGTTCCGAAGATGTTTTACCTTTACCCCTGAGGAAATGATTCAACTTGACTAATAACTGATATGTACTTATTTCCAATCGGATTGCAACCCACCAGCTAGACAAGAGCTTAGAAAAGCAGAAGTAAGGGAACTCGTCTTTGCCTGAAAAAGAAGACCAGAATCATTAGACCCAATCAGAAACCTCCCGGCATGCATGACCACCTAGGAATGATATCGAGCTCTACAAAGCCAAGCTACGAAGCGAGTTTGGCTATAGCATCTTGGATCTTGGGTTTTGCTTCAAGTTTTTTTGTTCAGGTGTCATGATTTTTTCCCATTTTGGGTGAATCAAATGTATGGTAATGTTGCAAGTGATTTGCCCATAAATTACCAGCTTTTTCATGCAGGTGCCAACAGGGTAGATTCAACCAAAATCAACTGGCATTCAGGGTGTGTTTATGTAGAAGACAGACACCTCTTTGTTTTTTCTCCGCAGAGGGGAAAAAACAACAACAACCACCCCAGTTTTTGTTGCAAAGTCCTGATGTTTGAAGCACTTTCCAACTGCCTGCCAATGTATCGTTTTGCCTTTTTTTTTCCGGCTCAAATTGAGATCTCACCAATTAGAAAACCTCCCTGCGGTGCAAAACACCGGAGCCATGGAGCTTGTGCAAAGCACCCAACAACCTCACGTAGTTGCTCGGTTTGCGGCGGCTGAGGGGCATTGTTGTTGATGGCTGGTTCTGGCTGTTAAAGCTGGAAAAGACAGACATTTTTAGATATAATATAATACATATATATATATATATTATTTCTTTATATGGTAATTATTTGATTAGAATTTCGAATCATGCTGTGACAAGGGCATGGTCTCGACACAATGATGCGCATAGCTGCAGGATCAGAATCTTTTAAGGGCTCCTTGCTGAATCGTCGGTTTGACTGTCCCCTTTCCAACAGTCCTAAAAGGAGTCACATGCAGTCCCCACAAAGTGTTGATCAAATCATCCTGAGATTTCACGTGAAATCACTTCTACAGTTATACATCAAAATGTTGCATACACACATGTTTTTTTAAATATATGTGCATAGATGCAGTCCTCTATAAAGGCAATGTGGGAACATTCATAACTTAGAATGCATCCTAGTGCGGTCCAGGATATTCTAGCTCATTTTATGTGGAAACGCCCTAGGCACAAATCACGGGCAGATTTTGCTAGTCATCCTCGCTCGGGTGAGATTCAGCGCAGGATTATCGAAGGCATAAAGTAAGGGCCCTGGACCATTAAACCCGAGTTTGAAATAATTAATCATTCGAATACAGTAATTAAAGAGTCAAGAGATTTTTACGTACATATACAATGTACTGCATATATTAATATATATTAATATTAATATCCGTTTGTCATTTATCATTGCATTTGGATTTTCTTATATGTATATTTCCCAGTAGACATGGGGCGCTTTTACAAAAAGGCTCTTTTGACCTCTCAAACGGATAATGGGATGGGTCGTTGGTGTTCATTGTTTTTATTTTTCTCCATTAGCTTTCACTGATTTGATTGTCCTATAGCCATTCTTCCTCCCCCCCGCGGCCCCCCCCCCAAAAAACGAGACACAGGCTGGCTTGGACTTCAAACTTACTTCTTTTGATCAACCAACTTGACCCCCCAACTTGACCGCAACTCCGAGGTTTTCGAAGACCCGGAGCCTTGAGCAGCAAAAAATCTTGTTTAGACAACGAGTTGAGCTGGGTATACTGAATTTGAGATACCACAAAAAAACAAAACAGTGAAATGAAGCAAAATTGCGAAGTCTTAAGGTTCTGAGAATATTTGGGATTGAGGGGGTGCTCTTTAAATGATTTTTTACTGTACAGTTCTTGGCTTGTTCTATCGATAGTATATACCCTGCCGGGAACTAACATATCGGTTTTCCCAGCCGGAATTTTTGAGAAGATGATTTTCCTTTTCCATCCTGGAGGATGGTGACTCCTTCTTTTTTGGGTGTTTTTGACTTTTGCATTGTTAACGACTTTTGGATACACCCTTAAGCCACTGTACAGTAAGTCTTTGTCGTGGCTGTTCCTTATGGTCCATTGGCAAAAAAGCGATTTACAGGAGTGAATCTGACAACAATACTTTATGCTTCGTAACATTAGCCTGTTTGTAGACTATGTTCTGTTTGACTACATGTTTTTCACATTTGGTTCAGTTGCTTTGTTTAACGTAAAAAAGGTAACGTGTCATATAGCTGCGATATTAAGATGCAACCTGTCACCTGACATATCCCCATGACCAGCATTTTTGTGAACCCAACGAACAAATTGGAGTCTGCGAGGAGGTCAGCAATGTGCAGGTGGGGCACGGGGTGAACGGGGTAAACGGGTAAACTTCACTCGGCCAATAGAGGCAACCTGGAACCCAAATGGGGCCCCTTGTTTCGATTAGAATTTCGGCCTTGTTTTGGGGGGTTAGCCTTCAAAAATAGAGGTCATTGGGGTTCCAGGTATATATCACTAGTTCGTGGTTTCAAATATGTTCAGTTTTCAGCCGGATTTTGCAGGGAAATGATCCAGTTTGACTTGCACATATTTTTTCAAATGGATGGCAAAGGCACCATGGTAGATAATTTTGGATTACATACAAGTTACACCCCCGAAAACTAAGGGCTGGATACCCCAAAATGATGGAGGTTTGAAACTCCCTTCAAAAATGGAGTCATTTTTGGTATCAATTCGTTACAAAGTTTGGAGTGTAGAAATACTTCTTCCCATAGGATCCATGGGTCTAGTCGGTAAATGTAGATACCTATACATTTTTATAGTTGAATTTTTTGTGATAAATGATAGTTTAAATGTGGCGACGCGTAGGTTGAAGCAACTTTGATACTATCGATGTTTTGATGTCTATAGCTGAGTGAGAATCTCAGCACTTTGCACGGAAGTAGTCATGAGAGTCGAAAAAACCTTCCGCAGAGTTTTTAGGAACTCCCAACGGTTTGCCCGTTGCCGGGCAACATCGGCAACATCATTCAAGGTACTGTTGACGGAAAAAATCCTGCACCAGTTGAGGTTGGTAGTTTATCCCATTATTTACAGGGTTTTATATATCCCAGGTGGTGCAGGATTTCTTCCATCAACAGTATCACTAAGTACTGTTGCCGATGTGAATCTACCAACTTGATGTGAATCTACCAACTTGGAATGGATAAATGTGTCAGGTTCCCACGTATTCCGTCGCCAAATGGCACCCAACATGCCCAACAAGATGACAACGTCGTCGAATTGAAAGGTGTTTTTTTTTGTTTTTTCCGTATTCGTTGATCCGAAAACCACCCGTAAAAAAAATTAGATGTTTGGAGATCTTGATGCGTTTTTCACTAGAGTTTTCGCCACATCTCCAGTAAGATCATGACATCCTATCCAGTCAAGCTAAGCCCCTGATAATCCTCCGGGCTGTTGGGGCTAAAGGCCTTTCACATGGATACCACTCTCCTGGATGGTTACCCCCGATTCGGATGCGGCTGTTTTCAGTTCATGTCCAGGATGAAATCTAAGGTTGTAAGTTGTGAGGGTTTTAAATGACATTCAACTGCAAGTTTACCCTTGGACCCTTGGATGGTTATGTTGATAAATTTCCAGGAAAAAACCTTTAAACGACGTCCAGGACACTTTATCCGACCTCTTCTTTCTCTTTGGAGGGGTGATTTTACGGAAAGGTAAGCTTCTAAAACAAAGTAATTACTTGGCCCCGCAATAGCAGGCAATACTTGGGGGGAAAAAAACCCAGCAACAGTGAGTAAATACTGTAGTCTATTATCATTTTTATGAATCGAATCTATAATTAACCTTCACGGACGGAAACCACTGGTTTTCCAGGTGTTTAGGCCGTTTACGCAATACTTTGGTGGTCTTTGTTGATTTTGTTTTGGCACGGCTTCGTTGTTTTGCAGGTACCCACCTTCCAGGAGAAAACCTTGGTAGATACCGAGACTCAGGACAGCATCGAGTTAGACTCAAAGGCTGGGGGACGTTTGAATTCGTTTGAAAATGGCTTTGTCCCTGAAGATCCACAATGCAAACTAATAGAAATTGGTTGCTTTTTATTTTTTGGAAGCTGAAACCGAATGGATTTGGGAGTACGTAATCTTGTCGGCATAGCCGACATACCCAATTTTGTGCTTTGTTTTTGAGAGGGTGCGAGAAAATCGGTTTGTTGACATACCATAAATTTTGATTATACAATATGTATGTATAAAATATATTACTTACTGGGATATATAGCTCAGATTGGTTGCACTTGCTGGGATTTGCTGTTTCGTACTTAAAAGATTGCTTCGGATGTGCCATTCATAGCCTGCTCCCAGCAGCCCAAATCCATCGGAGGCATTGAGATTTCTTAAGCGGCAGAAGCAGAGCTTGGAGAAAGAGACGGAGCAGCTTGGTTCAAACCATGCAAACTCAATGGGGTAACATGGGTAGCTGTCGCCATTGTTCATGTTCCAGAGAAAGGTGCAATTGATAAGTGATACATGTATATATATATATATTATGATATCGATATACAGAGATATACATGATGAAGCTTGTAGCGTTGACGTCGTACTATTTTACTTCCTTTTTTTGGTGGTGGTGGGCAGAAATCTATCAGAAATCTATTTCATTATGAAAGATTATGAAAGTAATTCTTACTTGTGATGAGGAATAAAACCCCGCAACCAAACAAATCAAACAAACCAAACTACCACGCGACAGTTGGAAAACCCCTCGGTTGCGATGAGAATAAAGACTACGGTGAACTCCTAAAAAGGCAAGGAACTAGGATGAGACCTCTATACTTTATATACCCACCCTCCCTCCATGAAGTTATGGTC
The DNA here is from genome assembly GCA_000507305.1 of Breviolum minutum Mf 1.05b.01. Classification (NCBI taxonomy): domain Eukaryota; class Dinophyceae; order Suessiales; family Symbiodiniaceae; genus Breviolum; species Breviolum minutum. Next base: position 261,720 of record DF239065.1, on the reverse strand, counting down.
CAATTTACATGCGAAAAGGGCGTTTCGGGAAATTCTTCCCCAAATTGTTTAGCGAGAAATTTGACTGGCTCTTTGAAGGTCTTTGGTTGCAATATGAACTTGTTTGGCACAAAAATCATCAACACCGAAACCTATGCATGGACCTTAAACAAGTCGCGGGGGTGAGGTTGTCAGATTTCCTGACAGCTCATGGATTTCGAGATCTGCACCAACCTCGTTCATTGGGCAGCTGCTTGCAGTTCCGCATGCATAAAGTTTCTGGACGGATGATTTTTTGAACGGAGGAAAGTCCATGGGTAAGATAGATTTCGTAAATTTTCAAAAATCATATTTAAAACATTGGTGGCATTTCATTACAAGTACGCAATACACATTCGAACTGAATCTTATCAAAGCATTGAGAATCTTTGCGAGGTATATTCTTTGTGTCCAAGAGTGTTTTCGATTCAACGAGAGCTACTTAAAGAAAGATCAGCAAATATAATATATACTAGGTGGTGGTTTCAAATATTTTTTTATTTTCATCCCTACCTGGGGAGATGATCCAATTTGACTAATATTTTTCGGATGGGTTGAAACCACCAACTAGTATAAGAGCCTGCCCAAACGCAAACAACGAGCGTCACCCTGATTATGGAAGATTGGAGATATTTTTTCCATAGAATGCTGTTAGTTTCAAGGCGTTTGAAGTGGGCACCACCCATGACCACAACATCCTTCCAAAAAGGCGAAAAAAAAAGCATGGGTGTTTATCATCCATTATCATCCCATTTAAAAAGAAACAAGTCCCATTACGGATCCATGGGACTGGTATATTTACCTATACATTTACCATCAAAATCAACCATCCATGGATCCGGTAAATATACCAGTCCCATGGATCTTATGGGACGTCCCATATAACGGCGGCTGTGGATGTTTACGTCACTTGAGATCTATCCTATCCACATCGCGGCGCGGGATGGAAATCATAAGCTGCTGCGCTTGTTGCTTCGTGCTGGCGCCGATCCACAACAGAAAACCTCGAAAGGTGCTACGTAGTAAGTTGTCGGTTGTCGAGTCTCGGTGGTGTTTTGTTTGTTTGAAATGGTGAGTTCATCCAATCCAAAGTTGTTTGTTTTTCAGGTGCATTAATGGCGACATGTTCCCAACCAAAGAGTCAACTAAAGCTTGAATCTTTGAACAAAACTCTGGGTGGTGGTTTGACATATTTTTTATTTTCACCCTGAAAATTGGGGAAGATGAACCCATTTTGACTAATATGTTTCAGATGGGTTGATTCAACCACCAACCAGTTGTTGTGCCAGCAGATTGCTCAAGATGAATGGGCCATTTTCAACTCGAAAATTAACAGTTGGAACGCACAATCCTGGAGGTGGATGGTTCAGATGATGATCCGGATTTCAATCGGGTGGCCTTTTAGGTTCCAGCCGTTAATTCTTGAGGGTATCGTGAGTTTTTGTTACTTGGCCAGATGGTTAAAAGGCACCTGGTCAAACAAAAAACAGCAATCATTCAACAGAAACAATGCAACAACAAAGAAGTATAGTACTACTATTTTTTTCTGTAGCAAAAGACGGCTACTTCTAGTCCCACTGTAGCTACTACCACCACTACTAGGTACTACCACTACTACCACTACTACTTCTGCTACTACTACTACTACTACTACTGCTACTACTACTACTACTACTACTACTACTACTACTACTACTACTCTTACTCCTACTTTTACTCCTACTTCTGCTTCTACTACTGCTTCTACTACACTACTACTTGCTTTTCTTTGGTTACCGCTCGTTCCACCTTTGGCTTGACCATCACGACCGCCGCCGCTACCACCAGGACCAGTATCATGATGATTATGGTGATGATTACTTTGATTATGAGGCTGATGATTATTTTTATGATGATGATGATGATTCCTATTATTGTGAGCATGATGATGATGATGATGATGATGATGATGACGATGATGAGGGCGTCTGTGATTCTTAGTATCGTAGTTGTATTCAAAATAGGTTGCTAGGTTTTTTGTTGATGCAAACATCAAGGTCACACACACACACACAGCATTACAAAAGAAAGCTGGTTCAACTAGGATGATGACTTGTAAGGCATTTCCAGCGATCCAAGTGAAGGTCTACTAACTCGGACTTCCAGGCCAACCCAACCAGCAAAGATAAGCATTTGTTGGTTTCCTATTCAAACCAACTTCCATAGGTTTCCCGGTTTCCCTCCATTCCTAAGAAAGGTCATACTTTTCCAAACTTGTGGAAAATGGGGCCAAAGAAGAAACACCAACTGTTTGTATGGTGGGCGGTGGGAACAAACGCAAAGGCAATGCAAGAAATTATATAATTTCTGCACTTCATCAAAAGTTTCAGGCACATAAGTATAAGATGGAGATACTCCCCCATGGAAAGCTGTATGTGAGGCTCATGTAAGGGAAACCCCACCCCGCAAAACATCCTTATAAGTTACAGTAATTCCATTTTCGGTAACTGAAACCTTTGGTGTTTTACCATGTTTATGTTTTTCAAAAAGTGCTTTGCTTCCAAAAATCATTCCTGCTTTTCTACCAGCAACCTGACTTTCCCTCACCCGCGGGTTCCAGGTGTCACGGCGTTGCACGTGGCACAGCAGTGGAACCGTCGCGGCTCTCATGATCAAGTGGTGGCTCTGCTGAAGGCACCCGAAACTTGGCCAGCATGGAGGTTGAGGGCCTCGATGAGGCCCCTGAGGTTGGCAAAAATGTCATAGAAATAACAAGGGTCCAAGGTTTATCTAGGTGGTTTTATCCTATTTGCGGAAGATTCCCATTTTGACTAATAGTTTTCAAGTGGGTTGAAACCACCAACTAGAATTTCAAGGTCCTAAGGTTTAGTGTTACGGCACCTTGGGACCTTGACGTTTCCACAAAAAATGGAGGGGGGGAGGAGGAGGTTGAAAAAAACATGGGGAATCGACTTAAAACAAGCTTCATTTTTAGGGGTAATATCCAAGGAAATTTCCAACTGGACCGGTCCGGTCACCGGACCCCGTTCAACCTAAGTGTCTCATAAGCTCACAAGGAAAAGAAAAGTGTCGAATATTTGTCCAGATTTCTCAGAATCCGCTGTACATGGGGACATAAGTGAACCGAACCTGTATGTGAGTACGTGCAAAATAATCTAAGGTAAGATGGTCTGGAAAAGTCACCAAGATTTTGTTGGCCAGTATTTGCCAATGATGTTGGAACATGCTGATGTTAGTATGTTAGTTGAGCAAAGGCTAGCAAACGTGTGGAATTCATCAATCACCATGAACCGACACCCAGCTGGTTTTTTGATACAATTGGATGTACCCCGATCCCAACGTAACCCTATGGGAAATCCCTATATAAGCCCTATATTTCGTGGGTATCTATGGGTTATACTCCACAAGAATCCCATCCGAGAACACCAGCTAAATACCATGGGGTACACTGTTAGTACGGTACACCCAAAATTGTCCCTAACTGTGAAACTGCAGACCAAAACATCTCTTTTGAAACTCCCCTGGTTGTTGAGGGTAGATATGGGATGAAATAATTCTCAATTTTTTTAGGGGTTCTCTTATCAACCATTATAGGGATCCCTATTCAGCAACCAGGATGACTGATGGAAAGTAGGACGTTTTCTTTTGTGGCTCATGTGTTCCAAGATTGACCTGAAAAGATCAACAATTACACTCCGGTAAACTAACATAGAAGATGAAAAACCGACCATTGGAAGATGTATTTCGTATCGAAAATGGGAATATTCCAGCCAGCTATGTGATCGTTTATTAGAGGGTAACTTGATTGACCCTTGTCAATGCCTTGTTTGATGTGGATTTTATTGATGGGCATTTCATGACCTCAAAAGCCAAAAACAAACGTTTCGCATCATTATAAGATCCATTTTTTTATAAATATATGCACCCTGGGAGATTAACATGGAACCTGAGAATACACCCCTGGAAAAGGAAAATCATCTTCCAAACCATCATTTTCAGGTTCTATGTTAATCTTCGGGGGTGTAGATTCACTTTGTGTTTGCCATGTTTTTCAATTCATGATGCAGATCTTTGCCAACAAAATTCATCACCAGGTTGAGTAAGCTAGGGGAGAATTCGGGCCGCTAGTTATTATGGGGCCCTAGAAATGGCCTTACTATAAATAGGCAACTGGAATCATAACTCCTATAACTGGGGTTGTAACCATACTTATAAATGGTGGTCCGGGGAGGTTTTGGGCGAAATGTTTCTGGCCAAAAAGGTGCGATTGCTGGCTGCACGTGATTTGTTGACCTTGAACTGCACGAAAACCCCGACGAAGGTGGGACAAAATTGAAGGTTGAGCTGCTTCAGTCTATGGTTTGGCATTGAGTTTTTCACTTCACATTTCGAAGTTAATCTCTTTGAACTTAAAGGTTCATGTTAGGATGTGCCATGGGATCAATGGAACTGGTGTATATTTAGCTACATTTTTTGTGTTTTGTTAGTACATTAGTGGGTAAATATACCAGTCCCATTGATCCTATGGGTGTGTGTGCGTTCTAAGACAGATGATGTTTTATCATTTTCCTGTATAGCTGCTATGGGGTGTTTGGTATTCATTGTTGTTATAGGTTCGAGTTGTTGCTATTCATCACCCAACATTCCTTGACTTGAAGACTCAACGACTCCAATTTGATGAGCCTTGAAACAGCTCACAAAACCGCATGGGAAGGTGTAGTCCGAGTGGAAAGAGCTTTATATAGACACGTTCAATGGAGTTATTTGATTTGATTGAAATCGGTGCTTTGCACCGAGGTGTAGTTTCAAAACTCCCTGGTTACACCCCCAAGGGATAAAAAAAACAACCATACCAAGTGGTGCAAGACTTCTGCCATTAGCTGTAGACTGTAACTCCCAATCCAATAATCTAGTCATTAAGTTGTGGGATTCAAAGTCCGACTGAGAATCACTACATGATGGGCAGTATAATGATCAGATATAATTTGATAATGTTCCACCTATCAAGGGAGCATTCCAGGTAGGAGCTAGCATGTTTCAGGTATCATATGGCCGTTTGGAAGCAAATCATATAATTAGTGTGTTTGATAAAAAGTAGTTGAGATAGGAACAAAAAAACTATGCAGCAGGAAGCTGATGGAACATTACACTCCCTGAAACTAGCATAGCCGCGTAGCCTCTGAAAATAGGCCATCCTCAAAAGGAAATTTCATCTTCCAACCATCAATTTACAGGGCCTATGTTAGTTTCAGGGAGGGTACATCTTAAGGTAAACAATGATTGAGCCTTCCCCATTTGCTTTTGTCGAAGGTCTGCGAGATTCCCAGCAAGACATGTGGAGATGTGAAGGAAAAATCGATCAACCATGCAGTTGATATGGAGCATTTTTTCCACATATAGCTGGGGTGCTGGGTGGTTTCAAATATTTTTGGAATTTATGTTCACCCCGAAACTTGGGGAAGATAAACCGATTTTGACTTTCGCATATATTTTTCAAAGGGTTTGGTTCAACCACCAACTATAGGTTAATGTGTTTTAACATATATCTCAGGTGGTGGTTTTCTGAACCATCAACGTTGTCCAAGGTAAATCGAAATGACGGAAGATTCCCAGTATAAATAGAACGTTTCGGCTCATTTAGTGGAGCCCAATTACCAGTAATTCCCAGAATCCAAACCTTCTAGGAAGCGACGTTTTTGACTTTACATTTTTGATATATGATTCATGGGTTTGTTAAACCAGATTGTGGTTTTTCACCGATGTTCTCATATGTATTAATGTATGTATGTTTGTAAATATAAAATGGTGTTTTTTATGTGTCATTTTTGTTCGTGTTCACTTCGGCAAATGGAAAGAGAATGGTTCAGTTCTCCAGGAGTTGTTTCTTTTGTGTCTGGATGGGTGGTAACCAACTGCCAACTACAAGATGGGCCCCTACTAGATATAAGCTGAATTATGACCCCGTGTCCTTATAAGGAGGTAACCGGGGTTAAAAACTATAGCCCTGTTCAGAACTAGTACTTGGATGTCCCAGGAAGTTTGTAAAAGGTTAGTAAGTGGGTTATAAGTTATAACCCTAATATATTCCCTTTATAAGTTGATATTATAACCCATTTATTTACGAACCATTTACTAAATTCCTGGGACTTAGCTTGCATCTTGTTCTGCGTTTGTCAAGTTCCTTCATTGTACTGGCATTTGGGGCCGTCCCTTACGGCTCCATGGGCGTTTCACTGATGACTTTCTGGAGGGAACTGCTGAATCAACCTTTTGATGTGCTTAGCTCCAAACTCCCATTGCTTCCCTGTTACGTAGGAAATTTGGTTCCCTCAGCCCAAATACCCATTGAAAAAAGAAGGATTCCAGGATTCCTGTCATTTTTTTTCGGTGAGATGGCCATCCCAAATACTCCATAGTAAAAGTAGATGGCGCAACTCCCAAACGGTGGCTTAGAATGCCAGGCTTCCAGGTGGTATATATGGGTGTTTCCAAGAATAATAGGGGTACCCCAAAATGGATGGTTTATAATGGAAAACTGATTTGGGGGTACCACTATTTTCGGAAACATCCATATGACTATCAGCAACTCAGTTGGAGGGCGTTACATGTTCATGAGTGGGAAAACTTCCTGCACTTTGCAGGACAACGGGGTAAGCCTTGCAAGGCCCAGTGGCAGACGCAACTTATCCCGCAAATTCTGTTTTTGAAAACTGGAACTTGGAAGTCCAAGGTAGAAAATATGCAGAACAGGCTGACAACACTTGGATTTGATAGTCACTCAAATTAACTCTTGCAGTTTTTGGGTAAAAATGGTTGTTGTATTTGTATTTGTTGTGGTGGTGGTGGTGGTGATGTTTGTAATAGTGGTTGTCGTGGTTGTGATTGTGGGTTATGTCGTTAATCGCATGGTTGTTGTTGTCGTGGAGGTGGTTGTGGTGAATGTTGTGGTGGAGGTGGTTGCGGTGGCGGTGGTGGTCGTCGTCGGGTGTCATTATCATTGCTATGGTTGCTAGCGGGCGCCCAATGTCAACTCGATCAGGTATAGAAGCGCTGTGATCGCTGGAGGCACTTATGCATGTTTTTCCTTCGGATTGCAGTGTCAAGGTGTTACCAGTTACCACCTTCGCCATGCTTTTCGCTACTGTTTTTGCCCGATCATTTTCATCATTCCTACTTCCGTGCTGAAGTGATGGGTTCGGAGGCTTGTCTTTAGGTCATTCTGGAGCAAAAGATCGAAAAAAAAACATTAGTATATCTATATTTCTTTTGCAAAAATGAAATCAATCAAGAAGTGATTGCAAGACATCTTCCAAGCATGAATTCTCCCATGAGGACTTTTGCAGACATCCAACTTTATACCGGCCTTGACTGGCCACCCGCATCACGGGAGTTTTTCGGCCCCTTTGGCTTTTTGGCCAACAGAGGCCTTAGAAAGTGGACAGGACTTTCATTGGGGCACAAGAAGCCAGGCAGTTAGGTTGTGTTGCTTTCGGGGGGGGGTGTTAGGAACCCCAAAACATCCCCAATTGGGTTTGCATTGTAACAACATGGGATGATGCATACATATATATATGGCTGCGGCTCAAAATGTAAGGTCTGGATCAAGCCCCGTTCCCACACACGATCCAGACCTCCGATCCAGACCTCCGATCCAGACCTTTCGAAAGGATTTGATCCAGACCTTTGGAATGATATAATGTATTGGTGAGTTGATGTTTGGTCCAGTGATGGTTGCATGTTATTGGGTTTCCTGCTCTGCAGTTATTCACCCTGCCAAGCAGCCAAGCAACAAACTGTTGTAAAGCCACGCTGCCAAGCTGTCACGCTTCCAAGCTGCACTTGTCGTAAAGTTACGCTGCTAAGCAGTCAAGCAGTCCAGCAGCCAAGCTGCAACTGTTGCACATCCAAGCTGTCAAACTGCCAACCTGACACTGTTGCAAGTTGTAAGGCCAGCCTGCCAAGCAGCCAAGCTGCACACTTGCTGCCTGCACACCTTGTCGTCCTTTTCTTGTCATGCTGCATCCAAGCTGCAACATACACAAACATGTGAGCCCACTTCTGGGCCGATCCAGACCCGGATCCAGACCGATCCAGACCCGATCCAGACCACAACCACAACCAGCTCCGACCCAGACCACATCCAGCTCCATGTTAAAACTTGTGATTGTTTGGTTTCTTTCCTTGCTTCAAACTCTTGGTTCACAATCCAGAGTGCTTACAGTCAAGTTGAATCCGAAGTGTGAACACTACAGGTAGACCTCTCCGCCTTTCCAAGTGACCTCTGGCCAAGCCACAGACTCATGTAGAGATATGATGTCATATCATGACAACATGATCTTCTAGTTGGGGCCTTGGAAACCTCTGGATCATGCCCCTTTACGTAACCCCCTCGTTCCAGACGTCCGGATCACCGCGGGACGATCCAGACGGTTTTTAGAGCCATACCCATATATATATATACATATATATGTATATATATACATATATATATATGTATATATATACATATATATATGTATATATATGCAGATGATATCATTGTGATCATGTTTCATTTCCTTGATTGTGTGATATTAATTGGTTCATGGATGCCACAACATTCCTTATCAATTGTCACCAATGCAATACTCATTTTTATCTTGTCTGAGCATGAGACGTCTCATGCTTCACAACTCGACGTCTTTTGAACATCTTGGATGTTTTGTGTCACGCCGTAAGTTACATAGGATGCCCCCCCCCCCCTCCAAGGAATTGTGGCTTTCAATGAAGGTTTTTTAGTTCCAGATCCCAAAACCACAACACTGGTGCTGACATCCGGGGAGGGGACCCCTCCCATCCATAGCTGTATGTTAGATGAAGTCCTACATCAAGTCGGTCAACGACGCATGGGACTGCGGCCAATTTTGGGGAATATCTGGTCCATATTTGAGAGTTGCATTGAGTTTAGTTGACAGTATTATCATTAGAATATGACCGCTTGTTGATTGATACAAACCTAATATATACACAGGGTGATCCGATGAATTGATGTGTTTGATGCGTTCTTTGGACTCATCTTGCAAGTAGATAATCCTGATATTTCTAGATGTCGATGGATTATGATGGATTATGTATCAGTTGTTTTTTCCTGGAAAGTGACTCTAAAAGTCCTGCAGTCCATTTTTTCCCCTGTGTAAGGGAGTGTAATTTCACAGAAGGAACCGACCGACCTCAGGTCTTTGTATCCTGCATTTTCTTTTGCCGTTAATGTCAGAATTTTCGTTTGCGAGAACGAAAACCTTTGAAGCACCTCAAACTTTGGGGCTATGTTAAAAAAACAACCTCCGACAGTTCACGACCATTACCATGTTGCTGAAGGAATTCACATTGTTTCCCTGAAAAAACCGAACGAGAAGAGTATGAACATTTGTTGATTTGAAGGTAATCTCCTTTGCAGCCCATGAATGCCATGGCATGTGTCCCTTGCATTTTTTTCCCTTTTAGGCAGCGTATCTTTTTTTTAAAGGCAAGTAAAGACGAATTCTGAACATATTCTGGATTTACTATCCATACCATCCATGTATGGTTTATTTGCCTACATTTTGGTTGGTTTTTATTGTAAACATGTAGGTACTTTTTTTTACCATACATGGATCCTATGGACTATAGATGCTCCATGTGGCGTTTTGGGCGCCGTCTGTCAGTATCCGTCAGGCCCAGGTTCCTCACCCAACTGTTACCCATTCAGTGATTTATTGATGATAAGTTAAGCATACCTTGGGTGATCTCGGTGTACCAGTGGATACTAAAGATGACAAAAAGGCCCCTCCAAAGTGAAGAGGACGTGACACGACCTCATCCCCAAAGGAATTTTCCAGTATATCCTTAGATATCCTTAGGATACCAGGTAGCACAAATAACAATTGCTCCTTGGGGTCCGGGAATATTTACCAAGCCATGTTCCATACATTTGGTCAAATTAGGTCGCGCAATTTACACAATCTAAAACCCGTGAAAATACCATGGGTCTCCATGTATGGTACCCTCCCTAAAACTAACATCAAAAACCAAAAGCCCCCGGAAAATCGGCCGGGCCGGGCCCCAAAAGGAAAGTTTGGGACCCCCCAAGGAACAGAAACTAATGATGATTGATTCCTATAGATATCCATTTGCTAGTGTCTCTTGGAGAGCATGGCACTATTAGATAATAATTTATGTGTATTATATCATATATCTATATTAATCTATGTCATCTATAGATTTATTTATTTTCACAAATATATGTGTATTCCTAGGTAACTTGCTTAATTGCTGCATTTCAGCTGCTTGTTGTGTGACTCTCATGGGATGGTTTTTCCCACCTGTCGGGGGTTGGAAAGCCTCGAGTGTAGCACTCTCTCGCCGTGACCCCATAGTAGTAGTAGCACTTGGCGAGAGCCACCTGAACAAAAAGGACGCGGGACCTCATAGTAGTAGTAGGCTATGGATATAACCACCCCAAAAAAAACAACGCTACGAGGTTGGAAAAACCTCTTGAAGTCTATTCACATCTGATATCCAAGCAGGATATCATCATAGTCTTGGGCGATTTCCACAGAGATGATAAATGGAGTGATCCTAGAAGTTTCCGATTTTTCAACGGCAGTCTCTTTGAAGGGTCCCCAATCTGTTTCGCCTACCAGAAAATGCAAGGGGTTGGCTTTTTTTCGTCCACCCCAAGTTGGAGATGACATTCATGTCATCTCCAAAATGCCCCCCCTCCAATGCAGGTGAAGCGCTATGGATTTGTAAATTTCCCCCCTTTTTTGGATCTCAGTGAGTCGGTGGTTTCGCAAAAACACAGCTCTGAGTTTTCCAGAAGAAAATCTCCATCCATTTAAAGGTGTGACACATTTTTTTGGTCCAAACTTGAAGTTTCAGTAATGGCTGGATGACCATAAGCACTCAGTGGATGAGCTATTTACCTACAAAAACACCATAAACACCTAGTTGTTAAGATTGGATGGTGTAGCGGTCATGCGATTATCCTTGCTTATAGGGGTTTTTTCTGCGTGTATATATTTATATATATACAGTTTTTTCAATTTATATTCTCCCGCTGTTGGATATTTATGTATACACGCGTTTTGTTTTCCGGCTGTTCAACGGTAACAAAGGTAACATTTCCCATACACAAAAAAGGAGGGTCATAGAATCTTAGACATCCATGGGACAGTCCGATGCATCCATCAAGTATTCCTTACCCCCCCTAAATCTAACGTCGATACCCAAAATAGCCATGTTTGAAGCCGGATACATTTTCCAAGGCCCATCATTTTTGGTGTCTATTAGTTAGATTTCGGGGTTGTAGTCGTCTCCCCCAAGCAGTACTTTTATGTGTTTCCCGCAAGAACCTCCAAAACTCCCTATACACACTTTCAGTACTTCGTTGGAACTGAAAGTTGGGAATAGTAATTGAGCAATGCAAGAATCCCTGATTGTTAGGGCCTTTTTTGGGGGGGGATTATACTGTCCAGATATGTTGTGATTCCAATAAACCATTATCAGCAGCCCTATTACCATCCTGGGAACTAACATATCCCATAAAAAAATACCTTTTGAAGATGATTTTCCTTTTGCCAAGGTGGGATATGTTAGTTCTATGGAGGGTAACCAACCAGTATAATGGAAAGTAGGGCCGGAATTTTTCTGTGGCTCTGTCCATTGTATTCGGTGAAATCTCCATGGACCTTCAGGTAATAAGGACATGAAGGCCGATCCTGATCTCAAGGCCCAAGATGTTTGGAACCGGAAAACCGACGAACGACTGCAGGGGGTGGATGAGGTTTAAAAGGTTTTAGACCAACCAGATTCTCCCTGGATGTCGTAACTTTGATATGTTTTGAACAAGGGGCCCCGCCAGTCTTAGTTCTAGTGAAAATGATACCTGAGTGGTGGTTTCCAAGATCCTTGGGGAAGTGATTCAATTTGACTCATATTTTTCGAATGGGTTGAAACCACCAACTGGTTTTGGATATGTTTTGAACAAGGGGCCCCGTCAGTCTTAGTTTAAGAGTGAACAAAAATACTGTTGATGGTTCAGAAATCCTCCACATGAATGAAAAACCCTTGATGGATGTTTTGTTTTGATGATGTTTTTCATTGTTGGCCATTCGTTTTATATCGTTTTTTTTGTTCGAGCGGAAAAAAACGCTGAGGAAAAACGCCGTGAGTTTTATACATAAATCGGAGGGCATCAACACTGTACAGTCAGTTACTTCGTCGCCTGGGGGTCATGTCGGCAAAATCCAAGATCTTTAGATGCGAATGCACGTTTTGTTTTCCGGCTAGCCCTTTGAAATGGCAAGGGTCATTAAACTACTAGGTTTTTGGAGGGGATGCGAAAATGTTACTAGGTAATTTTCAGGGATTTCCTGAAAAAACATGGTGCATGTGGGTTGGCAGAAAAGGACATTCATCGACCCTAAAGTGCTGAGCTGTGATGGGGGATGTGTTATTTTTGCGGAGGGTAGCCCTTTGAAATAAACTTTGTCCAACCCTTTCAACTAGGTGATGTGTCGAAGAACGCAGTTTCAGGAAGGCAGTACTTAGCCAACTTGGAGTTGGAATTTAGCAACATTCCAGCACCAGTTTGGATCCTTTCATGGAGAACGGCCTCCCCCCTTAACCACCCTAACAAAAGAATCCTCAGACAGGCTGTGAAAAAAGGCCGTGTTGAATCACGGGGATCCCAGCTCACCTCCACTAGAAATGTATATGAAGTTCCAGCCTGTTCCAGCGGTTTCTTCGAAACAACGGTTGTCCCACTCCAAGCTTTCATTTCTTGGTAAGGGATGGTAAGGGTAGCTTTCCCACAAAAATTGGGTAGCTAGGATGACATCCCATGACAGGAATCCAAGGGCATGGATATGTTTTTTTGTCTGCCAGGAGATGGAAGCTCGTCTTGCCGCTTTCGAAAAACGAAGCTGAAGTGGATGCAACAGTTGGTCCGGTGATCCCTTTGTTGGGGCCATGTGTATGTTGCCCAAAGGAAAGAGTGCAGTAGAACCAGTGTAAACAATGTTTAGTTAAGTTTATGGTTTATGAATGAGTTCTGATTTTCAAGATCCAATTGGAAAATCTATGGACATCTATGGAATTTTCGGAAGCCTATTCAGCCTATTCTGAGAATTTCTTGATGTACCTCTTTTGTGGTGATCATTTTACAGAATTTCGGTTGTGGGGGATCATCGGGCGATTTCAATATTTTATAAAACGGGACAGTGTTGAGGCCGAGGCCAATTCCCTTTGACGGCTGGCTGCTTTGAAACCAGCTCTGGGGATTTGGAAATTTGGCGTCCAATTGAGGACTGCTGGGACAAACACGTTGGAAAGTGTGAAAAAAAAGTTATCGAATGTAACCTTTTTCATGGTTTATAGCGACCGGCAATGTAGATATACTTATTTTTATATACCCTGGAAGTCAAAGCCAACGACCATTAAAAGTATAATGGCCTGAAATTGTTTGATTGTAAATTATAAATCCTTCCTAAAACAATGGTCGTTTCAGAGGCCATTCAAACAAAAGTCTCTGGACTTCCAGGATGTATGTATATACATATTGGTATAGGTGTTTGTGCCTTTAGTGGCCTCACCTTTTGATTGAGATTTGTTGATTAGAAATTGAAAGTTTCAAATGTTTGTTGTTCGGAAGTTGACCGTAAAACACAAGTGATGACTCTGTGGCCATGGAAAAATTTGCCACAAGAATAGACGAGATTGGATTCTACACAGTTGATGTGTTACGATCCTTACGCTTTGGAAGAAAACAGCTGGCAATGAACATTCTCCTTTGTCCAATTGGAGCAAAAACACGTTTGCATGATATGCCACATCATGGGACAGGGATACTCCGAACCTAATGTAAGACTGAAAATTGATTCCCATCGTGGAAAACCTTCAAGTGGATGCACAATGTAATGTGTGCTTATGTGTGCGTGTATTCACAGTCTTGACATGAGCTTATGAGTCACAAGCTGTCGTGTTCAAAAAGCCAGCAGGTCCTATTCGAGTTCAATTCGAAATATTTCAGAGGGAAGCAGGACGCTGTAGCATTCTGGAACCCAAACATTTGGTTTTGGCGAAATCACCATGCAGTTGTCGCCCTTGCGGCAGCTGTCGGCGTGCGTAGCAAGACTAAAAAAACCAGTTGCTTTACCACTATGTCTCCCTAGGTGGTGGTTTCGAATATTTTTTTGTGTTCATCCCGGAACTTCGGGAAATTCTTTCCAAATTGACGAGCATATTTATCCGATGGGTTGGTTCAACCACCACCAGACCACGCCCCATGAAACCCCTTCTGAAGAAACCCCCCGTGGCATCCGAGGGTGAAGAACTATGGGATTGCCTAATATAATTACCAGAACCCTTTGCATTACGACCAATATCTATAGAATTGTGGAAGGGGGATGTTCTAATAGCATGTGTTTCTTGTTGTTTTAGTGGATTTTGCAACTCTCTTGGGAGTTGATTCTTGCACTTGAGCCGAACTGTCGATGGGAGGGCACAAACCATAATGAGGGGGTCATGAAGAGATTGGAGCTTGTGTTTTGAAACTGTTTTTCGTTGAGATAGAAATTCTTTCTCGACCGTTTGTAATTCTTGAATTCAAGTGCATGATATAGATATTATTCATGGAATCAGCGCAATAAACTGATGGTAAGAAATGGGGGGTTCAACTTGAGAGTTGCGTCATGACTGTGGTTGCTGGCAGCTGATTTCAATCCACAATTGTTTGTTGTTCATACTGTTGATGGAAGAAATCCTGCTAACCAGTTGAGGTTGGTAGTTTATCCCCGTTATTAACAGGATTTTACACATCCCAGGTGGTGCAGGATTTCTTCCATTAACAGTACCTCGTGGACAATGGGACTACTAATTGAAGTTTTTCTTTCTGACACAAATGAGCGGACATTGCTGTATCTCATGGATGCCCAGGAAACAGATTGTGATACTTATTCTTGGGAGGGCAATGTATTTTTCAATCATTCCATTACCATTTCTACTTTTGCGTTTAGGAATGATACCCTCCAGGGAACTAACATATCCCCCAAAAATGGCATATTTGAAGATGATTTTCCTTTTCCCCAGGTGGGATATGTTAATTTCCTGGAGGGTAACAGTTTCCAGCACAACTTTTTGAGGATTTTGACATTTTTTCCAAAACACAAAATGGTCATATCGCCTAGCTTTTGGCTCAACTGGCACAGTTGCATAGCTTCCTAGCGCTTCAAAAAAGTCTTTCTCCCGACTCCTTTTGAGAGCATGACTGAAGTCCGCGGTACAGGCACCATCATGGAGGGTTGAACAGATTGAAAGGAAGAACGTAATATCAGTGAAATTGTATGAATTTGTTTGTACACACATTTGAAATATATATATATATTTATATATATATATATTTTTATTTATATATATATATATATTTATATGTATACCCTAAAAATCTAAAAATCCCTTCCTGTCCTTGAAATAGGATTTTTCAGGTTCCAATCCCATCCGAAAAGAATAGGATGCAGTTGTAATCCCTTTCTTAGGACATACCTGGATTCTTAGGAACACACATCGTTTTCTTCAATTGGACAGAGGGTAAAGATCCAAAGATTAGCAAAGATTGTTTGATACTGACAAAGGCTTCCCGTGCCTGTAGTTTGGATGACATTGATGACATGTTAATCATGAATCAGCTTAGATCCCATCCGTTATCCCCCACCGTTGTGTTTTTGGTAGACTTCTAGTCTTACAACCTTTGGGTAGACAGCATCATTTTCAGGAACCAATGATTTTCTGGTGGGTGATTTACAGCCTCAAGTCGATTTGGGCAATGGAGTTGATCGCATATTCATGTTTTACCAGATTTTTAAACGGGTCACTTGTTTTTGTTCAACATTGTTTTTGAACAGGCCTTGCTCTCAAAACCCCACTGTAGTCACTGTATACATGTTTGAAGCCACGTTTTCTCTTTGGAATATCCTATAGTGAATCATCAACCGACTTAATCACCAAATTACGAGTAATGATGATGGAATGATTCATAAAGTCCAGCTTGCTTTTTGTCCAACTATAAGTTTTACAAGTTTAGCTCAGAATATTCATGAAATTTGGTGTTGGGTTTGAGAGGCCTGGGTGGGGGTTGACATCAGCGCTTTATCAATGCATTTGCAAAGTTGCATGTTTAGATGCTTTAGCTATCTAACGGCAAACAGTTGCAAAAAAAAGGGCACCCACCCTACAGGAAGAAAACATCCAACTGTTCTTGTTGTTGTTGGTGTTGTTGTTGTTGTTGTTGTTGTTGTTGTTGTTGTTGTTGTTGTTGTTCTTGTTCTTGTTCTTGTTCTTGTTCTTGTTCTTGTTGTTGTTGTTGTTGTTGTTGTTGTTGCTGTTGTTGCTGTTGCTGTTGCTGTTGCTGTTGTTGCTGTTGCTGTTGCTGTTGCTGTTGCTGCTGCTGCTGCTGCTGCTGCTNTTGTTGCTGTTGCTGTTGCTGTTGTTGCTGTTGCTGTTGCTGTTGCTGTTGCTGCTGCTGCTGCTGCTGCTGCTGCTGGTGGTGTTGTTGTTGTTGTTGTTGTTGTTGTTGTTGTTGTTGTTGTTGTTGGTGGTGGTGGTGGTGGTGGTGGTGGTGGTGGTGGCGTGGTGATTTAATCATATTAATCATTGATTCACCTTTGATACTGCCATTTCACTACCCCAAGCAATCATAAAGAAACGACGAATCGTTCCATTCCAAACCGTCATTTCGTGGTCTACAAAGGTGAACTGTGCTACCTTTCTATCGGTGATCACTATTCCACTGTAGCACCCAACTGGAAATCCCCCAGAATCCCGGATCAACAAATCTACACCCTGGAAGATTAACATGGAACAAAATTCCATGGAGGTTTGGTTCCGATCATTTTTCCTGTAAAAAAATGGGTGATGGCTGTAGGTTCCAGCCGTCCATCTTCCAGGGTGTAGAGCCAAGTGCTAAGGAATTCTTACCCTCAAAGATTCCGACTTCTGACTCTGAAATTGGGATCCGTCAATCCCATTCTTGAACACATCACTCTGAAGCTAAACCTCAGGGTCTTCCGTAAACCTCATGTCAGCACAGGAAGAGTAAACCTTATGTCAGGGAAGTTGAGATTTTTGTTTCTCCGCCTTTTTCCCGGTAGCTCCCGTTGACAACGGGTCCCAGGCGGTATGTTGACTCAAGCAGAGGAAGGGATGAAGTTGTTCGAAGCGCAACAAGGTACTGCCGCAGAGGCGAGGTACACGTTGAAGCGAGCTTTTTGGGTGAGTTTAAGCCGGCGATTTTAGGATGGGGATGAAGATGAAGAATGTCTTCTTTTATGTGAGGAACTATAGTTAGTGATATTTAGTATGAAAAGCATTGTTTATTTTTGAAGAAATGGATTTGCATGTTTTGAATAATGTCGAGACTCATTAGTAGGCCGTAGTAGACCTATTTTTGGAATAATTATATAATCCCTTCGCGATCCTTTGCGCATGGTGGATATTCAAAACATACTTGATGGCGATAGGACAGGCTTATTCCTTCTAAGTCGAAGGAGTATGAGAAGAAGCCCAGTATCCATCACAAATAAGGGCATCCAATTGGTTCGGATGTGGATATTGTATATACAACTTACATCCCCTGAAATTTTGCAGGCTGGCCACCCGCATAATGATGGTTGGAGGTTCGTTCCAGAGGATTCTTTCCATTTGGGATGAGGGTGACTGTTCTGGGGCAAATGTGCTGCTAAACTTCGGGGGTGTATGCATCTCATCTTCATATGTTTAAATGGAAACGATAAATGCCTCAAGTGAAATTTGGTAGATTGAGTTCTGTTAGTGGGATAAACTTCTGAACTTCCTCGCAAAGTCAAGATGATCCTCATGTCGGGTTTACGTTTGTTTTCTGGTAGGGTGGGTAATTTTTTCTGGTAGGGTAGGGTAGGAAAAATGGAATCTTAACCTTCAATGTATGGCCTTTAATGGGTTTCCCTAAGGTTCTTTCACCCCTATAAGTGGAGTTATGGTTTTCTACTTTCCGCTGTTTTTTGGGCCCCTCTTCCAAACCCATACCATGTATGGCATTTTTGCCTACATTGGGTTGGTTTTTATGTTGAATGGAGGTAAAAATATACCATACATGGATGCTGCTGCTATGGGAAAATGGCCAAGCAACATGATTTTTTCAACCTTGGTTCTTCCACAGGTCGACAAGGCTGCAGCTGAGAAGTATAAAGCCGAAGTGGAAACACGTACCGTTGCCCTGGGGTGTGGTACCACGAGACGTGGTTCCAAGGTGTTTTTTTGGTTGCAGAATGTTGCAGATGAAGAAGAAAAACTGTGCGTTTTTGTTCTTGGAGTATTTTCACCTACAAGGCGGGCCCCTAATAGTTATAAATGGAATTTATACCCCCTGTAAATGGCCATATAACCTAAGTAACTGGGGATATTTCACCCCCATGACATGGAGTTATGGGCCCCTCCAACCCTAGCTGGTGTTTTGGGGCCTGCCTCGTAGGGTTGCTACTTGTTCTTTAATTTAGGTATGTTTCGAAGTGGATGTTTGGGGAGCGGGAAAAACCCCGTTTCCATTGAAGAAAAGCAGATCTATATGTTTCAAGAGAGTTCCGGAAAGTGACTTTTGGAAACTTACCATTTGCATGTTAATATGTCCATACCATGGATGAGACTGATAAATTTACCTGCATGGATGGTTGTTTTGAATGGTAAAATATGGTAAATGTAGGTAGATATACCATACATGGATGCTATGGGATTTGTGCTCATTGTAAGGTGAGATATCATTTATTTATACAAACTTTCCATGCAAACTGGAACTAGAAGTTTTAAGTTTCTCCCCTGTCTACCCAGTAAGGCCTATGTAAGGGATGCCCCCACCCTCGAAACAGCCTTAAATCTGGACTCAAAATGCGCAACATGTTCATTTTAGGTACCTGAAGTACATGTAATATGTGGACCGTTTTTTACAGTATATAATATCCACTGGTTAGGATCATGAGAATCCCACAAACAATGATACCTAGCTGAACCTTTCTTGGCCACTCCTGATGTTGATGCCATCAGCTCTTTGGCTCCATATGCAGACTGAAATCACATCCAAAACATCGTGTAAAAAAACATCCTAAAAAACAAACACTAAAAAACAGTTTGAATCTAAAGGATACTCTTTTTACGCAAATCATCCTCCAAAAAACACGAAAACGCAATCAACTTGGCATTCTTAGGAGATCTTGTAACAGCTGGACTCAGACCGATTTCACATTGTGCGTGCATGCATGCCAATGTGACATATCACCGGTTTTGTTTGAACTGCAAACATCAACATAAAGACACATCAACCACCACATTTTTTGTTGCAAGTCTTCTTGCCACATAGGCATGTTTGTTTTGGTTGATACTGTTGTTGATACGGTAAGCATCCCTGTATTTGCAGTCTTTTGTGCATCCTAGGTGGTGCAGAATTTCTTCCATCAACAGTATGAGCAAGCTACAAGCACCTTTTCCAATTTAACCATCTTCACACCGACTGAATGATTCCAATGCTTCCCATATCGCCGCCGCGGGTGGCAGGGGGTGCACTGGATGAGGCAGCGATTCCTACGGCAAATATTGAGGTGGCTTGGCCATGGGATGTGCTGAAGGAAGGAGGGAAATGAATCCGAATTGAGCAGTGATCAAAACCCCCTTTTGTGGCTGCAGGGAATTATACTACCCAGTTCTATAGGAATTGTAAGAAACCATTGAAAGGATCCCTATGAACCAACCAGTATAATGGAATGTCACAAGGGTTTTGAGCACTGCTCAATTTTTCACCATGAAAAAGGTTCAATTCGTTTTTTTTTCAGTTCATTCATCATTAAAAGCCACCAAATTCGTGTATACATGGCATTTTTTACCGTAATGTTAAAAACAATGATTTCTAACATATTTCACTCTATTTACCTACATTTACCATATTCTACCTAAAAAGGTACATATACAAATTCTCGTCCCATGGACGGTATCACCCAACGGTTTCCCCCGACCGCGGCCTGAGGTGACTCGTATGTCTGTGAGGCAGCTGAAAGCGGAATTGTCAGCGAGAGATGTGGAGATTTCACATTGTCGTGACTTGGATGTCGTAAGCGTCGTGAAGGTTTCCTTCCCTTCATGGGAAATCTAAGGGGCACACACCCCCCCCCAATGCTAATCCCCCCCAAGAAATGAGGCCTTCTGATCAGAGCTTATTAACCCATTGGTATCCCTTAGTACGTTAGGGGTAGGTTGACCAGCCATGACACCCTGGAAAATGAACGGCTGGGTAGGTAGAAGGCACCATGAATTTAAGGCAAATATTCCATACATGGAGCATTTGGGTAGGAGTACATACTGGAAAATTATCCGTTGGAACCCAAAGTCTCCTGGAGGTTCGGTTCAGATGATTTGTCTGTTCAAATAGGTGATTTTCAGGTCCCGGCCGTTAATTTTCAGGGATGTATGGGAATTTATGGTCACTACCCCAATGCCACCTTTTACTACCAAAAAAAAAGGGATCATGAAGCAGCATTATCCCGGAATTTTCGGCTTTACAAAACGACCCTTTCACGTGGGGGGGGGGGGCATTGGGGGGAATTTCATGAAAGTTGGCAAAGAGTCCTGCACCTTCGTGATGTGTCTTTTAGTGGGACTGAATTCTTGGTTTTTTTCAGTTTGAATCTCAAGAAATTGGTTTAATACCACTACACATGGCTCATCGTTGTCAACTTGTTTTCATACTTATGAGTTATGAGGTGTAAGGCGGTGTAAGCTGGTTTAAGTTCAAGTGCTTTCAATCAACAGAATCAGAAGTGTTTATGTCCAAGCAGCCTGTATCAATAGTTTGGTTTTGAGATTGGATGAAAATCAACTACAATGTCCATCTAACTATGATTGAACAATCACATAAACTTGCATGTTGTCGTACCAGCCCTGAAAATTAACATATCCCCCCAAAAAAAGGACAATTTCAGAGGAATTTTATCTTCCAACCATCCATTTTTCAGGGGCGAAAATGTTTGTTTGTTTCGGGGGGAGGGTAAAGATCTATACTGAAACTGTTGGAGCTCCAGAATGGCCAATTTGTTCACGGAAGCCTCCACCCTACTGTTGATGGCTCCGCAATCCGGGATTCACCAGTTGAGGAAAAGGTAGTTAATCCCATCATTTACCAGTATTTGTCGGGCTTTATACATCCCAGGTGGTTGTTTGGGATTTCTTCCATCAACCGCACCATCACTACTTGAATCTAATTTGTAGGCTGTTATATGGTGGGTGTCAGCTTCAAACCGCTATCCTTCCGTTCGAGGTACATATATGTTTTTTCCACTTGACCACTCCGATGATCACTCAGGTTATCTAAGAGCCATTTATATATATATATATACATGTACAGATGCGCGGGCGCTACGTGCCATTTACAGGGATCATGTAAGTCATGCAAGTGTGCAGGAGGGCCCCACAAGATTGTGAAGTTGGTGGGCACAAATCGGTTGGCACTATATTGTCCCCTTGATTGTGGAAACTTCCAACAACTTACTTTGTCAAATTATGTGTTTGTTGCGAGATCTTTCTCATGACTTCTTTGGTCGTTGACAGATTTTATTTCATGTCAGACGCTTCCAATTCAACTGAGTAGGCTGAGGTGCCTCAGAAATCCAGAATATGTTTGAACAAAAAAAAATTATGTACATATAATGGTATTGATATTTCGTGTCCATGTGTAACCAAAAATTATTTAGCAAAGATGGTTTGACCACCTTTTGGTCTTCCCAACAACCCCCCTTGATGTGAATCTCCAACCCCCTTAAGCCTTAAGGTGATCGTTCGGAGCTGTTGCAGTTGCTACGTAAAGCCCGTACAGCTGGACCCTGGGATAGTGGCAGCTTCGCGTGTCGACGTCAAGATAAGGTTTATTGTTGGGCACCTTGGTCTCGGACAAGAAAAAACACACAAAAATGGTGGGGGAGGAGGTTGAAACATGGGAACCTATATAAAGACAAACTTCATTTTTAGGGCTAATGGTAAAACTTTAAACTTTTTGGGATTACATATTCAATAAGGAAAATAAGCTGTTCAAACTTTTTATTTCAGGGTCTATTGGCCCAAGTGAGCCAATAATGGGGGAAGAGGAGGTTGAAACATGGGAACATGTATATATATATATATATTTATGATAAGCTTCATTTTTAGGGCTAATAATATCCATTAATAGGGCCTGAAACCCTCGCATGTTTCAAGGTGTTTTTCACAAAGGTGGTTTGGTTTGGTCAAAATGGTTGGTCGTTTTCACCAGATGCGTCATCACCTGGATCCGGGTGTTGATTTATAGGAACATGAAGAGGGTGTTGGCATCTTGTTTTTCTTTTAACTCCTGAGAATCCATCATTTCATGCAGGATTTTGACGATTTTTGTGTGGCAAACAATTCAACTTGTATGTTTCCATGAAGGATTTTTTGCATTTGATGATGGAATGAACAGATTCCACTCAAAAAAAAAACCAACACACCATTGCCAAGGTTGAATTGGTCGATGGACGGCAAGCCTACTGCCATTTTGGTGAAACTTGGTGGGCAAATTCCTTGGGCAATTTTTGCAGTACGACCTTAAAAGGCAGGTTCTGTGGACATGGCGGTTCTAGTTATTAGTTGGGAATGCTTTATATATATATATATCTAATATATATATATACATAAATAACATGAATACACTTGGACACATAGATGTTTCTTGGGTGGCCTTGGGTTGGCGAATTCTGTGCTTTTGTTTAACTAGGTGAGAACTTGACATTTACACAGATGTCCATATCATTTGACACTCGCCCGAAAACTAACATCGAACCGACAAAAATGATGGTTGGAAGACTATCCTTCCTTGTGAAATGACCCACCTTTCCAGGGGGCAATTCGTTACTTTTCGGAAGTGTAGGCTGCCAGAATTCTATTTGGATTCTGGGAATTTAAGGATAGCCCCCCTATGCTACCCCCTCAAGAAACAAGGCCATATTAATTCTCAACCACCATTTTCCCTTAATAAGTTATACAATAAGACCTTAGTAGGGCCTTATTTCCGGGGGGCATGGCATAGGTGGGGTACCCTTAGATTCCATGAGGATCCCATGAGGACTCGGCTGGGAAACCGAGGAGGGTGCCACAGGTATCCAATCTGTGGATGATTTGGACCCGGTGACGGCTGCCGAAGTGCCGGCACCGCAATGCTTCGAAGGATCCTTCGAACAGGTCGGTCATGAGATGGAATAGGGAAAAAGCGTGAATGAAGATGAAGAATCCAAAAGGATGAATGATATGTTTTTAGAGGATCACTCAAATGGTAAATTACAATTTGAGAAACGACAAAACATTACTCAGACTGATTTTTGTTCTCCAACATTTTTTTTTAATGGTCATTTTCCTACAAGGTGGGCCCCTACGATCGTTATAAATGCAATTATAACCCCCATAGAATAAATGGTCTTCTATATAGACAATTGGAGTTTATAACCCCCATAACATGGAGTTACAACCGACCTGGTGTTTAAAAACGGCGTCATTTTTTTGCGTCGTTTTACAAGGCCCGCGCTGAAGCTTTCTTGAAGTCCAAGTTGTTAGCCTTTCGGTCTTGAAAGTTGGTGGTTTCCCGTTGCCATGATTCGTAAAGGGCCCAAGCATCAGGGAAATGGTTATCCCTCCCCCCTTCCCGACATTGATTGTTACCATTTGTTACCTGTACCTCATATGAAGGTTCGCATTTTTTACAAGATGGGGATATTGAAAACCAGTTTTGAACTAACATATCCCTTACCAGCCGGCACTTTTGAGTCGATTTTACGGTTCAAGTTTGGTGGGATATGTTGGTTCCCTGCATGGTTAGCCCCACTGAAATTTGACGGCTAGATGCGGCTAGATCCAACAATACAAACGTGATTCATGATGTTTTTTTCAAATGAATCTCCGGATGCAAATACGGCGTCATTTAGGGTATAATTCAATTTCAGGATGGTTATCTGTAAACCTTCACTTAGTTACTGTATTTGAGAGAAATGTTGTTTCCCAAGTCAGTAGTATAAGATATTGGTATGTAATATAAATGTGACATATTTGGGCATCCTTAAAACCCTGTAACAATGGCAATGTAGAAGTGATCATCACTATTTTGCAAAAGAACCTTTATCAACCTTCATTCTGCCTTGTTATAGTGTTTTGGCACATATCAAGATAGTTATTTTTGTATATACACACACATTTTTTGCTATGCAGGTAGAAGAACCAAAATTGGTTTCCCCTTTTCAGACCACACCAAATTCATACAACATGTTTTTTTAGCACACGATGAATCTGTAAATCTACACATTTTGTTGGGAGGGCAAGGTTTGCCAAGTATACCCCCTGGTTTTGTTTGTCTATAGTCTATACTGTAGAGTTTACATAGAAAACTTGACGTTCAAGTCGTAGGGGCCAAAACAGCTCCGCGATCCGAAGATGGCATAAAGGAAAAAGGTTTCTAAAACCACCCAATGAAATCCATGTACACCCCTGAAGATGAACATGGAACATCATCATGAAGGTTTGGTTCCGATCATTTTCCTTTCTAAATTGTTAATCTTCCAGAGTGTATCGTTTTATTTTTTCAACCCTACATTTTGTATCATTTTGTATCATTTTATTTGATCACTTAGTGCATAAAGAAAGTAGGTAAATATATGCCATAGATCGATCCTAGGGTACTAGGGGGGCCATTTTTCAAACTGGATTATGCCCCTTTTGGAAAGATTATCCGACTGGTTGCATGAAGAACCCTCAGGGCCTGCCATGACACCTAAGGTGATTTCGGTGGTCTCTGGTCGAGGGATACTTGGAGTGATGGTTGTGGGTTATTTTTTTTTTTCGAAGGGCTGACTGTTTTCAAAAAATGTGCGTCATTTTTTGGGGGGTGTGGTGTGACATATGCCCTGACTTTTAGGTAAAATGTCTAGAGTCTTGGAGTTTTAGCTGGTGGTTGCACATATTTGCATGTTTTTCACTTTTGCCATCCTTATGAAGAAAAAGTTTCACTTATTGCATAAAGAATACGAACCATGAACAGAAAACCAGTAACCAACCATTGATTGAGAGACTACTAAGTGCTCTATTCCCATGCTGGGCATGGGCGATGCGCTTCTTCACAAAAAAATCGGATAATACGTTTTTTTGTGGACAACGCTCCCAGCAACACGGAGTTTTTCGATTGTTTACACTTTCGTATTAGTGATAAGTGACCCCTATTAAAACTTCACTTGCCACCCAAATGATACTAATGTTACCAGTGGGGCCCCTACCGGTTATAAGTAGGGTTGTCCCAGGTATATGTCTATTTATAAGGCCATTTATAGGGGTTATAACTCCATTTATAACTACTGGGGACACACCGTGCACTACAATAGGAAACAAAAAGACCGATTGAGGAAGCCTGTAAAAGACGAAGCCCTTCACTACATGGCCTTGGCTTCGGATGAAGTGCGTACCGTTCTGAAGGAAAATGTCACTTGGCCAATCGGTTGTTGTGGTTCCCCGTCGGGATTTGATACTCATAGCATCCATGGGGCTGGAATATTCACTTCGAATATACTATAGAAATCAACCATATGTAGGTAAATACACCATATAGATGGATGGTGACCATGATTTTTTGTCAATGGATGCACTTTCGATTTTTGTTTGCCCTCATGGTGGTGGAAGTTATAACACTTTGGCAATGTCAAGTTCTTTGATATTCTCAGCCGTAGGCCTTCCTCCTGGGACGACCCGTGGACCCGTCGTCCTTAAAACAAACCTGCCAAACAAACAGCTGCATGGCTGGTGTAGGAAGGGTGTCATGCAAGACCAAGTTATTTGAGCGCCAAAATCTTGTTCAAACTTACCGCGGCTTGAACTACAACCAGTTTTTCTTTAAATCTCAAGTTCATCAAAAAAACAACCCGTCATCCGAGACATTATTCCATGCCCTCGCTCCCTAAAAAAAAAAGATGTCAAACTATTTTCTGCATGGTGAAAAAAGAAACACATTTAACCTCCCGGAAACTAACAGTTCGCACCTGTGAAGGGTTTGGTTCAGATGAGTTTCCTTTTGGAAAGGCCCTGCTGTTATAGGTGATATGATCAGTTTTCAGGAGTTGCAAGTGGAATTGCACACCCTATAAATGGCCTTATCAATCCCCGATGCTCCATGGATGGCACATGTACCTACATTTACCATGGGACATCTATGATGGTCAGAGTGTACCCACAAAAAATCCATGGCAGCTTGGATGTCCCAGGAATTAGGATCAAGGGGGTTTCTATATCTATAAAGGCCATATATAAGGGGCCCACAACTCCAATTTGAGTCACGAAAAAAACCCTTGGCTGACATTCCATTGAATCCTGGTTGGTTAATAGGGATCCTTATTTCATGGTTTATTTATATTTCCCTATGTCATTGGGTAGTTTTTTTTCATCCCCAAACAATACCCTAACCAACCAGGGGCCCTTTTTTTCAAAACTCCATTTATAACGATCCTAGGGGCCCCACCTTGTTGAGATTAAAATCGCCCGTTTGAAAGGCCATCTTCTGGCGTGGCCGACCAGCTGACCTGAAAGATACCCAGCTACGGCAGTTGGCTCCGGTAGAGACTTGGGTCGCATCGCAGCTGGGTGGGTCCCCGGGGTGGAAAACCCAGTGATTTTCGTAGGGTCCCATAATCAGCTACTTGGATGTTCCAGGAAGTTATAATAGGATCAATGGTTAGTAAATGGGGTTTGTAATCTACTTTTATGTGGTGTATATTGGGGTTAAAACTAACCTATCGACTAATCGTTTCCTAACTTCCTGGGACATCCAAGTAGCGGTTTGGGGCCCGGTGGTTTGGGGCCTGGTGGTTTGGGATCCGATCAGGATACCCCTAAGAATCCCAATCCCTTTCATAAGGGGATCCTAGGAATCCAAACCACCAATGACATAACTTCACTAAAGGATGAAATAGAAATACTTCCAGGGAAACCAATTTTAAAAGGCATTAATAGGGGCTACCTTGCTAAATCTGACTAGCCAAGGCAGTTGAGAATCTAGAATTTTTTGCAGTTGGATCTTGAGGTTCTAATATTATACACTCCCTAAAACTAACCAGACCGCTCTGAAAAAAATGTGTTTTTGTTGGGACTATGCATCCTTTTTGGAGCCCGGCCTATTTTCAGGAGCGTTTTGGTTAGGTTGTGGCAAATATGGATATTACAATACACCTGAATGGTTGAACTTGTTTCATTGTGGGTTTTGGGAATTCATAACACCAACTGAAGGGACATAAAAGCATAACTTGTTGATGGAAGAAAAACCTGCGAACCAGTTGAGGTTGGTAGTTGAAATCCCGTTATTTTCAGGGTTTTGTTAGTAAATCCCAGTTGATGATCAGCCGGATTTCTGAACCATCAAGATCAGTATTTGTCAGATAAACAATTTCCAAAAAAGTGAAGTCAGCAGCTGAGCATATTCTTCCGGCAGCTCTGCTCTTCCAGGGTTTCTGAAATCCCCATTCCACATCGAAGAGCGATGTGACCACGCCTACGTGGTAGGCTCCTACGGTACCAAGTATAAGTGGGGTTAAAGGGGCCCCTATAAGTAGGGTGAAATAAAACCCCACTTACCCAAGTAGAAGGCCATTTCTATGTGGTGAGTGGTTGTTTGTGTGTTGGTTGGTTGGTTGGTTGGTAGGGGCTATAACTTCACAAAACTGATAAGGGGCCTGCCTTTATAGGTTTCATTCTTTGCAGTCCTCAATTGGTTTCACGGTTTTTCACTGTTGGATGGTGAATCGTCATCTCAGTGATGGATGACCTAAGCCTAAGCCTTACTGTAAGCCTTGCTCGTTTTCTCTCACCTCTTGGTGGCGATATCATGAAAAGTCGAATAAATGTACTTCAAAATGTTCACGCCCTGATTATACATGTTTTTTCTACATGGAAGTGTTGTTTATTTTGGGATATTGGTTTTATTGTTACCCGGAAAAGTGGTGGAAAAATGGAATCCAATTTTCACTTGCGCATAAATTTGGATGCCGCAAACACTTTCAAATACATAAATAAGCTCCCACAAAAACGAACACGGAACCCAACACTCCATCAAAAAATAAATGGGACCTTACCAACGAACCCCCAAGTAAGTTACCAGAGCTATTAGATACTCAGGTTCAGGGATCCGTTCAGTGGGTCCTGTTGGGGATTTCTTGGAAACATTTTATGATTTGGGTCAATGTTTTTCCTTTCGGGACATTTTTCAAATTTCCAGCCGTTAGTTATTTGGAGGCAGTATAGTTATCTTCACTCCTGGAAACCGTTGGGGTTTCCAACCACCACTTTACAAAGAAACTAAGGTGTTTTTGTTTTTGGATAGAAATGATATAGAAACGTGGTGAAATTTGTAAACCAACCTCTTAAAAAATGGGCTTCCCAGAGTGAATTTTATCCTGGCAACTTAGCTCAGTTTTCGGGGACCCTTTTTGAAGTCGAATTCCTTCAGGATATGCTGCCTTCTCTGGCCATTGCTGTGACACTGGCAGCTGATGCCATGACGGATTTTTGGATGGAACAATTCGGGCTGGGAAGGTGGAGAGATGCCTCATAAAAAAGTGTTTCTTTTCTAAACCGAGGTGGTGGTTTTCAATATGTGTTTTTAAACCCTGCATGTGCAAAGGATCCAATTTTACTAAAATATTTTAGATGCGTTGGGACCACTGACTTTTTGCAGTTACCGAAATGGTAGGACCATTAGTGCCATTTTTCTCTTTTAAAAAATTGTGATAAATAGGTAGATTTCAATTGCTGATTTTCCAAGATCTAGATACAGTGTGAGGCTCTTTTTGGTTTATTTGGCAGCTTCGTTTAATACGTGGACCAGAGCAACAACGTTTTGAACCATTTATACTGGGATTTGATTCAGGTCGTTATGCATCCATCCATAAATCCATACATCAGATTCTGAGATGATAAAAAGTGCTGAATGGGAATCCCTACATTTAAATATGACCAGGCACAAGAGTTACATAAACTTATGTTTTTGTTGCGTTTTTTTTTGTGCAGCAGGAAAAAGAGAACATCACAAGATGCCCAAATTTGTTGTTGCTACCTCTACACCTACCACCAGATATACCTCCGTAGCACATTGGATGTACCGTACCTCGTCATATTGAGGTCATCTTGGCCGTACCTGGTGCGGTGACCCGTACCCAAACCTTAGATCCTTGGATAAACCTGCGGGGGGGTGGATATCACCCGATCGACATCCAGTCATACTGTTGATTGAAAAAGTTATGGCGAACCACCTGGGGATGTATAAAACCTTTTTCTTCATGGGATAAACTGATAAACTACCCATTATCAACTGGTGCAGGATTTGCTCCATCCACGGTACCCCTGAGGTTTGGTATTTTTTGGTATATTTTTTGTGGGGTTTCCATATATGCCAAACCTCAGTTTCGGTGGGTGTTTGGATGTCTAGGGTCATGTTTTTCTTCAAAAAGCTTACACTCCTGAAGATTAATATGGAACATATTCATGGAGGTTTGGTAGATCATGTTCCTTTCTAAATGGGCGATTTGTAGGTTCCATGTCAATCTTCCAGGGTGTTTTTGGGGGTTCAATTTAGCTTTTCGCAGCTTGGCTTAGATGGAAGGATACTGTTGTAAGGTCTAATTTGATGGATCCTAAATGCCAACTTGCCAGGGGTTGAAATGGTTGAAAAAGGATGTGAATCAGAATTAATTGGGGTAACTTTTTTTTGGAAGCAAAAACCGCAGGCCGGAAAACTAGCAGCATGACTTCATTTCAGCCAAGATCAGCAACTAAAAACTACTGTTTTGGGCAAAGGTTATGGTATCATTGCCCCTTTGATGCTGTCCAAATAGACAATCCTCTGAAAAAAATCCATCGGTTTGGGGACACATCAAGAGAAACCTATCGATTGAATACTGTAAGTTGGGCATCAAAGTTGATTTGGTTGGCTGATTTTGGTTGCTGAATGTCTGCAAAAACCTTGCAAGACAGCCGAGGAAAGCGTTTTAGAAGGTTTGGAGGTGCCACCGTGAGGATTTGAAATGTTGGGAAAAACAGCCAGCCAGCCGTGCAGCATGATGACGTCATCGTCATCGTCCTTGTCTTCGCTGTCGTCATCGTTCTTCTTCATTTTTATCAATTCCTTGTTCTTTATCATGTTCCTCATCATTATCCATGTATCATTCACCATTGTTGATGCACTTTTATTGCTGTTTCATGAGCGTTGGAATCCCTTGTCCAACCTTATCATTCCCAGCATATTCACCTTGTTTTCTGACGATATGTAATTGTGGTTGTTCATCATACATTTGTATGATCTCTGTTGTTTTTTGGGGGGCAAGACCCTTCAATCGCAATTATCACAAAATTTAATTAACACTCTTGGCCAATGGCTGAACTTTACACTTTTGGGGATTATATACATATTTGGTGCAAATATTGCATGGTCATATATTGGGACCATATTATATATACCCTGGGATTCCAACCGCCATGAAAACAATGGATGTTTGATATAACCACCATTGCTTACCTAAGGGTTTTAATCATCGAAATTGGGTTAACCATTATTTTAATGGTGGTGGAAGCCCAGGGTATATAGTGAAAATCAATACCGACCTTTGATATACCCGAAATATTGGGCAAATATACCTGGTAGTGAAATATTGGTACCTTTGACTACACACTTTGGTAAACTAACATAGCAATGGAAAATGGACCCCTTGAAGATGTATATCCTATTGAACATGGGGATATTCCATTGCTATGTTAGTTTACCAGAGGGTACTTGAAATAGTGGGCAAATTACCATCCATGAATTTCATGGCTCGACTTCACTTCAGCCACCGAAAAAAGAGGCCATGGAAGTGCATCGCCAACTGGTCCAAGCGCGACGCAACGACGAGGATGCACAACTGCGACAAGCGCAGGATCAGGAGCCACGGAGCTTCCAATTTGAAAATCATGGCAAGTCAACCTACGTCACCCCTAACGTACCACCCCCCCCAGAAATAAGGCCTTATTAAGAGCTTATTGACCTGGGGGGGGGAAGGTTGACCAGCCATGATTCCAACGAAAACAATCATGGGTCCATTAATCACTCACTAAATGGGATGATCCTCCAAGTAGGGAGCCATGAAAACAATCTGCTGCCAGGAATATGCGGACTCTCTGGCCCGAGACCAGGCGAGACCCGTCCCCGAGGTCCAGGTCCCTTCACCGGTGGCCAACGTTGGCCACCGCTTGCCACGGCCGGAGACGCGACCACCGGAGGAGCCGGAGATGGACAGCAAAAGATGTTTTTGTCTATATAACTCATATTTTCATTAAATAGCCAGCATTTATAGCTATATTATCATGGGACAGTTATCGGATAAGAGTGGATGTTAAACATTTTTCCAAAACAGTCCGAAAAACTTCAACTGCGTGAGTTTGTGAAGCAAAAAAAACAGGACGATACCAGGCAGCTTGCATTGGCCCAAGACTTCTTGCGGGAGGTGCCCAATGAAGCACCACGCCACTTTCCTGTGAAATCGGCTGGGGCGGGATATCCTTTGAGGTAATGTACTATATATGATATATTTTATATGTATGACATATTAAGATAGTTGTTTCACATCTATTATTTCATACATAATATTTGCTTATTGTATTTGGTATCTATACTACGTAAAGCGGATGCATAGTTGTTGAGTTATTGAAAAACATGACCTGGTTGGAGGGTTGGAGAGGTTGCTATCCACGAAGATTTGATTTTCAATGATTCTCAACTTTTTGGGTTTCAGCAATGGGCAAGACATACCTTGAACACCTACACCCCCGAAATTTAACATAGCCCCTGAAAAATGATGGTTGGAAGATGAGTCTCCTTTTGGGATTGCCTACTTTTAGGGGCTATGTCAAATTTCCGGGGTGTACATTCGCTTTTTTTCCAGGCATTTTGTTCAGCAAATCCAAGACAACAACGTGTTTTATAATAGCTTATTGCCTTGCTTTTTGTTCACTGTACGAAACATACATTTCCGAGTGAAGACGGGCAATGTCCTATCATTTTCATCATAGTTTTTCCCGGAAAGTCCAATATCAAAATGTGATCACAGCAAAGTCTACAGGCAAACCATTGATTGTGCATATTTATTTACTGTACCCTAGGGATCCTTGCTCACCTTGTCAGATGATGAGCAAGGGGTGTATAATCACCTCCAAAACGCCAAGGTATTTAGGTTCCATGAAACCCTTCTCAGTTTCGGTGAGCCTGGATCCCTAGGGGTAATTATTTATCATACATCACGTAGCTGGTCAGGTTTTTGTTTCTGCCTTCAAGCCTGAAGGCCCAATGGTGATGGCACGCAACTATTGATGGTTCAGAGATCTGACTAATTGGGAGATATCAATGAGAATCACCTTGTCAAAGAACCATCCCAAAAAAATAGTATATATATATATATAATATACAAGTAAATCTTACCCATATCATCCATGTAAGGTATATTTACCATTATTTACTCACATTTAGCTTATTTTTTTAATGGTAAATGTAGGTTATATGTATCAGACATGGATTGTCCGTTTTGTTGGTTGTCAGTCTTGTGGGGCTTGGCTCCTATCCCATGACGTTTCCTTACAACCCAGTGACTTCCCAAGGAGATGCCGTGAGGTTAGTCTTGAAATTGCCCAGTGGTGATCGGGTGGAAAGAACCTTTGATGCTCAGGAGTTGGATTTTTTGTTGAAGTTCAATTTCTAGGTGGTGGTTTCAATTATTGCTTGACTTCACCTCTATAATTGGAAGATGTCCAATTTGACAAATATTTGTCAGATGGGTTGGTTCAACCACCAACTAGACTAATTGATGTTCTGATATTTTCATTGCTTGTCAGCGATAGTTGTTCTATATGTATGAACTATTTCGTAGTTTCAACCCCTAGCATTTTCCACACGTGCAAACCTTCACTTTTCCCAGTTATCACTGGATATCAGCGAGCGATTTTTCTTCAAGCTCGGGAGGAACCGCTCTCCCGTGTTCATCAATGGGCAAGATGTTGCTCGGATGGAAAGGCTGGAATGAAGAGGTCAAGATTTGGGTGTTTCCAAAAATTAGGGGTACCCCAAAATGGATGGTTTATAATAGAAAACCCTATTGAAATGGATGATTTGGGGGTACCACTATTTTCGGAAACATCCATTTAGTGCAGGGAAAATGCAATCCTACCCTCAAGGGAAACTCACATTTTCGCCGCTGAGATTTTCAATGGTTGGAAGACTACTTGTTTTTTTCTTTTTTGGATGGCCTATTTTCACGGGCTATGTCAATTAGTTTCAGGGAGTGTAAGCGGTTGAATGGCATATCATATCTTTTTTTGTTATATTTTGATTGTTTAGTTTTTGGATGTTTTTGGTTGGGTTACTGTCAGGAGAGCTATGCTACCAGGGGATGTAATGCTTGACACAAGAAAGCATAGCTATGGAGGTATAGTTTGCAACCACAAAAAGGTCGTTGTCATCAAAAACTGGTGATCCAACATAATGACATGATGGATTTGTACAAATTTTGTTGGATCCTACTCCTGACCGTGATTTCATCAGTAAAGAATTTGCCAAGTGGTTCACCATTTGTTTTTTCAGTAAGGACCTTTTTTTCGGACCTTAGACCAGACTGCAGTGAAAAACCTGGAAGTTGAAGTCCTGAAAGGCATGAACCATCATGAACCCTTGAAGAAGTTAATGAAGATAATGAAACCCTTGACTCATATGGATGTTTCCAAAAATAGGGGTACACCCAAATCATCCATTTCAATTATGGTTTTCCATTATAAACCATCCATTTTGGGGTACCCCTATTTTTGGAAACACCTATATTGAACCAGGATCCACTAATCAAAACTTTCCATACCATCAAGTACTGACCAGGTCTGTGCCTGCAGGGTGACCCTTCAGGGTTGAAATCATTTTCAGTCTGATTTCCACCACCGGACATCTCCAAAATCAACTCGCCAAGGTTGCCCGTGGTTACCAGAGGCGGAAGGAAGACAACTTCTGATCCCTCAAAACTTTCAACTGGCCGCTTAGTGACCAACGTTTATTGTGTTTTGGTGGTTGTGGTTGAGATTGTGGTTGTGGTCGTGGTCGTGGTCGTGGTCGTGGTGGTGGTTGTGGTTGTGGTTGTGGTTGTGGTTGTGGTTGTGGTTGTGGTTGTGGTTGTGGTTGTGGTTGTGGTTGTGGATGTCGTTGTCGTTGTCGTTGTCGTTGTCGTTGTCGTTGTCGTTGTCGTTGTCGTTGTCGTTGTCGTTGTCGTTGTCGTTGTCGTTGTCGTTGTCGTTGTCGTTGTCGTTGTCGTTGTCGTTGTCGTTGTCGTTGTCGTTGTTGTTGTTGTTGTTGTTGTTGTTGTTGTTGTTGTTGTACTTGCAGAGTAGCGGAATTCAGACGCAGTGTAGTTGGAGCTTCTACTTACTGTAACGCTCTGCTCTAGTCATTCCTTGTCCATAGTCTTCCAGAATTATCCATATACCTTTGGGTCTGGAAGTGCTGGGGCGCCTCACAAACTCTTCTCAGAGCTGACTATTTGAGCAGTGACGAAAATTTCTGGCTATTTGCCTCACGTTACTACCTTCCCGTTTTGGTTCCGGGACTTGTTTCCGTAACCCGCAACTGAACAATCAGATGGTTGCTAAGTCGCCAAGTTACTTTCTACAACAAGGTGCCAACTGAAAAGACATCCAGACTATTGGTTGATCTATTTGGCGTATAGATTTAAGATACTAATGCCCATCAACAACAATTTCTTGGCATTTGTTGATACGAGTATCATATAGTTTTGATTATTGGTTGATATCGCATCCAATTTGTAGTATTTGCATAAAATGTATCTTGCACATACTGACGCACTGACTCTGACTCACCGACAATCAGCCCATCAATGACTCACCGTTCTCGTCTCACCAGAATTCCACCCAAATTCACCACAGAATCATACATATATAGATATATAGATATATAATATATCATACATAAATCATTATCCCATGAGTTTTGTCAACATGTCAATTCACATCCTCCCTGGAACCATCTCCAACCACCTCCCCTGAAAATTTCGGCCTTGGAAACTTCGTTTCGCTTCGCTGGAACCAACGTTAAGGCCATGGCCTTCCCACGTCGGAGATTTGTGGCCAGTCATTTTGAACAAAGTCTTAGGGAGCCTCGGCAACTGAGGCAACGGCTGGCACATAACCAACCTGCCATGGGCTGGTTGGTTGGGTTGAAGGGTCCCAGTGAAGGGTGGTGCTTCATCTCCATCTTGGGTTCGTAATAAGGTCCCATGGATATATATTTTTGATGGAGTGAAATTCCATTGGTTTTTTTTGCGTTGAAGAGGGGGGAGTTTTGCAAAAAAAACAATCCTCTCTCAAGGTCCCTTTCCACCACTTTCCACCAAGTTGCTTAAAATCACTTGCTTTCCTACTTAGAGGATCATCCCGGGACGGACCTAAGTTGTTAATAGCATTTGATAACCATGGTGATTGTTTTTGTTGTCCCGTAAATGGGGTTTTTGGACCCCTTCCAAATGGCCATTCATGGCTTATACATGGGAGTGATCCTAACTACTTACTAAGTGGGATGATCCTCCAAGTAATACCATCAAAAAATGGGATGTTCAAGCCGCCAATGTTAAACAGTGCTAGAGGGGAATTGTGAGCAGATCTATCTAACCCATAGGATCCATGTTTGGTATATTTACCTACATTTGATTTTTTCTTTGGTAAATGGAATCCATTGTCTAACAAGACTTGTGAATTTTTGGAATCATTAACACACAATTCATTTTTTCGAGCTGTGTGTGATGTTTGTACATTTTTGTTTGTTCTTGTATATTCTTGCTCTTCTGAATGGTTTGTTATCATAAACGCACCACCGGTAGATGGATCCCATGATATCGGATTTATTGCTTCCAACTAATGACCCACAGCTTGATGTTGATGGATACGACCTTGACATGGAATATCACCCTGGAAGATTAATATGGAACCTATAAATCACCAATTTAGAAAGGAAAATGATCTTCCAAACCTCCAGGGAATTATGCTCTATGTTAATCTTCAGGGGTGTATCACCAAAGAGGTCACGACGTTGATGGAAACTCACCCTGAGGATTTGGGTTTGGCACCGTCCGCTGCCTTGCTGCTGATTGAAGAGGATCAGTAAATGTGTTGGTTAACATGAATCTGGGTGAATGAAGTTCCACTTGCCACATATAGACATCATTGAATCATTTATATTATAAATGTGTATATGTAAATATGTTATTTATATATATTCATTTTTGGTATTTTGATTGGAGTATCCCTTCCACCTGACCAAATGTTTGTGGAGCATTTGAAGTAATTTTTTTATGAACAAATTCACCCAGACAAGTGTTAATTTCACTGATCACTTTGCGGTTGTGCGTTGCGCTCCAGCATTTTTTTTTGGGGGGGGATCTGAATCTTCCTTCATTATCATGAACAAATTGGGCTTCTGGATGTACTGGAGGATTCAGGTCGATGGCAAGGGTCGATTGAGCATTTTGACTCTGGCTTCTAAGAAGTTCCAGAGCAGTTCCAGTCCCGAGACCATCCGAAAAAAAACCTGAGCTCAAAAAAATGGATGCTGCTGTGAAAAGATGGCGTTCTTTGATTTGCTTCATTTTTGTTTCCGTGTCTAATTTTTATCGATGTGTTTTTAGGGCTGGTAGTTCAACTTGATTTCCTGAAGCAGGACCGGACCTCCTTTCTTCTTACTCTAAAAAGACGGTGCACCCCTTTAACAAATGGATGTCTCCAATGGGTGACTCAAACAGCAACTCTTCCACCATTTGAGCAATGGAAAAAAAAGGGGCTCCTGGTTGTTCAGCTTTTTTTAGGGGGATTATACTTCCCAATTATAGAGCCGGGATTATACTAACCATGTTTTTGTATACATCATGTTGCTTGGATTTTGTTTAGTCATGTAAGTCATGTGGATGTTTGTGTAGTTTTTTTGTTGGGTAAACTCTGAACCACCATGCTATCGAAGAAGCAAATCTACGGTAAGTCGGGAAGGGGCTTTGGAAGGGGCTGAAAATCCTGTCCTGCTTTTGAGTGTGGAAACTGTAAATTGGAATCCACAAGTGCCACGTATTTTGGCAGCGCACAACTTGGACTTTAAGCCATATGAACAATGAAAAAAACATGCTTGTTTAGTTTATGATATGTTTATAGGGGATTATACTACCCGATTATGTGGGGATTATAATAATCCGGTATAAGGATTCCTATTGAACAACCAGTATAACGGGAAGTATGAGGGTTCTTTGGATCAATTTACATCGAGCAAAGACAAAATCGCTTGGTCTCAGAATCTCGGAATTCTTCGTTTCGTTCGGACTTTGTCCGGCGGCGTCGTTGACACCCACATGCGACCGGTGAATGAGAGAAAAGAATGGGTCGTTGGGGACTGAGATGAAGGATAAATTGTAAACATAACATGAGAATCATGAGATAGATTGATAAATGTAAATTGAACCTCTACACGTGTCCCAAGTAGTAGATTGGATGCATTTTTTGTTGCAAATGTTGAATTATGTTCCAATCAACATATGTAATGTGGTACTGTGCGTTAGAATCTTCAAAAGGTTTCCCTATTAGACTGGTTAAATTGATTTCCACTGCATCTCATTTGATTACCCCAAGCACCTTGGCTCATTTAAGGTCGGAGTCGAAGTTCGTCCGTTTTTTCAATGAAGCATTGCAGCATTTTTATTGGAAGTGATGAAGGCTCATCTTGAAAATGAATGTTAAATGGCTTTCCAAGGGATGGTTTTCCTTCTAGGATTTCAAGGAGTCTATAGTTGTAACATATTGCTGAGGCATTGCCACATTAGAAGCAGAAGCAACCCTTCTGACTGGCAAGGACGGAGGGCCTGGGACTTCCACGCCATTAAGGAAGATCTTGAGAATGTTACAAGGTGGGCCCTTAATAGTTAGTTATAAATCGACTTATAAACCCTATAAATGACCGAAAATTAATAGGTATCTGGTGTTACTTCACCCCTGTAAACTAGAGTTATTTTACCCTACTTATAACTGGGATCTACAGGGCCCACCTTGTTAGGGGAATCCTGAAGAAAATGAATCCCAAACATGAACCTTAGGGAATCTGAAGTCATAAACTTCTGCAAACCTTGGGCTAGGTGGCGGTTTTAAATATGTTTTTTCACCCCGAAAATTGGGGAAGATGTTCACCCATTTTGACGAATAGATATTTTTTAGATGGGTGGGTTGAAACCACCAACTAGTGGGGATTTTGTGTCACCCTTATATTTGGAATCCTTACAGATTCCTTAGAAGATGACCTTTTGTTTCTTATCAGTCCTTAGGACAAAACGGACTGCCTCGTTTTGGGGACCTCCGGGCATCCCGGGGACCACTGCATCTCCTGCACCAGTTGAGCATGGTAGTTTATCCTGTATTATCCCGCTGTTTCACAGGCTTGTTGGACATTTAACCTTTCTGTTGTTTGAGCTTTCCGTTTTTTTTTGGCCATGTATTCCATCACACAAAAAACGACTAATATCATATAATCACGACATTTATTATAGCAATGTATTTCAATATATATAGTTTGTTCACAGCATTCACAC
Source organism: Breviolum minutum Mf 1.05b.01 (assembly GCA_000507305.1). Taxonomy (NCBI): domain Eukaryota; class Dinophyceae; order Suessiales; family Symbiodiniaceae; genus Breviolum; species Breviolum minutum. The sequence continues at coordinate 222,952 of DF239065.1, read as the reverse complement.
CACACGTCAATTGGTTTCCGCAAAAAAAACAAGTGCCTGGATGGTTTTTCTTGACCAAAAACATAAAGCCGGCGCCCAGCAACCTCCAACGATCCGGTTCATAAAATTGTCACGGCTTGAATCGCCGATCGTGGAGAAAACCAACCCCATAGGATCCATGTCTGATATATTTACTTACCTACATTAAGTTGATTTCCATGGTCAATGTAGGTACATATATCAGACATGGATCCGTTTAGTTGATTTCTATGGGTTTTCATGTAGGATCCATTTAGTAGGCAAAGATACCTCCTTCGTCCCCGAGGGAATCTGTAATGATGGAAACGAAGAGGACAAGAAGAAAGAACGCGCAGCCAACGGAAAGGAAGTCGCCGAGTTGAAGGGCGAGCAGTCTCTTGGGTCCCATGAGTTGTTCGAGTCATTTCCCCAACAAGAAGAAAAAACCTTCCTCTACTTGGAGGATCATCCCATTTAGTAAGTGGTTAATAACCATGGTTAGTAAGTTCCCTAGATGGGGTTGTTCCCCTTCCAAATGGCCTTTTTATGGCTTATAAATAGGGGTTACTAACCACTTACTAAATGGGATGATCCTCCAAGTAGTGGCCTTGATTGGAGTCCTCGCATTGCAAGGGAGGAATCCCCATGTTTTTTTTTGACAGGAGATATACATGATTCCATTGTATTCTTAGTTGTGAGTGGCCATTTTCACCTTTTCTTCGGCAGCAAGACTCGCTGCTGTATGTTCGGGCAAACCCATCGGACGCCCCTGCAAAAAAAAATCTTAGTTTCCCGGGAATGTATCCAAATATTTAAAAACAAAGCATGTCCAAAGAGATTGGTAGGATGGGCAATGCTTGCTCCATCATCCTGACCATTGTCCTGAACAGCCAGGGAATTATGACAGGGCGAATGTTCACCCGACCTCACTCTACGCAGGGTGAAACTTCCCTCCTTTTGTTGTAGTGTTCATCTCCGGGTGGTATTTTCCGTTGCATGTTTTTTTTCTCTGGTTTTGAAAAATTGGTGCATGAACAATATGGTAAAAGAAACCCTGAGTTTTCCTGCTGTTTGGACATTTCAGGAGGCCTTAATTCTAGGTTTTGGGTGGGTTAAATTGCAATTTCCTCGAGGTGAGGTATGTCAAATCATGTCGAATTGGAGCAAAATACAGTGTTTAGTAACATCATCACAAGAAATCAACTAAATACATTCCAAATACCATCTGGAAAAAAGAAACTCCATGTAATGCTCGTTAGTTCCTATAGAGAAAAAAGCAGCCCAGTGTTTTGCGGTGGCACGGACCATGGTGTCTCTCTGAGGCAATACGTGGATGCTTGCAAGATCGTGAAGGGCTTGGAGTCGAAGTTTGGATACTTCGTAACCAAGGCGGCAGAAGCTCCACAAGTGGAGCAAGTGGCAGTTGCAACAGAGGAAATCAAACCGGAGAAGGCCAAGAAGGACCCTGTTTTTGTCTGGAAAAATTGGGGTGAAGATGGGTGAAGTAATTAATAATCTACTTAAGGGACTGAAAATCTGAAATCTGACTGATATACCACTGAATATACATTTTCCAGCTTACAAACTGTGCTGGCATGCTAGATTACAGCATTATGAAGGGACCACCAATTGAACAACAACAGGCCCGGCATCTCAACAGGCCCGGCCACAAACCACCATGTTTTCCCGTTCCCCCCCCGTAGTTGTATTGCAAAAATAGTTCGTCCCTACTCCCTTGTCTCTTTGCGCCGGTGAATGTGCGCCCAAGCCCAGGATACTAAGAAGGAGATCAAGAAGGAAAGTGCAGGCTTGAGTCCTGCTGAAACCAAGGACTCTTGCAAATGGCTTGGATTTTTTACATCGCTGGCCATATGTATATGTATATATACATAGACAATATATACATAGATATAAATATATATATATACATATATATATATATACATATTGATGAATACTTTTTTATGTTTGTGCTGGTGTTTGTCTCTTACAACTCTGTAAGGCAACATCCTATGATATTTTTTGTTTGCCTGATACGCAAATACGCGCACACAGGTATATGGTATACAGTATACATGTCCGTATGTTTGTTGTGAGGAGCTCGAAACCATCAAACAAGCCATTGTGGAGCGCAAAGCCATCTTAAAGGAGAGATTTTTTTGGGGGCAAACATTTGGCAAACGCTGGTGGTCAGGTTGATTCGGGTTTGGGGTAAGGAGCGAGTGGAGTCTCTAGAAAAGTACCTTGCCTACGATGTGGAGCGATGGAAGGAACTACCACCAGGTTCTGTGAAAAACATATTTTCAGCTAGTTTTTGCCAGCTTCTTTGAAACAAATCTAAGTGTCACCTGTTGCTTCAGGGAATTCTACTTCTTTGGTGTCTTTCATCTGAAAAGGAACAAGGCATGAGTGGTGGGCAGCAGAACAAGGATGAGGAGGTGGTGAAGATGGTTGCACGAATGAATGAGCTGAAGGAAAAGCAGGACCCAGTTCACCGTCGACGCGTCGCGTCGAGCGTCAGTTCATCATTTGAGTTGATGGTAGGATTTTGATGTACAGATTTTCAAAGCAAACATAGCATATAGTTCAGTTCAGGGGTAGGAATTTAGATATGATATATATATATATGTACAGTATGTAGTATTTATATGTATTTATATATGTAGTAGCGTTACCTAACCAGATCAAAGATAAAGAAACTGAAGCAGTTGCTGTTGTCACGCAGATTTTTTTGGTGATGTATTTTGGAAGTTTTGTTGCTCTGTAGCGCTTTGAGCAGAAGACACGTGGTGTTGCGTTAATAAGATGAAACCCGCGAAAATGACCGTGACATTTCGAACGTGGACTGTGAGACCATGATATGATTTGTTTCTTGGTAATGATGTGTGGTATATCTTGACCCGCGAAGTTGTCAAGTTACATGGAAGTACATCTAGCCTAAATGTTCTTGGTGCTAGTCTAGTTCGACCGACAATTCCTGAAGAAATATGGCCACAGCCATGGCAATCAGGAACCTGGCAGCACTAAGAAGGAGAAGGATGACAAGAAGGGTTCCAAGAAGAGGCTTTGCTGAATCTAAGCGGTTTTATCGTCTATGGCTTTCTTTGGTGGTGACAATTTGGATGATGATGACGACGACGACGACGACGACGACGAGGGAGAACATCACGGTAATTATGACGATGCGATGAGGATGATCAACTGACCAGGAGGCATCATGTTGCAACTCTTGATAAGGAGGTTTCTATTAGATGCATGTTCCTTTTCAATTTCCATTGCTTACCTTCCATTGCTAGTCCCCAACAAAGATCACATGCAAACTGAACATGATTCAATGACCATATTTGGAGGACAGGTTTTAATGTAATGCAGGAGGTAGTCGTTTTTGAACGAAGTCGTTCGTTCTCGGCAGTGTCCTAAGGAAGACTCCTTTGAGCGCTGAGGAGCAGAAGGAGTTCGCACAGTTGCAGTGTCTTAACTCGAACTGTGATGATTTGTATGGTTGGGTGCATTGAGTTTTTTTTCTCCGGGTGTCATCAAAAATAAGGGAAGATGGGTTCCATTCTTGACGAATGTTTTCTGGACCACCATTTAGTTGTGACTGCAGACGATTTCTTCTAGATCGAAAGGGTGAGAAGTTATAAGAGCTGAGAGATGAAAATAGGAAGCCCAAAAAGGAAGAGAAGATTCCCGTTTGAGCAGGGGTACTGCAGGGCATGGTTTGTTTGTTGTGGCAGCGATACTTTAACAAACGGAAAGGTAATGGATGGAACCTCAAGGTCACCCATTTAGAAAGGAACATCATCTTCCCAATCTTGATTTTGTTTGGTTTTAGCCGTTCAAAGGTGTAGGACACCAAAATGCCACGTTGCTAATTGCTGCAGATGTTTTCAAAACTTGATTGGACATTTTATTGAAATAAATCCACGAGTGATGTTTCAGTTGGGAGTGATTGAGGGAGCTTATGGTCAGATTCTTTTATTTCGCTGGAGGGAGAGTCTAGTTGCATCCACCGATGACATTAGCAGTAGGTAGATCAAAATACATTTTTCACTTCATGATTCATCCAAATATGCATATGATCTCTTCCATTCATATCCAAGTGACCTCTTCCATCCAGTTGCTGTTGCAGATGTTTGTGATACATAAATATAATATATATATATATTTATATCTACATATACATTCGTATCATCTATATAGAATCTATATATATATATACAGTTTTCTAATAACCATGTAACGATTTGTTATATCCTACGTTTTTTTTGTTAGGGTGACTTGACTTCTATCTAAGTTCCAACCGTGAAAATAAAACCATACCCTTTCCCCTCCCACCGTCCTCCTCCGCCAGGAATGAAGTGGAGATTTACAAGGCCAAGTTGCGCCAAGAATTCGGCTACAGCACCTTGGTTTTTATGGGGTTTGGCTGATACAGAATGGGATTGTATGTACACAAGTAGCACTTTGGCAAGTGCAAATAGCCTCCCTGAAACTAACATGTTCGCCCCTAAAAATGATAGTTTCCAATAGATTTTCAGGGGCGAAAATGTTAGTTTCAGTGAGGGTATTATACATAGGATATACATGGATATTCTGCATTTAAAACCCAACACATGGTTGATTCATATCTATATCATAATATCGCGTTGTATCATGTTTAGGGGTCTTTTATTTTCAATGTAAAATTGCAGGTCCAATCACTAATAAACAAGCAGCCAAAAAAGAAAAAAACATCACGCAGTTTCAGCTGATTCACTTTTGAATGCTTCAACAAAAACCAACCCAAAGAATTTGGTGATCTAGGTTTGTGGTTTCAAATATTTTTTATTTTCACTTCGAAAATTGGGAAAGATTTTCACCCATTTTGACCAACATTTTTGTTCAAAATGGGTTGGTTCAACCACCCAACGGCTTTGGTGATACATTTAGCCCGCCAACTTGGGAAATTTCTCTCCCATGACCGAGGTAATAAGGACATGAAGGCTGATCCAGATCTGCAGGATGGGAATGCTGAAAAAAGCTTGGTGGTTACCCCGTGGCTGTCCGGCCCAGAAGGCATAGATTTGGTGGAAGCTACGAATTAAACCCTCCGGTAAATTTAACAGGAGCCATGAAAAATCTCATCATTCCTGGTTTCCCCGAAAACATGAACATGGTGGATGTTCCATGGCTATGTTAGTTCACAGAGGTGTAATTGCCCTTGTCCTTTTGTTGCCTTTTCTTCCGGTGTGTGTTTTTCGGTGTTTTTTTCCCGGTTCTTGTAGGGATGAATCCTTTCCAAGAACATGTTCTTGGAATTCAGGCTGGTGAAGGAAAACGGTCAGGATTTAATTAGTATTTTTTGGTCTAGAAAAGGGGATACTCATCCAGGTGGTGGTTTCAAATATTTTTTTATGTTCACCCCTATTTGGGGAAGATGTCCAATTTGACGAGCATATTTTTTCAAGGGGTTGGTTCAACCACCAATCAGTCATTCTTTTTCACTTAATTTGGGGCAAGAAGCAAAAAACATCCACAACAAGAGATATTTCAGGTGAATGTGTGTGTGTGTGTGACACATGGAGGAAGGGACCTAACATATTTCTTGCCATGACTCACGGGGGGCAGGACGAGGTTTAAAAGAGCACCGCCATGCCAAGCCTAGGTGGTGGTTCCAAATATTTTAGAATTTCCTCCCGAAAATTGGGGAAATGATCCAATTTGACGAACATATTTTTCAATTGAGTTGGTTCTAGTAATAGATTAGATTCTCATTTAGGCTCTTATTATACGGGATCAGGAAGGAAGCATAAGGAGTGGGAACCTGGGAACCCCACAGTTGACCTGTTGGAACGTCAGGACATGGAGGCACGTTTAGCTGCCTTTGAAAAACGCAGCTGAGTCGCTGACTTCGCGGCTTCGTCAGTCCAGGGGCAGGCTGTCATATCTGCTAGGTAGAGTTGAAGCCGCATGTGATTCTTTCATTCGATTTCATGTGTTTGAATTATCTAGGTTAGGTGGTGGTTTCAGATACGTATTTTTTATTTTCACCCCTATCTGGGGAAGATTTCCAATCTGACTAATATTTTTCAGATGGGTTGAAACCACCAACCAGTTATGTTAGCCAACGTATCAGGACAAAAAAAATGCAAAACTACCCAGGGAGTAGATCAAAGTAGTTTATGTACATAAGGGAAATATCTAAGGTTGGTGGAATATGTTTCTTCCAAATTTGCATATGTTTTTGTTGGAATTGTACTGGCCCAGTGGCCCTGTGAAAAGGCTCAGCAGCCTCCCACTGCCACGGGATTATATAAGTTTAAAGCCACTTTGAAAATCTTTGAAACAGAGAGACCTGGTATGTTTAATATGTTTTACTTTATCTCTTTTTGATCATGATAAGCGAGAAGTTAGATGTCTTTTGTTTGGAACTGAGAACCATTTTGGGGTAGCATTAGTTGTACGAATCTACGATTTCGAGAAGATCCTGATCCTGGAACTTTGAGATCGAAGGTGAGGTAGTTCTGTAACTGGTCAACCTGTTCTCAGAAACCAGGATGTTAACCCCCCCAAAGTTTAACATAGCCCCTGAAAATAGGGAATCCCAAAAGGAAACTCATCTTCCAACCATCCATTTTCAGGGGCTATGTTAAACTTCCAGGGGGTACTAGCAGACCTTTAAGGGAAACCAATGGTCAACAAGCTATTAAGGCCTTATTTCTTTGGGTGGCTTTGGGTACCTCGGGGGTAGCAGGTTGACAGTTCAGGTACTTTCAATAAGACTTTTGTTGATTTGCTGCACCACTGAACAACCATGTAGAAATGCACGGATATATGATATATCTATGAATCCATGAATATATAAATGATTTTGAGCCAGTCATGTTTCTCAAATATGGAAGGGGGACCAAAAATTTCCAACCAACCCCATGTTCCTCAACATATCCCCATGTCTTTGGAAACATCTAGGGTTCTTGAGTCTTTGGAGGAAGAGGCAGCACAACTCCCACGTTGTGTTTGATTTTTATTCGCAGATGTTTTGCTTGCCGGCTTCTGTAGCAGAATGACAACGTGACCTGCTTGTGGCTTTGTGGCGCCAGTAGCCGGTCAAAACTGTGGCATTTGGTGTAATCCATGTGTCGCAGATTCGTTTCGCCTGTCGGAGGTGTGGCAAGCCTGTGCGAAGCCACCATTTGAGTGTCACAGACATCCGACGCATCTTTTTAAGCATCTAGAAAAGTGTGTGAAATGTCGAACTTCCTTGGGATAGCACTCGCGGCCATGTCAAATTGGAATGATGAAATCAGGATTCGAAGCCTGTTTTGTGAACATGATGTTTTTTGAGATACCCGACGTGTCGAAGAAGGATGGTCCCAAGGAAAGACGTTTCGAACTATCCTTCACCCATCTAGGGTTGTTCCATCGAAGCAACCATGCTTCGAAGAAAAGATTTGCGTGTCATTGGGTGGGCAGATGTGGGCAGTTGATCACCAAGATGGGTTCACTTCCTCAAATTTATCTTATGGTAATGTTCCTTAGTAGTTTTCCAGATGATCCTCTAGCTGTTTTGAGGACACAGAAAATGTATATATATTTCCTTGTCATGTTTAGCCTATAGGAACGTGTTATGTAAACTCTCAATGCCTCTGGGAATTTGTTGGTTTAGAGTGGAAGTTGGGATTTAAAAAAAAAACTGCCCTGCAAGCACACACTCGGAAATCCTTGTAAATCACACACGCTTCATGAATATATGCATTTGGCCTAAGATATCAGTAAATATTGTAGTTATACGTGTATATATATATGGAGCATATGGGTATGATTGTATGTCCACACTGAATGTGTGTGTTATGTTTATCTACCATTTGTATACCCAACATGTATACGTATGCTATGCTCCAAAAAGCTGAGTGCACTGGGGTTTCACACTCAAAACGAAGCCGCTGAAAATAGGCAGGAAATTATCTACATCTTGCAGTCACCTTTTTCTAGGTGGTGGCAACTCAAATGTTTTGCATGTTCACCCCGCAAATTGGGGAAATGATCCAATTTGACGAGCATATTTTTCAAATGGGTTGAAACCACCAACCAGTTGTGTTTTAGGGGCCACGTTTAAAACTTCAGTGGTATACGTTTTGGATATATGTTGTTTTTCATTTGGATGTAAATCCCACCAGGATTACATTTTGTGTAAGGAATCCCTATAAAACATAAACTTTTATTTGCCACGATTGCATCCTGGGGGGTAGATCCAACACATATTTTGTATATGAATGTATGTGATTCATAACCATTCTATTTGAACATGACCACAACCTTCAACCAACCAACCGACCGACCGACCGACCGACCGACCGACCCACCCACCCACCCACCAACCAACCAACCAGTCACGAGGCCCAACCACGTCGGGAACGTGGTCTTTTGATGCGCTTAGTGGACGATATCTTCTTGGAGGTGCGTTGGTCCATTTACGGGACGTATCCGTGGATGTCCATGGGATCCATGGGATCCATGGGACTGGTATATTTCCATATTTATTTACATATACCTACTTGGGATGGTTGATGTTCACGGGAAATATAAGTCAAGCAAAACAAATAAATTTGTGTATCCTATGGCATGCATGTGTCTATTGTCATGTGAGTTTCCAGGGGCACAATGCATTGACACTTAACATGTTTTTTAGATTTACCATGAACAAAATAGATATACCAACACCAGGTTGATCTATAGATTTTTTTCAGACATTGGGGAATTCAGATTCCAACCCATATCATCCATGGGACGAACGGCATATGAAAACCTACATTTGGGTAGTTTTGGGGGTTAAATGTACCATTGGCCAATACAATTTGCTAGATCACATTGAATATGTCGGTTCATCACGGCAGTCGGCAGTCATCACCCCGAGTTCTCCTTGCCTCCCAAGTGCCGTTGGAGGCAGAGAAACAACAAGCTGCTGGCTGTCAAGTGCACGTAGTCATGCAGATGCTGGAAGTGTACAATGAAAAGTTTGGGAACTTAGGTCGTGATCCAAAGAACACCCGCTTGGTTCTTTGGGTCATATGGGCCCCATTACGGATTCCCATGGGATGAACGGCATATTTTCCTACATGAAAACCATATTTTACCACTACAAAACGTCATATGTAGGTAAATATATACATGGATCCTATGGGGCCCAGGGTCAGGTTGAAATATGACCCTTCGGTCAAAAAGTCTTCATGAAGGCTGTGAATCCCTTCATCCGAAGCGCTGGTGGATCTCTTGAGAGGTCTTAGGACCAGTCAGACAATTCAGTTTTGGCGAATGTTCAGTTAACATGTCCGTGCATGTATATAATTACATACTGCGGATAATTTCACAATGATTATGTCTGATATGTCAATCACCAACCTGGTGTTTGTGACGATCCTTTTAAAACGATGATGATATCTTTCCTTGCGATTGCAACAATAATCCCGTCCCCCCCACCCAGCCTCCACCAAAATCAGTCCCAAGAAGACATATCTTCCTGGAAACTGAACATATCCCTTCCCATCCTTCCCATTTTTGAAGATGAACATTTTCAATATTCTCATGGTATGGTCAAATGTTACCAACCTGAAATTTAACATAGCCCTGAAACATTATATACCTTCCCAAAACAAGAAAGTATTCCAACCTTGCGGACTGCTAAACTTCGGGAGGTGTAGTAGTTCTCGACTCAACCACAGCGCTGAGGTTGAATGATCTCTTGGCGGAACCAGACCCGAACTCACCCAACGCCTTGAAGAAAAACATCAAGATTCATGTGCACCCGGAGCGCCAAGGGCTTGGGGTGGAGCAAGGAATGGCCAATGGTGGAAGGGTGGAATTGAACACCAAAGGTTTTTGGATTTTTATGTGTGCCAAAAAATGCGGGGTAAATCTAAAATTGGATGGGTTAGCTTCAAATGATCTTGAGTTGAATAGCCCAACAAAACAAGAGTGATGAGTCACTGGACAACTGGGAATGTATTGAATGGTTCCTTGGGGTGCCAGGTACCACTATTTTGGATCCAGTCGTGACATGTTGCTGACTGATTTCTCTGAACATCCTGTGGTTGGGTTGGTTGTTGTTAGTGACAGTGACTCCGAAAATGGATGGCTTTGGAAGCACGGGCCCCTGGTTTTGAATGGATTGAGAACTGATGAAGAGATGATGGTGCATCTTGAAGTTGATGGTGGTTGTTTCCAACTTTGAAAACCTCACAGCCACCTGAAGTTTTTCAGAACACCTCCAGAAACTCACCACAGAAATAGGATGTAACTTGAAATTCATCATCCCATTTAGTATATGGTTACTAACCAATGGTGATCGTTGTCCCCGGACCGTAAGGATCACCATGGTTTTTCTCACCGGATGGGGTGGAAGTCCCGGGGGTGGAACCTCCCAGGAGCTCGGGGTTTATCTCACCGGTGCGACGGAAGCACCTGTTGGGGGACTCGGCGATGCCATATGCAGATGCCCAAGCAGTCATATATCCTATGCAGGGTGGAGGTTGCGGATGGTTGCGGTTGAACGGTTATCTGTGCATAAACCACCTAGGAATTGTGGCAACTCAAAGATTTGGTTTCGGAAAAAATCACCCCGAAACTTGGGGGTTTCATGATCCAGTTTGACGTTCGCATATTTTTCAAATGGGTTGGTTCAACCAGAGTCTAGTACTCTTTTTCCGACAGTCATGGAAGTAGAAAATGGACCCCGCTTGGAGACTGAACTCATCTTCCGTTGGGCCCCATGAAATCATTTCCATGACTTTCATGATTGTGCGAGGAATCTGTGTCAGTATCTAGCATCTGGGATGTTTTTTTTCGGGTTTTCACTTCCCCAAAAACCGAACTGAGCATCTTCCAGGGTCCGGGTTTGGATGAAATTTCCTGATGTTGGTGCTAGTTTTGTTTTTTTCAGTGAGGGTATAAGCATATGACAGCCAACAGGATTACCCTCTGGTAAACTGACATAGCAATGGAACATCCCGATTTTCAATCCATCTTTATTCCGGGGTCCATTTTTCATTGCTAGGTTAGTTTGCGGAGTGTATTTATTTGGGGGGGGTACACAACCGCACTCACCATAGATTCACTGTCGGGATCTTGCTTGTGGCTTTGAATATGGTACACAGCGACCCAAAATTTGAACAGTTTGATGATGGAATTTTTTGAGGGCAGGATTCCATTGGCTATAAGGCTTGTTATAAGGGCTGTGAATATGGAGATTCTGATGAACACAAGGTTTGCATTGTTAAGTTTGATTTTTTTTGGGAGGGGGGCATAGGTTTTCAGATGCAAAAATTGTAGGTTTTCCCTTTAGGGAATTCATTGCGGCACGAAAAAAAAACTCATACTTTCTTTTGTACCGGCTAGTTAATAGGTACCCTTATAATGGCTTCTTACTAGTATAATCCCCAAAATCATCTTAATGGGTAGGATTTCATCCCCTACAAATCCCCGACACAACCAGAGGCTGGGATTCATGCCCTCGTTGCGGTTGGATGGCCCTCCCCGAGGTGAAAACGGCCGAAGAGTGCGTCAAGACGAAGCTCGGCCATGGTGATGATGGGATATGGGTTGGGATGAGTCAGTTGATGAGAAATGCCTGGAATTTGTTGGTGTCGTTGGGGGGGGCATTTTGAAGCATTTTGCTGGAGGTTTACGGATAAAATAAAATCCACAACCATTAAAGGGAGGGATGTTCAGCAAGCTGCTTGGGTTCGTGGGTTTTTATGCAGTAAGCAGTTGCTTTTGTTTGTTTTCAGGAGAGTTACATATTGATGTTTGACTGTTACTCTATATCGTTGGATGCGAATCTGCAAACTTCGTCATGGTTCTACTTACTTGTTACATCATTTACAGCCTGGCACTCTCCGCTGGCACTGGGGAGAGTCCAACGGTCGAAAGCCACACACAGACACACTGGAAAAGCCACACAAAAAAAATGAACAGTTTTGTTAAGTGTAAAACCCTAGTGCTCCAAATACCCTATGAGGAGGTGTTTAGGCACCCAAAACCCACTCCAAAACCACTTTCAGAAGGGATTGGAGCGTAAGGGGGGAAAAGTCTTGTATGAAATTCAAAAATTGTGTGAAAGATTTGATCCCTACACGCCCATTAAGCCACTACTAGTTTCTAGTCTTGGGTTCTCTTTAGCCTTAATGAAGGCCTCATATTTTTTTTGTTGGAGGTGGCCGCTGCCCCAACTCTAAACCGTTGTGATTCCCAATAACAGTCACAGTGGTCATTGAATGGGACCCTTTTTGGTGATCACAAGATGCAAATCTGTGGTAATCTGGGTGGTGGTTTCAAATATTTCTTATTTTCACCCCTATTTGGGGAAGGTTCCCATTTTGACTAATATTTTTCAAAGGGGTTGAAACCACCAACCAGTAATGTTGAGTGACTTGTTCTTAAACATTCGAATGGTTTCGGGGTTGGTAATGTAATCCCAGGAAGTCTAATCTGACCAAACTTTGCCCATTGGTGGGATCAGGAATCCTGGCATTAAAATCATAAAATGGATCATCCTAAAGACCAGCCACTTTGTGCGGGAGAAACTGGACTTCCAGGGTTTCAATTCTTTTTGATTTTCGACCCTATTTGGGGAAGATTTTTAATTTGACTCATATTTTTCAGATGGGTTGGTTTAACCACCAACCAGCTAAATATTGAAATGGTTTGGCCATGGTTGATCAACCAATCAACCATCTCGATATTCCTATACACGACTGAGGATTGAGTATGGCAATACCATGAAGGTCGCCGAGGGGGAAAAACAGGGAAACCGTGCTCTTTTGCTGCTTTGCCGTTGAGTTAGACAAAAAAGAGATTTCTCCAAATGGTGAATTAATCATTGGACAAGGTAGATAAGAACACCTCAAATGAATCCAAGAAAGTACAGCCATTCTAGGCTTGATTGTTTTTTTTTCATTGAACACAGCTTGACTCGTTTAGTGGGAGAGTTCAAAATCAGACTTGACGACTTGTGTGACTGATGGAAGACCCACGGCTCCAGGTTTTGCATGCAGTCATTGTATCAATATTTGTCTTCACTCCACTTTTAAGGTGTTAGTGAGCTGAACCAGTTTTGCCGTGAACCGCCTTTTGGTTTTGTTTTTGCAGGTGGTTCACGCGACCGCCATGAATGCGCAAAGTTCACGAGGACATACCATTTGCAAGCTCACAGTGGTCAAAGAGGCATGTCCAATGGTGGGAGGTTGGAGTTAATTGCAATTTGCAATCAAGGTTCCACTAATCAGCGGGCGATGGTGCGAATGGTGTTCGATGGCAATGCCCGAGGCAGAGACCATTTTCCATAGAAATGAGGAGCACATTTTCCACCAGCCCGGATACGAGTTGTACCAATAACCAAATTGTTTTCTGAAATGTAGTCTTGGGAAAGGGACCCAGATGACAGAATCTGGATTGAATGCATTTTGTTTAGCCTAAAATTGTATATTTCAAAAATATCTTTGTTGCTCCATGTTTGGCTTCAGTTTCATTTTGGTATTCAATTTGTTTCATGCTCCTGTGTGGTGATTAAATATAGAAATAGCTTGTTGAAACTCACTTCTCTCTCTCTCTTTGCCCTTCCTTTCCTGTTTCGGGTGTTGTTGGCAACACCAATAAAACACCGATGAACATCAAGGGTTTTCATTCAGAAATCCATATAGAGTCGCATTTGTTTTCTTGAAATCCATCTTTTTTTTTTCGGGATTTCATCAACCTGGATCTCCTAAAAAACAATGAAATAAATGGTAGGGTGGTGCTTTCAGATCACACATGTTTTTTAATTTTCACCCCGGATCCATGGGAGAATATGATCCCATTTGACGTTCGCATATTTTTCAAATAGGTTGAAACTCCACCACCACCTAGAATTGGAAATTTTACCCATATACTACCTCCCGAAGTTCAACTTCAGAAACGCCCCTGAAAAGTTACCTAAATAAACCCAATAGGAAAGTATAGTGTTGTCAACCAACCATCATGAATTTCAGGACCTTTTGCAGAGTTAAACTTCGGTGGTATATACTGTATAAATGGAAATAAATTGTGTTTAAAAAAAGATCCGACGTTTTTTGTCGTATGGATCCGTCCCACCAAGATTCGCGTTTTTGGATTTTCCGAAGTGGATTTTGTTTCCTTCAATTTCGAAAAGCACCGCACCTTGCAGGGGGGCAAAGATCAGGTGACCTCCAACTCAGAGGTGGGATGAGTGGTGAAGTTTGATGCCTTGATGGAGCTAGCTCCCGTTGTTTTTCCGTTGATTTCAACAACAAGAGATGCTTATTTAAAAAGGCTGTAAATGCACAGAACATCTTGATACATCTTGAAACAATTGACGGAAATTGATGTGATATGTGTTTGATATAGATTTTAGTATAGGACTTGAGACATTTTTCTGAAGGCATCACTGAATAAATGAATTATAGCTGTAAATGTGTTCTTAGAGAGATATAGGTGGTCAAGATTTGTTTGCGATTCTAAGATAAACAACTCCTGCGAAAGAAGCGTTACTACTTAGGGCCTTAGGGATATAATGATAAACGCAAAATAGTGAACCACCAGCCTCAATCCATCAACCAATCATAGGCCTCCAACGATGGCATTCAATTTGGGTCGGATTTGATTCTTGGTCACCCAAGTAGAAAATGTTCACATAGATTTCCATATGACTGTGGTCGTGTTTGACAAGGGTACATGCATACATATTGTTAGAATAATATATGTTTATTTATATTTAAATTTAAATATACCGGAGCATCAATGAGTGTCACAGTGTGACCCACTAGAGTCACTGGAACAATTTTTTTAAAATTTTTGTGCATAGGGCAGGATATTGTTTGCAATGTTTTGCAAGCTAAATCCGTGCAATAGGACATGGCTCCACATTTGATCATTTGATGCTCAAGGACTTTGGGGGGCCATTTCTGCAACTTTATAAGTTCTCCAAACCAGAAATGAGCAGCACAAAAGAAACACATTAACCATATACTTCTAATATTACATCCCTTTCCTGTACCCATAGGATCCACGGGACTGGTATATTTACATGCATGTGGTTTGATTTTATGGATGATAAGTGTAGGTAAATTACCACACATGGATCCTATGGGTTCAGGTATAAGAATGCCATCTTTCTATCACTGAATCACTCTACTTGCTGGATTTTTCCTACAGTTTTGGGCCGTTGCCAACTTTTAGCTCATATTTTTTAAATGGGAATTAAATGGGTGGGTCCAGGCGCATGCAACTAGCAAAAACTTAGCACCAAGAATGTCCTAAGCCTTTAGATGAACCGTATGAGGTTTGGGAAAAGAACAACATCGGAATGAAGGCGGCATTTGAATTTCAAATCAAGACTTGGCATTGCCTATAGATTTTGCCATGTTCCCAAAAATTGTCTGGGTGGTGGTTTCAGATATTTGTTTATTTTCACCGCTATTTGGGGAAGATTTCCAATTTGACTAATATTTTTCAAATGGGTTGGTGCAACCACCAACTAGTTGTGTTTTTGTCCCCCACGTTTCTCGGCGAAAATTTCTTCCTTCACACGTCTTTAGACCAGGTCTACTTCGCAGACCTGGCTGGACGTGAAAATGAAAGATCCACCCAGGTGCCCGAGGGGAGTGGGAACAGGGGTTTCAAGACTAGCCGACTAGACTCATAAATCATCTAGGTGGTGGTTTTTAATATGTTTTTTATGTGTATACCCCTATTTGGGGAAATGATCCAAATCAAATCGACTAATATATTTCAATTGGGTTGGAAACCACCCACTATTCATAGGTTTTATATGGAAAATGGCAGGATAGTTTTTCAATGCAACTCTGGGAGTTTTCACGGGCCGCCATGATTCTGAAAGGACTGGTACACATCCATCGACGCAGGTGCTTATATACTAACCATCGACGAAGATGTCGTGTGATCTGGGGTGAATGTAGAGCTAAGGATTGATGAATTCAATTTGCTACGAAACGATGAAACATGGTGTACAAAAATGGTGCACCACAATCTCAAAAACCTGTTTCTGAAAGCAACCCTTGTTTGAATTTGAATTGAACATTTTCACAAACTAAAATCAAACCACAATGAAGAAGCAATGTATAGTTCAAAACAACAGCCACCACTGGCCACCACAAGAATTCAAGATAAATTCACAATTTGGACCTCTGGGCAAACGGTTCCTTATTTTCGCCAACACCATGAAGAACAAAAATGCATCGTCGCCCTCCTCAAAATATTCAATCATTCTTCCTCATCCTGAGATGATTCCTAGAGCATCCTAGAGCAAAAATCATTCACTGAAAAGGAAGAAGTTTAACCAGCTAAGACTAGATACCTGAAAGTGCGGCCGAGAATATGTTTACATCTTTGAATTTGAGTCACTTTTTACATGGATTTGTTTTATGGTGAGTTTTTTTTTACAAAAAGTACCATGGGATTCAACACCATTTTTCAGCACGATTTGGGAAAATACTTAAGCAAATCCAAGTTTATATGGGGCTGTTCTTGTTGATTGATTCCTCCCCCTCTCCAATGACCAAGAACAAGATGTGTGCAACACCCATGACATCATGGATGTCCCGGTGGCAGGCACCATGCCAAATATGACCTACTCCCCATGAAAACTAAGATGTTTTTCTGAAAATCAATGGTTGCAAGATGTATTTGCTATTGAAATAGTCTCTTTTTTTCGAGGACATTCGTTAGTTTTTGGGGACATGCGTAACGTTTGTTGAACCCGTCAATGCCCCGCGCTCTTTCTCGAGGTCACCGGAGAACGATTCGTTGAGTTGGGATTTATCAACAAGAGCCTCTTGACGTGGCAAGGTTGCGTTGTTTCTTTCTCCACGGTAACCGGGGTAACCATAGAAAAACAACACCCATATGCTACATGTATGGGCGATTTACTTACATGAATGTTTGAATTTTATGGTAAATGTAGGTAAATATTCCATACATGGAGCTGCAATGTAGGTAAATATTCCATACATGGAGCATTTGGGACAGGTTTATGCCTGGAAGTGCAAGTCGACTATTTTTTGAACTGTCTTTCCAAATCACTACATGAAAAATGGGTGTTGCACATTTTCCATCCAGTTGAAACTGGTTGTTTGAGCTTCCAGAATCGTAAACTCATGGTACAAAAATTGGTGCTAAAGCTTGGTGTGTTTTACACTTTCAGTAGATCAACTAAGTGAGGTCATCCCCTTTGGCAACCGGGCAACCAATATTCTTGCTGAAAAAGATCGTATAGGTCATGAGGCTTTCAGAAAAACAACTACAATAATGGAAAGGTACATGGCACAGTCCCTACATATTGGTTTTTATGGGCCCTTTACTAACCTACCTTTTGGGGGCTGTGCCATCTATTTTGACCATAAGGCATTCCCCTGGTTGTCCCCAGCAAGATTCGGCCCGACACAGCCCCAAATCTACTCTGCGAGTTTTCAATCCATTTTGAGTTGTCAACCTTGGGTGGGGGCGATTTTGTACAGGGGGGTACCTTCCAAAATCCCATTTTAAGCGACACACCCATCTTAGACTCAATAGTCTCCCTCCCAAAAAGTGAAATAAATACTACCCCCCAAAAAAAATAATGTTTGACCAACATCTTGCAACACTTTGACCTTTCCTTCGGGCCTAGTCGACCTACCTCCCCTGACAAAAGGCCTTGTGAAGCGCTTCTGAAAAACCTATTGGTGTCCCTTAGTAAGGCCTTGGCCCTCAATCCCGGAATTTTTTGATGGGGGTGTAGATGGACCAGCCATGAAAGTCAGGTGAGCAGTGAAAGCAAAAGCAAAGTTATTTGCTGTACATACGGGAAAATACTACCCAGATAGATAGGGATTATAATTTATAATAAGCCATCCTAAGGATCCCTATTAATCAACCAGGATTCTTGGCGGAATTTTCCGCCAAGGGTTTTGTTGCCGTTGCTCAGGTCTTCATCATTTGTCCAACTGCATTCGTGAGTTGGGTCAAACTGAGAAGCGACGCAAGAGCATTTGTGCTGAGCTCGGGTCGCTCAGAGATGTCATCGTGCTTCCGTGATGACAGGGGAGCAACGGATATTTTTTGGGGGAAATGATGCATAAACAAACAGGATTATCAGGAAATTTGGAAGAGATGGGGGATGATGAATAAAGCTTAATTAGTTGTGTTAAATGAAAGGTTACAGTTGCTAAAGTGTTGCTAAGGTAAGACTACAGTTTTTAACTTCGACGTTTTTTCATGTCAGTCCGGCGACCACGATGATCCACGGTCATCCACCTCCATGGCACCTTTCGCGTCATCCGATCAGGTCGTTTCGAAGCAAAGTAGCACCCAGCGACATGTCCAAGTGTTGACCTCAACCTTTTTTGCTGATTTGTGAACTGTGAAAGGAGGATACAACACTGAATATTTATGTTGAAACTTTGTTGGCTGGAAATTAAAGAGTTTGGTTAGAAGTTGAAACCTTAACTTGTGCAAATAATGCAGGATTTGCGTTTTTTAAAGGAGATTTTGATGGACTTGGTCTCAGACAAATTGGAAATTTCCATTCGAGGTTATTTCCATGGATACTATGACTATTTCGTAGTGAATTCGTGTCATGATTCCCTATCCTCAACCACCCGACCCTTCGAAACCGCCGATTTTCGGCAGGTTTCGAAATTCTAAGCTCACCTTGTTTCTTGGACAAAAAATCGAGATCTCGGGGCACCGGCCGTGAACTAGAGCTGGATCAGAGATGGATCCCCGCTGAAGAGAAATCATGGGGATTCACAAAATGGGACCATTGGGATGTAGAAATTTAATGCAACTATAATCAACATGAATCAACCCCTGGAAGTCGTTGCCACCATTTTTTTAAATAATAAACTTCCTTTTGGAAGATGACACACCCCTACTAAAATAACGGTGATTCGGAAACCAACCTATAGAAAATGGTGGTTGGACTTCCAGGGAACAGTTCAGAGTAACACAATATATATCTAAGGTGAAATGCTGCGGGAAAAAAAGGTTCCAGAAACAAGCAGGGTCTTGGATAAAACCACATGTTGAAGGTTGAACATGCTTAAAACATCTTAAAACCCTTGGAAGTTGGACATGGATTCTGAATATAGGTGGATGGTGTCCTTTGATCTTTTGTTTGGTGGAAATCTTAACTTTCAGATTTCATTTGGGTTGTTTGGGGTTGGGTATACCAGCCGGAGCTTGCCTTTTTGATGGTGCTTGATTCTATGTGACCCAAACGAGCTGCTTTTCAGGAGTGGAGATCGCTCCGCATCTAGTGAAATGTTCATTAGGAATCTTGTGGAAGGGGCATTATGTTCCTGTAGATTGTGGGAGTCATTCACTGAGATTATGTTTAAGCCTTGTGGCATACCGCACACCCCGGCCCATAGGCGATGAAGAGTGCAATCTTATCGACTTACGAGTCAGGACACGTTCCAAAAGAAAGATTGATTGAGCAAGTTGGACTAACAAGTCTTTATATAATGACAACTTGTTCTATAAAACCTGAACTGTTGATAGTGTGAACCTGGAATGCACACAGGAAACTATGTAAAGTAGTGAGGCAAACTACATGGCTGCCTTTCAACTGGTTGGTCGGAGTTTTGAGACAACGGTAAGTACCAGATTTTCTGGGATAAACCAACCACTCAATCACATCCGAAGTGTCAAAAAAGTATTACTGTATATAAAGTGGGACTATTGGTTCGAATCATTTTGAAGTGAAACCGCTCTCTTTTCCTGTTTTTCTTAGTTTCGGAAGAGGTAAACTAGGTGGTAGTTTCAAATATTTTCTTTTTTCATTCCTATTTGTGGAAGATTCCCATTTTGACTAATATTTTTCAGCTGGGTTGAAACCACCTCCTAGCAAACCTTTTATGTAAACCTTCCCCGTAAATCACCTGCAGCAATGTGGGAGGTTCACCACCAACATCCCCCTCTCCACTATTCCCATGGCTCGACCCAACGGAGGTTGCTTTCCAATGCCCTTTCGGGTAACTCACGAACCTCCATGATTGGCACCCTGAGTCCAGCAGTATCTCGAAGTCACATTTTTTTTGGAAAAAGGCAGTTGAGTTGGGTTTTAGGTTTTTTAAAAAGAGACATCCAAATATGAGACATTTTGCTGTTATTGTTGTTGTTACTGTTGTTGTTGAATTTGTAGTTGTTGTTGTTGTGTTTGCATTTGTATGTGTATGTGCAGTGTATTTGTTGCCGTCGTGTTTGGAAGTGGTAAAGTCCAATGTACAACAATGAAGAGCAGTGTATTATTGGACAGTTGTCAATAGCATGTAAACTCATTGAGTTTTAGTAGTGGGTACTATGCTTAATGTTTCTCACTGTTTCTTATGACCACCTTTTTATATCAACTTACTGTAGTTTTTTTGAGGTACCTCGCAAATCTAACATGGCCCAGGAAATTTATTGCCCCAACAAGAATATTCTTTGAACAGTACCAGGGCTGCTTTATCCAACTTGATGAAATATGATCAATTTTTTGCGGATCCCGTGGAAGGTTTTTTTGTTGCCTTTAAAGGATGACAGAGTGGGAGATTTTTTGTTCGCAGTAGGTTCCCACCATAAGAAAAAGTAAAGGCATCTGAAGGTTGGATCATGGGACAATACGAAAAATACTGAGGTCGAAAACAGTTTTTTTTGGACCAAAAATCATAGACACAATATGAACTACCACTATTGTCGTTGTAGAACCTCCCAAAATGTCGTTCATGATTAGACGGCACTTGATTTCCATCCCAAAAACGAAAAAGAAAACAGATCAGAGAGACACCCCCAAATTCGATTCAACTGCTGCTCCAAAAAAAAAACGAGAATTTGACCCTGCTGTTTTTTTACGGCACTCTCGGATGACCCAAAAAAAAATCCAGCATGAGTTCCAACCAACCAACCTGCTTCCACTGCTCCAGCCCACGAACTTTGAAGAGAGTCACAACACCTTGAAGTTGGGGCACTTGGTCATCACGATGATTCGGTTCGTTGGCTACGTAATATAGCCGTTACAACAAGGGTAATATATATGTAGATGTGAATGGGGGTTATATGAAGTTATGACTATAATATAGGACTTAGGTTGTGGTTGTTACACCACTATTGTTGTTTTTTAGTTGGTGACCCTGAAATTAGGGCGAAGGTGAATCAACATGATTCAACATGTTTCGGAACTAATATGTTTTAGTTGGGTGCCTGAACCACCACCATACAAACACTAGGGGTTATCCACCTGTTCTACGCGTAGATTCAACAACAAGGCGCCATGTTGAAGGGATAGAGGTGGGTAGTTACCCAATTTCTAGGGAAATGTTGGTACTTGAACACCCTCGTAAACTAACATGACTGGCTGGAACCTTGACCATTTGACTCGATGTATTTCCTGTTAAAAACCTTGGATTTTCCAATGTCATGTTAGTTTTCAGGGTTGTAAGTGGTTATTAACCATGGTGATCGTAAGTCCCTATCAGTGGAGTTGTGGGACTCCTTCCAATGGCCGTTCATGACTAAAAGCCATGGGGGCGATCCTAACCACTCACGATACCTGGCATGATCCTCCGAGTAGTGCTGTGATTGAAGGGTCTCAAATTCCCAGCCCTAGTTTATATTAAAAACAATCCTGTGAGTAACTTGTGCGGATATGATATGGGGTTTCTTAAATGCTTGGTAAACTATACATAAATGCTGATATGTTTGTGCATAGTGATGCCTTGCGTGTCCATAAGGTTTGCTTCTACTTCTTTCATGTTGCTTTGTGTTTGAAAGTCTCTAACAACAAAATATGTTGCTTAAAAAAAGTTGTTTATCGCAGTTCATGGAAAATCATTCTGAATTCACCGAACCAAACCACAAAGCACTGGAGCAAAACAGCAACATATATGATGAGGTCTTCTTGAACCATTCCTTTCTGGTGGAATTTTGTTCAACCCAAACCAGGATTTTGAACACCCAAAATTTCGAGGTTTTATATATATTATGTTTCCTTTTCCTAAAAAGGCCCCCCGCTTTCGGGTTCCAGACATTTGTTTTCTGGGATGTGTGGGTGGGATGTCCCAGGATTTTTATCGTAAACGGTTTGGGAGTCAATGAGTTATATCATCTACCTTGTAAACACGGGATATATTTTAGGGTTAATTTCACCCCACTGGATCCTTACTAAGCTTTGATCCATCACTAACTTCCAACCAACGGGACCGGGACACCATCCAATCCTATAGGGTTCGTATTTGTCCGCTGGGATGAAGGTTTGCCAGCACGGTGAAGACCATCAAGGTCCAAGCCAAGGCTGCGAAAGCTTTGGATAAGGAGCGCGTGAACGTGATTTGTTTCCAAAACGAAATAGCCTAGGTGGTGGGTTCAAACATTTTTTTTATTTTCACCCCCTATTTGGGAAGATTTCCAATTTGACTAATATTTTATTCAAATGGGTTGAAACCACCAGCTAGAAATATATCGCCTTCCTGAGATACCTGAATGATTCCTTACTGATTCCTTACGCATTGGGTTTTTTGGAACTCATGTTCCACAGCCAATTGGTTTAACCAAACTCAAAGTTGGAAGATGTGATTTCCTTTTGGGATGGCTTTTTGGCAGGGGTTTATATATGTTAGTTGTAGGAAGTGTAAGATGGGTAGTTGGAGTTTTGTGTGGAATTTTTGTTGCTTTCCCTGTATGGGTCCTTATTGTAAACTTACCGAAAAATGGTGAAACAATGACGTGTTTTTTGTAAAATGGTTGCCTACCTTTATGAGTTCTGCTTGTTGAAAAGGCGATGCAGTACATCACTGTGTTTAGGTCACGTCTTTTTAATAGACTTTGGTGAATTTGTGAGCCTTGTAGCCAGATGGTTGGACACTCAAAACCAAACAGCAACCCTGTTTTTGGTAGTTACCCCAACAAAAGCATGCGGCCAAACCTCCCAAGTGTTGATACCTTCCTGAAAAAAAATAAAATGGACCCTGAAAATGTTGTTTTCCAAAAGGAATCCCCTATTCCAGGCACCCATGTTGATGGAAGAAATCCTCCACCGCCTGGGATGTAGAAAACCCTATGAATTGCTGGGATATTGAGTGCATCAACTGGTTGGCCGGATTTCTGAACCATCAACAGTATGTTGGTTTTCCAAGGTTGCATATGGGACTCTAAATAATCTAGGCAGATCAAGGCAAGTTGTATATCCGTTACTCTCACTCGTGGTAGTTGAGCTCAACCCAAAGCTTCGAGCCAACCTGAACAGCAAGCAGATGCCAACTGAGACAAGCAACAAACAAATCAGTCAACCCTGGAAAAGGTTGGGTTTAGTGGCTTGGATAAGGGAATCCTGCCTCCAAATGACAAAAAAACACAACATGTTTTAGGGTTTGCATCCAGGTGGTTTCAATATGATTAAATGCAACCCCAGATAACAGGGAGATGCTGGCACAAAGGTGGGCGAAGACAGATTCATTGTCACATGGGAGTTGTTGCACTGGATAACCGAACGTCCCGCTATACAGGGCCTCAATACATTTTTTTCACAATCAAACCCAGGCATTTTTCCCACTCTTATATTGTAGACTAAATGCATCCATGAATCCATTGATAGTTCATGAAACGGAGCCCCTGCATTCCATTCGCACTACGGTATGTTTTTTGGATCATTCAATTGTGAGCCATGACGTTGACGATGCACTTCCGAAAAAAGATCCTGGCGCTAGCAGCAGCACAAGATCCTTTGCTTAAAGAGCACAACGTTTTGTTTTGAAGCTGTAACATGCTTGGAATTTTGGAATGAATAGATGATGCATTGGCAAAAAAAGAGGTACTTTAGAGGATTTGTTAATCATGCATTGCTTCAACTGGTCAAACAAGCTGAGGGCCAGCTTTTCAGTATGTAACAGGTGCCCTCCTAGGAACTAACATATCCCTTTGGTGCAGGTGGGATAGGACGATCATCATTTTCAAAACACGACGACACAAGAGAAACCGAAAAAAGCAAACAAAACCCATAGCATCCATGTATGGCATATGTAACCTACATTTGGTTGACTTTTTTTGTAAAGTTAGGTAGATATACCATTCATGGATGGTATGGGAAAGGAACTGTCAACAAAAACATGTCCACTAACTGAGTCAACATAAGCATGTGGCTTCAAAAAAACCTACCAGCCGAGTTCTGTTACGCACCTGGGTGGACCAGTGGCTCCATGGCACGGCCCAAGATGTTTCCAAATATGCAGCTGTTGGATGGGCGCCGTATGCCTTCCTTTGGCTTGGGTGTTTATCGGTGCCGGGGAGGAGGGAAACAAGTTGGATGGTGATTTCGGGCCCCCAAGATAAAGGGGTTCATTTCAAAATATGAGTTTATCTAAATTCTATGTCTAGAATGCATATACATCATATACATTTTTGATATGTTATATGTTTTCGTGTTTGTATACATATGATGCCTCTCCTTCGCGTTCTTCCGAAGATATGTTTCAACCAGGGGTCCCAAACTGGAAACCTGTGGGAGGTTGGTGTCCAAGGAAAAAAGGTGAAAATGATTTGTCACATGTGGTGGCATAAAATGGCTTATAGAGTGGCGCAGAAAATTTTTTAGAGCAAGTTTTATTTAACAAGCCTCCAAAAATAAGAAAACACCAATCTTTTCAGAACCAAACGTTTGGCACATTCACTCCTCAGTTTCTGGTAGAAAACATCAATCACCTTAAAGGGTGGCAAAAAAGACATGTTTGAACTCGATGATTTTTGTGTGACCGGTTGAACTTTTGTAAACGGTACGAGTAGGTCACCCTCCCTGACCATAAGAATTGATGGATCTCCAAAAAATTAGTGTTTTTTTCCAAAAATGGCAGCTTTGAAGGTGGGTTCCCGATCCACCGGGGACCCATTGCTGCCAGTCCAAATGCCTCGCCTTCAGAACCGGTGAAGTATCTGGTTGAACCAATGTGCTTTGATGGTTCTTCAAGCATATTTTTGGTATTATCGAAAGAGGGAAACCCATTTTTGGAGAAGTTTCCTACAAGATGGGTCCCTACTACATGCTTATAAATAATGAAACCATAAGCCTTTACAAATGGCCTTATAAATGATAGCTAAGTTGGGTTAAGTTATACCCCCTAAATATCCCTAAATCCCCCCTATAATATGGAGTTATTAGGGCCCCTTATCATAACGGGGGGGGGGCCATCTTCAAACGGATTCGACCTCCTTGTCTTCCGTTCAGGTCTCCACCTGGAGCAGAGACTTATAATGCGGTGAAGTGGGCCTTGGAATTGGGATGCTGAACTTCAACGAAAATAATCCCCCACGAAAAAACAGACAGGCAGATGGAGTGAAACCTGGTTACTGGTTAATGGGTGGTACAGTAGGTACCATATATAATCCGCATAGTTGGCAGGGACTATACCACTTATATACCACTTATAGTCCTTGCCTATTGGGTGATTATAATATCACCTATATACCACCTATTAAGGGAACAATCGAAACAGCTAGTGAAGACAGAGAGACACAGACACAAAACAGTTGGATGTGTTGCCACCTTTGTTTTAATTTTGGAGGTTGGTGATAGTATATCCCAAACCCTGGGTTTTCTTAAGCCATACCATCCATGGGACTGGTATATCTAGGTGGTGGTTTCCAAGATTTGTTACTTGTATCCCAATTCGGGGAAGATTCCCATTGTGACTCATATTTTTCAAAGTGGGTTGAAACCAACAACTAGAAAAGATGAAAAATGGGGCAGGCAGTTTTAGCATTTTTTTGGTGACAATTAGTGAATAGATGATTTGTTTCTTTTCTTCATGGGTAGTCCTTGTTGTTTCAGTTTCACGTTGTTTCTGACTCGAAAGCTAGGAAAAACTGGAACATATGAAAACTTGAAAGGAGTATTCGCTGGTGGTTGGAAGATGTTGCTTCAGCAAGGTTGACAGAGCGAGGGTAGAAATCTACCACCGGTTTCTGTCCAAAACATCTTGGAATAGAACATCTCTCCCCAGAAATCGTGGATTTTCTGCATATTTTTGTGGTGTTTTTATGCACGTTTGGAAAATCCATGACAAGAAAGGCGCAATGATCCACCAAACCACCTGTTCTGTTGGATGTTTGCTGCTTTTAATCAGCAGCGGTAATTAGTGAGGTGGACAAAAAACCGGTGGTTTTTCTCAGCTTGGGTGAGTTTGACTGGGTTTCGACCTATTGGAACCTATGTATTCATTAGAATCCATGGGACTGGTAGATAAATGTTTGAATTTTATGGGCAAATTAGTAGGTTAAATATATACAAAAACCCATGGATGGTTTATTGGTATTCCTTGAGAATCTTTCCGGACCACAACGGGCCCCAACCCCAACACGGCACCCACCAACAACCAAAAATCCGAGTTCATGACCTGCTAGTTTTTTGTTGACTGAGGATATCGTCTCGTTGATACTGCAGCTCTCTACAACAATGAAGAAAGTGTGGGTGAGGCCTGTGTAAAGCAGATCCTGGTGCGGTGGGTCCAAGTAGCTACCTTTGAGTGAAGCAGATCCCATCCACACTGGAGAGCATCTATTTCACAAAAAGAAGAAGAAGAAGAAGAACAACAACAACAACAACAACAGATTTCACCCACCAGATTTTCTTGGATATTACTTGTTTATTACCTTAGATCAAATTTAAATCACCATTTGGGGGAAGATTGCTTCCAGCTATTTTTTGAAATCAACCCTTTCTCAACATACCTGACATACCTGACAGAGATTCGGAAGCTGTGAGAACCTTGCTGCGTAGATTGCCATTTGGGGTCTCCCCCAAATGGCATGGTTCTTTCCATATGGTGCATCCTCCCCAACTAGTCTTATTAAATCGTGATTTTTTGATCGAATTCAGATTGCAGAAATGTTCAGGATATACTGTTGATGGAAGAAATCCTGCACAACCTGGGATTTATAAAACCTTGTAAATAATGGTAGACAAACTACCAACCACAACTGGTGAATCCCGGATTTCTGAACCATCAACAGTATGACTATCTTGACACCTTGATATTTTTGGTTGCTTCTTGATACTTCTTGTTTTAATCTAACAATTTTATGACATGAACCCAAACATGCTTCGGCTTTAGGGAGTGCGGACTGGGGACCCCAGGCTATTCGAGATTCTGGTGTACCACGTGAAGATGTATGGGTCACAACCAAACTTTGGGACAGTTCCTTGGATTCATAACGAGACAACTCGTTATGGCTGGTCAACGAGTCAACCTACTGACCCGCCCCGGACACCTAACATGCCCCCAGAAATAGCCGGGGTCCCTTATGAAGACCTTATTTCGGAAGGGGTACGTTACGGCAGGGGGGGGGGTTAGGTTGACCAGCCATGAACTTGTGAAAACATCGCTTCACCTTATTGATCTGGTCCAATTATGGAGACCTCACCCTCAAAAGGTAGTTTTTTGGAAGGGAAATTATCTCATTTCAGGACTGTCAGCCGTTGGTGAAATATTATAATTTGGCAAGATTGATGTAACTAAAGTGAAACACAACTTTTTTCAGAAACAACATACGGACCATACTGTTGATGGTTCAGAAATCCTGCTTAAGGTGGTTTATCTCTTACTATTTACAGGTGTTTTTTTACATGCCAAGTGGTCAGCCGGATTTCTTTTATCAACAGTAGGGGTGGTTCACTGATTGATTCTGGATGAACATTCCGGACCAAGTTGATACATAGCTCGATTTTTTTTCAGCTTCAGAGTGTTTTGTTCTCATCATTTTGTCAGAGATGCTCTAGATTTCCTCCATTATCAAAAACACTGGATTTCTGAAGTTTGAAGTCAATTTCTATTGTTGTGGTTTGCAGTATGCACCACCTTCAAGTACATTTGTGTAATAAATGTTTGTATAGAACGCATTTGTTTATATCACTTCCCCAAGCATTTGCCATTTGGGTCTTACCAGTTTGCTATTCAAGAGCGACGAGCCTCACCAAACGTACCATGATGGCTGATGCGTTCATGGGATCTGGGAGCGATTTCTGTCCTTCCAACAGGTAGCCAAGGAGTTGATTTACCCTACAAGGTGGGACCCTACGATCGTTATAAATGGAGTTTTTAACTACCTATGACCTTATAAATAGATAACTGGTGGTTATAACCAATCATAGGGCAAAAATGGTGGTATACCCTTCAAATGGTGGGCCCCCTAGCCCCCCCTGTTGGAGCCAATAGATACCCCTTTTATAAGGTGTATATGGGGTTGATGATTAAATCTATTAAAGGGCTCCCATCCCAAGGGTTTTACCCACCATTTTTTCCCTATGAGACACACTGGGGGTAGCCCCCAGGACTTCAACAAACACCTAGGTTTCGAAAACATCCATTTCTTTTAGTGATCCAAATCTGAGGGTTGCTATGATTGGATGAATTGTTTTTCAATTTTTGAAGAACAACTGGGTGGTGGCAACTCAAATATTTTTTAAAATTTCACCCCCTATTTGGGGGAAGATTCCCATTTTGACTCATATGTTTCAAATGGGTTGGTTCAACCACCAACTAGACAACATAGGACCACCCCTTTTGTCGTTTTAGCCAACTTCCAGAAGTACGTAGCAACAAAAATGACCCGTTAAAAGACCCGAGTTTGGAATACGTAGTTACCCGGGAGCATCCATGGGTAAATGGCAAATTTACTCGCAATCTTACCATAAAGATCAACTAAATTTGGGTAGATAGACTATACTACATGGATCCGATGGGTATATACATATTTTTCCCCATGGATCCTATCCCTGGATGGCTATATATGGATCCTATGGCTTTTCCACCACAAACAGATCGGTTTTCGATCGAGGTGATCATGGCACCTCAGTTGCATTGAGGTTCACAAAAAAAAAGGTTGGAATTTGTGATGGTCAATACATTTCCAAAATACGAAGGGCGGTTGAAAACCTGAAAACGAGTTGTTTTTTTGTTATTTATGTGAAATCGATGTTAGTTTTCAGGAGTGATATTATATAGATGATGATGTATTGGTTATTTTTGGGTGACAAGGTCTAAAAGGTGTATAAGCTTTGGGTTGTTGTTGCCGTGAAACGTTTGTTTGTTGGCAAAATCACGGAACAATTTCGACATGGGAATTGAAATTGGGTTTGTAGCGACCAAACCGCCAAAGTCACCCCAGAAGGTAGTGAATAGAAAGGGAATCCTCCCCAGAATGGCCGAAGCATTTAAGGATTAAAAAGAAATTGCCCAGATGGAGCATTTGGGATATTGTATTTCTACATCTACGACGTACATCAGATTGACGAATTGCTTACCCTTAACCCAGATCCTTTTCCCTTTCTGAACCTTACATCTCAAGGCTATGAAGCAGCAATGAGCGCATGCCAAAAAAGCTTGAAGAAATTGGGTGCCTTGGATTGTGGGGTAAGCCGGCGCAAGAAGGGCCCATGCAGAAAGCGCGTATTCTCTACTTGCACATGTACATGTTTTAGATATATATATACATATATTTGTGATATATTTGTTCATCTTCATATATGCATGATATTTTTCACATCATATCAGTCATCAAAAGGAATGCGGTTCTGGAGGGGTTCCGGGGTTTCATCATGGAATCGAGGAGCAACTGGATCCACTGAGACTGGGAAGCCAAGCCTTCAAGAAACATAGGCCATGGGACTACCCCGGAACATTAACGGCGGGTTCACCTGAGAACATGTGCACGCCTGGTTCAGTGGAAACTCATCTGAACCAAACCATTATTTTTTCAGGTTCGATTCGTGAATCTTCGGGGCTGTACCAGTAAAAAAAAGGTGTGAGATACAACCCCAAGAGATTTTTTCATACCTCCACTTGGTGATTGAATATTCATATACAGTACAACCCGCGAGATTTGAGAAATATGGTGAATAGATTTACCCCCAAAAAACGTAACCATTTTTGAAAAGGGATTAGGCCTTTTCTGAATCACCCGAATTTCATTCATATTGGGAAGTTTGGATGGGATCTACCGATGAGGGTAGGCGGTGTACCAGTTGGGTACCACTACCTTATGTTGGATACCAGATACCAACATATTATATGTACCACCTATACGTGACTAGCTGGAGTTTTCAAAGATTTCTGATTTTTTTTACACCAAAAAATTGAGGGAACCATATTATCTATTATCCAACCTGACTTATAAGCATCAAACTGGGTTGCTCAAACACCAACTCTTTCTCTCTCTCTATATATATTATATATATATTTATATTGAAAATGAATATGGATGCATATGATTACCTATGATATTTATATATACAAATCTTGGAATATTGGGGAATATAAGTGCGGCCATCTATTCTTTAATATGTTGTTTATCAGGTCCCACTTTCATCCAGGGAGTTGGACTGAGAGGGGTCTCTCGCAATATCACCCAGGACTGGGTTACATCGATTTGTATTTGCCACTTGGTATGGATATGGCGGATGGGTTGGGAAAACACGACAACCCTGTGAGGGTTGTTGTCTTTTTTTTTCGGAGAGATGTGGTGATATTAGTTTTGGGGAGTGGTGTTTCTGAGGTTTGAGTTGATATTGATCACAGGTCTCACGACTGATTAGAATGATTGCAACTTGCTATCTCTGTATGATCAACATTGTTAATTATCGCCATGATCCATCGCCACAAACATCAGCTGTCCCATCACCATGAACCATCAATCAGTATACTGGGCAAATGAAATTCCTTTCTCCTATTTTGTGTCACCATTTGCACGGCCCCCCACCTTGCACCCTCTACAAAACATGAACATTCAATGGAAGAATCACAGGATTGGAGACTCTTGGAGAGCGGAGAATCACAGGGTGACCAAAAAGTACATCATCAATATGTGTTTCCAGACGCACATGCATATATAGACATTTATAAATGTTGATATAAAATATCATTCATATATTTGATTGATATATATTTATATTATATAATGATAAAATATACAATGTATACATTTATATATATGTTTAAGCATCAACCAGCCAAAATAAATTGTGTGGTTCATGTTGGTGTTGTACTTAATGTTGTTTTGAATCATTCATGAATGGGATTATCATTTTTTCGGGGAAATGCCCCAAATAGTAAACCATATGCATGAAACATCAACCTGTCATTACACCCTGGAAGATTAACATGGAACCTAAAAACCACCCAATTGAAAAGGAAAAGCATCTTCCAAACCATCATTTTCAGGTTCCATGTTAATTTTCCAGGGTGTAGATTTTAGTTGATGAACTGAACCCTATCGGCCCTTTCCGCCTTTCACCTCTTCCTACATCTAGGCATTTTATAATGACCAAACCGCCGAGGTCACCTTAAATTGTGGTTTAGTAAGGGAATTCTACCCAATATGGCCTTAAGTCATGCTAGGGATTTCTTATAAATTGCATATAGTACTATATGAATACATAGATTTACAAATCACTATTATGTCGTTGGTTTTTGTTGAATTCTTTGGCATTTTTGTTGCAGGATTCATTCGCCCAACACGGGTAAGTTAGTGGAAACCTGGGATGCTTTCGTGAAATTGCAAGGGCAAGGCCTCGTATGGCAGGGTGGGCCGTTGCTTTGTGCGACCGAAAACACGACCGATTTCCGCCAAAGGGTTGTGAAAAGTCAGGGAAATTCTCTATTTCAGGGAAATGTGGGTTGGTGATACTATAAATTGACCAGATCAATAGGCGTTCGCAATCAATCAGCGTGTTTTTTGTTTTTTTCAGTTCACCAGCTATCAACTGATTACTGATCACCGGATTACCATTACTTCTCAACAAAAATAAACGGCTGTGCACATTTATTTTTGTTACAGACTGCTTTTACTATTGGAAAAGGGTGCTTCCTGCCAGCTATGCTTGTTTATCAGAGTTTAGCTCGTATCAACGGCTTGCTGGTGTGTGAGGAGACATTGAAGAATCTTATGGACATGTTGGAATGTTTAGTTGGTGATTTTTTGGTTGTTTTGCTGACAAGTCTCAACATGTCCGCAAGTAAGAATCTCTCAGGATGGTCTAAATCCTTAACCTTAAGCCCATTGGTTGAGACGACCCTTACAAAATGAATGTAAGGCTGTAGGTAACACCTGCCTCCCAGATGTTTGGTGGTTCAAGGTAAAGAGGTCATATTACAATAAACCAGATACTGTCAACAGTGATGTCAACTATTCGAAACTATATATACCCAAACACTCGTCCTGCCTGGTGTATTTACATTGATTTACCACCGAAACTACCCAGATTTGAATGTAAATGCACCATATTAATTGCTTCTTTGGGGAGGGTATCTGTAATCTTCAATCCCCCTGAAACATAGTCAAGGTTCAAAGCCCTGAAGAATAGCCCAGGAATAAGTAAGGATCAAACCCCCCAATTATAAGGCATTTTCATGACCATTTCTGGGTGGTGGCAACTCAAAGATTTTTTATTTTTCATCCCTATTCGGGGAAGAGTTCCATTTTGACTCATATGTTTCAAATGGGTTGGTTGAAACCACCAATTAGATTTGAAAGGAGTCCCACCAATCCCAGGAACAGGGGACCATCCCACGACATCACGGCAGATCAACCAGGACCACTTAGGTCGCTGACCTGAGGTCCGATCACCCCCAGCAGGACCCTAGGACACATGGAGATTTCTCAACCTTTGGTGGCTTAAACA
This sequence comes from Breviolum minutum Mf 1.05b.01, assembly GCA_000507305.1. Classification (NCBI taxonomy): domain Eukaryota; class Dinophyceae; order Suessiales; family Symbiodiniaceae; genus Breviolum; species Breviolum minutum. The sequence continues at coordinate 190,284 of DF239065.1, read as the reverse complement.
GTTGTGGGTCACACCAAAAAATCTATCAAAAATACTTGGGAAATACCTGAAACTTATCTCAGGTTCAGAAACAAAAACACCCACAAATCTTAGCATATTTATGGTTACCCAAAAAAATGACGGCATGTTTCAAAAAGCTGGAGATGCATTTTCCAAGGCCTCAAATCATATTTTGTTGGTATCCCTGCGTTCAATTTGGTGTGTGTGTTTTCCCCAGGTTTCCCCGGGTTGCCCGCAGGTTTGGTGAAATCCATCGGTGTCTCGAGCCTTGGTTGGCACCAAAGTGATCACCATGTGTTGATGATGTTTTAAGATTATGATGTCACCAGGGTGGTGATTCCCCTAATCTTCCCTAATCTTGTGTAGGAATCCTTAGGGTGAACTTTTACGTACCCCCTCCCAGCAGGTCGGGAACAGATCGATGTGCTGAAGACCACCAACTTGCTGAAATGCTCAGGAATTTTGGTGTTCAGCACTTGGAGGCCTTGAAAGCTAGTGGAAGGCCGCTGCCTGTTGTGAATCAAATTGACTCGTGGTTGCAGCTTTAGGCTTTAGTTCAAAAGATGTTCAGCAAACTCGAAAATCCTTGATTTTGTCAATTTATAGGAAAACAATCTCCAACTCATTGGATATCCGCAAAAACTTCCGGGAAGCCATGACACCAACGACACAGGAAAAAGCGGCATGACATGAATCATATCCCAATCGTCATGGGCCAACAAAAACTTCAGGAAATGCATCCTTTGATCTATCAAGAACGCAAACCTGTCATTGAGCAACTTGCCGTGAACCTGATGGAAGGAATGAGAGATGGATGAGAATAGGCAAACATAGCAAACGACCTACTGGAAACTGTTCCTTTCTCCCAAAAATACATCCGAAGAAACGAAGCAATCTTCAAGTTTGGAATGTTTCTGTTCGGGTTGAGGGGAACAGAGTACTGTCTTGAATCAATGCCTGGATATATTATTTGGGAAAGCCATGGCACGGTGTGAATACCTGATTCGATGAAATGGTTGCATGGCTCTATGTTTATGTTGGCTCATGTGATGGCTACCAACTACCATCATGTCCATTATTTTGAAGCGCTCCAACAGTATGCACTCCACAACGGCCATTGATTTTCTTAACTTGCCCTATGTCCACAGCCAAAACTCATAAGCACGTAACACATGAGCTTATTTGTGCATGAAAATTTGCGGTGCCATCGGTAGAAATGACGACGTACGCCTCATTTCCCGAAAAGCACGCGACAAATGAAACCGATATGATATGATTATGATATGATATGATTTGGAAGAAAGAGCGGACAAATGAATCAATGAATCAATGAATGAATCAATGAATGACTGACCATCATTTACTCTACACAAAAACAAACCTTCCATGTTCTTTTTTTTTCCAAGAAAAAACTCGTTGCCATGATAAACATGCCGAAATCTCCTATCTCCGTGACCTCCCGGGACCCCCAACTCGTAGGGCATCCCATCCACCATTCCCGAGTCGTTTACCGCAGGTATTGCGAGGCCAATGGCATTCAAATCACGGCCTATGGCTCCATCTTTGGAGGACACCAGATGATGGCCTTGTACTCCCCCGGGAAGAGAGTCGTGTGAGTTTTTTTTGGAACAAAAATGTGGCACAGACAAATGCCAAGAAAATTCTACATCCAAAAAACGGTAAGGATCTAGTGTGTTCATCTCAATATTTGTTGAATATAGCCAACCAGAAACGACAATCAACCTAGATGTTTTTCTTGTTTATATAAGATGATTTTGTTCACTTTGGTTGTGCATGTCGTTTTTTTCTGTTTGGAAGGTGCTGAACTCGGAACTTTTCTGATTTTTTCCGAAAGGGTAAATGCATGTTACTGACATATCATAGTCACAACAGTTTGTGTAAAAATACAATGTGAAATTTTTACTGTAGCAATAGATTTGTGAAGGTACCCTCCAGGGAATTAACATATCCCCCTGATAAGGCATATTTGAAGATGATTTTCCTCTTCCCAAGGTGGGATATGTTAGTTCCCTACGGGGTAAAATCTGTTGCAGCAGTTGTTTATTATTCTTGACTTTGTCGGCCACCAGGTGATACCAAGCAACTGCAGAGGACTGCGGGGTTGAATTTTGCAATCATGACTTCTACTCAACAAAACTACCTTTTCGGATAACACATGTTATGAAAATCATGAAAACACCCAACTAATAGTGTATAATTACTGTAACTACATTGCCTTCAAGATATTTCTTGTATACATCATCGTATCCTTCATACAATTGTTAAACACATGTTCCTGAAGTCAGCGTTTCGACAGCTTTTTTCAGGAGAGAGGTACTCCAAGTGCAAGCAGCACATCCAGGTCGAAGTGGGGCCCCTTTACTTGGAGGATCATCCCAGGTATCGTAATTGGTTAGGATCCCCACCATTTATAAGCCATGTTCATGGCCATTTGGAAAGGGAACGTTGCCCGATCCTTCCGGGGAACGAAAACTAACCAATGTTTAGTAACCAATTACAAGTCCTGGGATGATCCTCCAAGTAATGGTTATGAATTAAATGGAATCATAACCCCTATTAATTGACCTTATACATGGAAAAGGTTGGGTTATAACTCCTCTGTACGTGGAGTTCTAACCCTACTTATAAGTGGTATTCCAGCCCACTTTGGCAGGGGAAGTGATGTTTTTTTTGTTGCTTTGGAATAGCTAAGACTGGTATTTGGTCAAAACAATATATGGATGTTTCCTTAAATGGTGGCACCTCCAAAACACCTCAAAATGATCATTTTTAGTAGGAAAACCCATGGTTGTTGGGTACCACCATTTTAGGACACCCCCATATATGCTTGTCATTTTTTTAACACTTAAAGCTGCAATGATGATCGGGTTGGTAAAATTAAATGCAGAAAAACAATAGACATACGAAGCCATCACCGTGCGGTGGTGGCTTCAGATAGGCTTGGTGATGTCCAAGGTTTGCTGTTAGACGAATATCATTCATATCAATTTTAGATTGTTTTCAAGTGATTAAAGTGCGGACATCCAGAGTTGTGTACTCTCCACAAAATCTTCAAAAACATAAAGTGCACCATTATTTAAATACCTTTGTGGGCCCTTGCAGGGTACTGTATATATTTAAATACGTATATATATATAAATGGATATACACATAATATACATAATCTACCTACAATATTTCATCTATTTCAGCCCCCCTTGAGAAACAAATCCAAGTTCAAATGCCTTGCCAAGTTGTCTGAACCGAATTATCCCTCTTCAGGTGCTTCTGCAGCACAGCTTCTTTTACGTTGGGCTTTGCAGAAAGGATTTCAAATCATTCCAAAGATTCTTTGGCTTCAAATCATGTGGCAGGCCCAGCCAACCGCCAGTTGTAGGGAACATCGCCACTTCTAAGGCAGAGTCCTGGGCGCCCCCAATTATACATTGATTTTTTGGCAATTTTTTTAGGGCTCTTAGTTCCAATTTGTAACGATACTAAGGGCCCATTCTTGTGAGAAATTGCGGATGCCTTAGTGTGCAACCCTTATAAGTTTGATAAACATATCATATGCATCAGCTACCTGCTAGGACAGGAATTTAGGATCAGTGGTGATTGGATCAATGGGTTATTTCACCTATAAAATGCCCACTGATCCTAACCTTGGATCCTAACTTCCAACGGGACATCCTAGTGGTGGGAGGTGCCCTGGAGGACTAGAAGTCTGAAGTTGTAGGCCAAAGGAACACCCATTACGAATCCATCAAAGTGGGATATTCACCTACATGGATTCTATGGGAAAGGGAATTTGGGAAATATTTTTTTGTCTAACATTCATTAAACATTCACTATTATGCACTGAAACCGTTGTTGATGTCAGAGGGGTGGGAGTTTGTGGAGGCGGGATTTTGTTTTTCTCTTGTCGGTTCATGTGTGTTTCACTGTCAAAAATTGGTTGGTTTAGGCCCGGCATATCCCGTTGATGATCACAATGATTTCTTGAAGGTCACGAAGTTGAAACCACCAAAAAATCACCACTATATTTGAATCTCTCCACGACTAGTGCCAAGTGGCAAGTGGAATGGTACAGTTTCTAGTGGCCTGCGCTCATATTACAAGACATTTCTAGGTGGTAGTTTCCAACATCTTTAATTTTCACCCCTACCTGGGGAAATGATCTAATTTGACTAATATTTTTCAAATGGGTTGAAACCACCAACTAGAAGACATTTGTATGTTTGGTTGCTAGGTTTGGTTGGTGGGGGGGTTACCGGGGTTACCGTTGCGTCATGGGTTCCTAAGGAGTGTACATCAAGAGCGCTTGCAGGAGAACATGAAGCTTGGCAGCCTACGAAAAGGAGATTTGAAGGGAAGGGATACACAAAAATACCACTTGTTTATTGTGACGGTTTTTTTGTACTTCTGTTTTTGTTGTTTAAAACATGTGTTTGCCACTTCCCATATTTTACTTATAGACTTATTATATAGTACTGTGATATAATACGATGTAAATCTATTTGATACTGTAAATTATTCATATATACTATGTGATATTTATTTTTTTTATGAACATCATTTATGATATATTTAATTGCATTCCTTTCCTTCACTGACCAAGAAGACATGTCAAATGATGGCACGGCACGTTGGCACGTTGGCGTTCGAAGTGCCTTGGAAATCACTTCTCGACGAGCTGAGGAACTTATTCGACTTGGAGCTCTCTGCTGTGGAGGCCTGGGAGTCGAAAACCGGCCGCCGGTTTTTGGAAGTGTTTTTTGATCACCTCCTTCCAAGCTTATTTGCTTATCGTTATACATATAGACCCTCTTTATTCTTTATACATATATATATATAATATATATATTTTTGTATAAGTATAAAAAGGGGACATAGCTGGTTGTTGGGTTTGATATGTTTGTCCAGGTCTTTTTTTTTTGGGTGTGGAAATCTGGCCCTCGAGCTTGTTGGCACAAATGCCTCCAAAATGGCCAAATGAAATTCAATATCTTTTCCGTTTGTTTGAAGCACTGTGTTTTTTACAAGTTTGCCGATTGGTACATGTAGAAGAAAATTTCACCAAGACCTCTCAGTTAACGACGTTAGACGTTGAAAATTGAAGAGCCACACAAGGAACCGGTCCAAAAAACCAATTCCCTTGCCCTTGGTTTTTCTGAAGGAAATGCACAAAGAACACCAGCTACATGCCATCTTGACTTTTCATCAAAAGTTTGGGCCAACATGTCAGTGGTTTTTTTCTCGCCAAGATTTAGGGTCACCCGCATCACACCGTTTCCGCCCTTACATCATGGGAACCTAAGTGGACACCCCCAATGCCACCCCACCCAGGAAGTAGCCGGCCTTATTAAAGGGACTATTACTGTAACCAATGGTTTCCCTTAATAAGGCCTTAGTTATTAGAGGGGACTTATTTCTTGGGGGGTGGTTGGCTTTGGGGGAGGTGGGGGTACCCTTAGATTCCCATGATGGGCCCCAGATGGAGACGTTGAGCAAGATGAAGGGACAACTGGGACAATACTGGACTCTTGGATGCCCAGAGATTTCTACGTTTTTTTCGCTTCAGGTTCTGCGGTTCTGTGTCTTTCTTTGGAGGTTTTTTTTCAAACTCTCCAAATTGGAGTTGAATAGTTGAAGTGAGTGTGGGAAATAAGCATGATGTACGTGTGTGTGTGTGTGTGTGTGTGTGTGTGTGTGTAGGGAAATTCTTGCCCTCTTGATTTTAGATGTTTATCCTTCAACCATTTTTGGCAAAGACCAACTCATTTGCTTTACATACTGTTGATGGCTGAAATCCGGCTAACCAGTTCAGGTTGGTAGTATATCCCATTATATATTTATAGGGTTTCATACATCCCAGGTGGTTAGCCGAATTTCTGAACCATCAACAGCACTTTGCTTATTTTGCACTGAGGTCGATTTTTTTGAATACTACTGGGATGGAAATGATGGAATAAACCTGCAGGGCATCATTTTGTAAATCGCAGATGTGGGCAAAGGGCTGTCAGTCCTGTATGGAAGGTGCAACTTTTCAAGAATGGGTTGATACCTGCTGGGTTAAGAGTTAAGACTATCACGATTTGTTTTTCGTATTTTCACTCCTTTTGCCTGTATATGTGCCAACAAGTATATATATATATATTTCATGTATGTGACCATGATGAATATATACTAGATGTAGAGATGAATGTATACTAGATTCCTAGATGTGGAAAATCATTTTCGCTTGCACATGGTTGTAAGCAACTTGCTAGAACACAACTGTAAGCGGAACATACTGGGAACAAGCCGCTGTCAGGATAGATCCCCCCCATTTCTTTGCCATTTGCACAGGCTGAGATGTCTTTAGTTCAGCGACCTGCTTCTCTTATATTTTTTTTCGGGTACTAAATGTCCGCTAAATCTATCCATCCAATGAAAGCAACCCCTGAAAAATAAGTGAGTCATATGCAACTACACTGGGACTTGCGTAACTATACTCATGGGAATTTAACGGCATCCCCCCTGATTAAGGAAAAATGAATGAAAATGATTGTTAATCACCCGGAAACAAACATATCCTATCCAATTGGGAAGATGAGTCTCCTTTGGTGGGATATGTGATCGGTCCCTGGAGGATAATAACCCCTTAAGTTCCCATGATACTGTTGATGGAAGAAATCCTACACCACCTGGGATGCACAAAACCCTATCAATACTGGGAAATCTACTACATCAAGTGGTTAGCCGGATTACTTCCATCAACAGAATAACCGCTCATGGAAGCTTAAAATGGAAGCTTGGTTCAGATTGTTTCCTTATCATTTCGGGGTTTCAGTTTTCAGGTTCCAGCCGTTCGTTTGTTGGGGAGTAAGCACTTCGAAACCGGTCGCTCCAGGAACCCCCTGAAGTCCAAAGTCGACTTGGGCAGAACGGATTTGGGCCACTGAGCTCCCAGATTTCCACGAAAAAAAACGGCAAAAAATGATCAGTTTGGGTGGATTTTGTCGGCAGGTGGTATGTTCACCTCGAAAATTGGGGTTTCATGATCCAATTTGACGTTCGCATAGTTTTCAAATGGGTTGGTTCAACCACCAACTAGTTGTAGTTGATGTGCTTGGATTGTTTTTTTCCTGTCAAAAGTGTTTTGGTTTGGCTATGGCTATGGGTTTTTGGTGGCTAGGAAATGTGCCTTGAAAGGGTGGGAGAGAGGTTTGTGAGTTGAATGTTTTTCAAGTTTATCTAGGTGTATCACACTATCACCACACCTGTTTAGGGCTTAAAAAGATGCTATGTAATCAACTGTAATCATCCAGTTTGAATAATGTTGAACCTGGTAGGCTGTCCGACATCCATTCTTTCGGCTGAGAAGGTACTTTTGGAAACCTTCAAGCCTTCAAACATACATACTTAAAACCTTCCAAGAACATCTTCACCTTGTGGATGTTTTATTGTTGGCTCATTTGATGGTATTCCTCAAAGAAAAATGATTGATGCAAGAAGTGGAATTATTAAACTTCTGAACATGATACTCCGGGATCAACTTTAACATAGCTGGCTAAAAGGAACCATGGACCCGGAATTTTGTTCGGCAATTAGCATTTCCAACTTTGAAAAACTGGGTGGGATCACTTCCAGGCAGCCAGCTGTGTTAGTATACAACTTAGAGATAACTTCACCCCCCCAAAACCACCATCTCCCAGGGTGGGACCATGTGATGACATCACCTCCGACGACCGATCCCGATCGCAGCAGCAGGATGCCTTGGTGCGAGACTTGAAGAAGGAAATCTTGGAGTTAAGGACCCAATTGGAACAGGTACCGACCGTACCCGAAGATGGGCCGATTCCGGGGGGGGATACGGAATCATACGGAGTTTTTTTTTGGAATCACCAAACAAAAAAAAAGTTCAACTTTTTCAAGGCGGGACTCCCAGAAAAATAAGGTGTTTTGTTGGAAATTTCAGTTGCATGTTTTTTGTTGTTGCTAACGAGCTGGCTGGAAAAATGGGGTGAAAATTTCACTGAAGTGCCGCGGTTTGCTCAGCATCTAATGAGGTTTGGGGGCCCGCCATTCAACGAATGGAAGCTGAAATGGATCATGGTTTCCAATGCCGGAATCTTCTCCACATCCAGCAACCCCCAACCGTTCTTAAGGATCCAGCTGTTAGTTGTCAGGAGTAACTGATCATACTATTGAATCCCTTCAAAAGATGATGTTGTGAAGCCCTTATATACGTATAACCACATCTAGCAATCAACAAAAACACCACGTTTTTCACGTTTTCCCCCAAAGACATTGCTGAATCAACAGTTCCGTGCGTCAGGCCAAAGCGACGCATGATGACGAGGTGATTTGAACCGGAAAAAACAAATCAATGGGGGACCCCACTTGGAGGATCACCCCAGGACTGGTCAGTGGTTAATACAAATGGTTAGTAAGGCCGCTAGGTAGGGTTGTTCCACTTCCAAATGGCTTATAAATGGCTTATAAATGGGGGTTACCAACTACTTACTAAGTGGGATGATCCTTCAAGCAATTGTGGTGACTGACAGCGGGGAATTCGCATCAAATTCCGAAGATGTTTTGAAGGTGTTTTGGTATCGTGATAAATTTGATCAAATCACATTTTGAAGGAGGTGTCGTTGTTCAGATGTTCAGCCATAGTTTCAGGGTGGCAAATCTGAGATGGTTCTCCCTGATTTACAGGGATATCCTAATGCTCACCCCGAAGGAATGAACGTTTTGGAGGCCAATTTCTTGGATGTAACCCCCCACCCAGGATTATTACCTTTTTAGTAGGGGATCCCAAACTAAACCTTCATTTTGCCACTGTTACCGGGTGAGGGGGTAGATCTAACTAATACCCAAACAAAACGAGGGGTTTTGGGCTGCCGTGGTCACAGTTAGTGGCAACGGGTTTGATTGCCAGATGGTACTGAAATGGATGATCCCTGGGAACGAGGGAAAGGTTGTCGTAGCTTGCAACTCAGCATCATTGAAATGTTGATGATATGATTTCCTTCAGGGTTATTTGATTCTTGGACTATGGCCCATGTTTTTCCATCAAACATCATGAAGTAGTTCTTAGTTTACATCAAGAAACAACCCCCCCAACCTACCCAAACCATCTAAGTGCTTTACTAAGTGCTCTTCCTCCAGCACTGATAGCAGGCAGTTTAGCATGGCAAACCTCCTGCAAAGACGTATCGGAAAGCCTATCCTAAAAATCAAGTCGTCCTGATTGGTGCTGCCAAGGGAAAAAACGATGCTTGCTTCCAATCCCATAGCATCCATGTATGGTATATTTACCTACAATTACCAGAAAAATCAACCAAATGTAGGTAAATATACCAGTCCCATGGATGGTATGGGAAACGATGCTTGTTTCCAATAGGCTCTCAAGCAAATCTCCGACCAGCTTGAAGCCAGCCACGCCATTGTGGCCGCACAGACGTATCGGAAGCCCAGCAAGTCTGGTGGCGGTTTGCGCCATACTTGGTAGACAGCGTGCAGGTTTCACACATACATGTGTGAATACATTTACTGTAGATCTATTTAGATATGTTTGAAAGAGTTTTGAACATGGCATTTGAATTTCTACATTTATATATATAATTTCATTGTATATTTATACATGTATACTTACATACTTAATTTTATATAGACACGTACCAAGTCCAAGACCAAACAAAGAATGGTGGTTGAGATGATTCAGTGCAGGATTTCCTGCCCATCCCTGTGCACCATTTGGTCTTTGGACTTCCTGGGGGTAGATGTATGAAGTGCCACATGTTTCAAGCATCTTCAAGCCATGACTATCTGGTCAAAGTGTAGCGACGTCACACGACCTCACCCCAAAAGGTAGCTGAAAAAGGGGAATCATCTTGTTGCAGGGAAATCTAGCTTGATGAAATATTATCATTTGGCCAGATGACTATGTTGTTGTTTGAAACGGAAGTGGGAGTAGGAGAGGAAATAATCTTAACCTTTCATCAAAGACACTAAAACCCCGATCTTTGGAAGACTTCCGTGGTCATGAGCCCATTCCTGGAAAAGAAATCTCTTTTGTTGAACAGTTTGGTGAGAAATCATTCATGACTGGTCATCTAACCCCCCCTGACGTACCCCTCCCAAGGAATAAGGCCTTATTGAACCCTCATTTCTCAGAGGGGTGCGTTAGAGGAGGTAGGTGGACTAGCCATGATTGATGGATCAAAGCCAATTGAAGCAAGGATTCACTGGCACTTAAGCTTGCAGCTTGTATCTCGGGGACGACTGCTTTAATTCTAAGGGCTTAGTGACTAAGGGAGGCAAAAACAGGCATGAGGATCAAATAAAAATTTATTCAGGATCAAAAAAAAATTAATTTAGGATCAAAAAAAAATTAATTTAGGATCAAAAAAAAACTAGTCCTCATGGTTCTCCTGGTCCTCCAGGTCCTCCTGGTCCTCCAGGTCCTCCTGGTCCTCCAGGT
>DF239065.1:0-179701 GCA_000507305.1 Breviolum minutum Mf 1.05b.01 | reverse complement strand
CAACAACAACAACAACCACAACAACCTCCAAGTCAACACCTGCAATGATTCCCTGCAACGAGTGCATTGGCGGGGAGGCGCTGCGCCCTCTCCCACACAACCCTCCAGCTTTTTTTTAACAGTCGGCCCCCCGCACGCACCAGCACCACAACAAAAACAACAACCACCAGCAGCAACATCAACAACAACTAAAGCCTGCCACACAGTGGTCCGAGCATGGTGTGTTTCGTACATTTTGACGGAATGTGCCCCTGGCCAAAACTGTGTGCAATTTTTCATGTCGTATTTGGCCAGAGATCCGGGTCTAATAATTTTTTTTTGATCTGGCCAGGAACGCAGAGACACGCTCCCAGTGGAGTTTTCGTGTAGCGTAATTTTTTTTTGATCCCGAAAAAATTTGTGGTTGATCCCTTCTAGTATAATTTTTTTTTGATCCTTAAATAATTTTTTTTTGATCCGGCAGCCCCGCAAAAACACTCCCCGACGCAACTAATTCTGGATCCATCAAAATCCAATATGTTTCCTTATTACAAATTCCGGATCACCATCAATCTTTTTTTCTAGGTCCGTTGGTTTTTTAAACTGTTGATTTTCCAGGTATCATAATACACCTATCCTGAAATTTCAGGCGTGATTGGGTTGACTTCGAGGAGGCGCCTTGGGTCCACCGGCTTCACATCCAGTGGAAGCGCCGTGGTGAAGAATTGCAGGTCTTTAGTTTGGGTATCACCTATTTTCAAGAAATCTCCAACAGGACCCACTGAACGGACCCGGAAAAAACCCGAGTATCTAATAGCTCGATCGCAACTTACTGAACGGGGTCCGTTGGTTAGACCGGTCCCATTCAATTTTTGATTCACCTATTACCTTCCCTGAAACAAAACAGCAAAAAGCACCTGAAAATTGAACCCCTGGAAGTTTGGAGATCCCGAACTTGGAAGCCATTATTTTTAGGTGATATGTGTTTTGTTGGTTTTTTGGTGATGGTTTTTTAGGGGGTTAAAGACTAACATATACAGGAACCCCCCCCCAAGAATCACCTGTTGACATATCCCACCAAACGGGTTTCAGTCGGGAAATTCACTCAAAAGTGCCCGCAAATTGGTGGATATGTTAGTTTCCCAGGAGGATACACCCCAAAAAATCCTAACATTTTGAACCCCCCAAGAATGGTTCAGATGATAAGTTTCCTTTTGTTTTTTTGGTGGTTCCAGCCGTGAGTTTTCAGGGGAGTAACCAATGCCTGGATACATACTGATACTGGGTCGGTCAGAGCCAATTCAAAAGGACGAGGCTTGTTGGTACAGCTTCGGGTGAGTGAGACCTGCCTGGAAGACACTGAAAGTACTTTGGCTGAGTGGGTCTCTTCAAAAATGCGTTTGGATGATGATGTTGATTTTCCATATCATAGGAAAGTATAAAGTGGGGGGAATGAGGTTGATGGTGGTGATGAACAGTCTCCTTGTATGTAAACTAGAGCAAGACATGTTTGAAGGTTTGATGTAGTATGATTGATCATTAATCATTACCGTTTTTATATCAACTTAAACTTAATCATGCAGTTCCTATTTTCAATATTTTCAGATTAAAGACCATGTTTTAAACATTTGTCATTTTCCCATCTACTTTTCCCCCATTTTCCACTCCGCATGTTTCACGAACGTGGCCAGGAAAATGCGGAGCAAAGACGTCGTCGGGCCACGACCTTTACTCGCTCGTCCGGAGAGCCCCAGTGAAAACCCCCAACCTAAAAATCATTGGAAATCTACACTCCCTAAACCTAACATAGCAACTGAAAATAGGCAATCCCAAAAGGAAACTAGTATTCCAACCATCCATCTTCAGGTGCTATGTTAGTTTCAGGGAGGGTAGTGGAAATGATTTGGAACTGAGGTGACGTATCGAATCACCAACATGTTCAAGTACCTAAAATGGAGGGGTTTCCTGAACCTTAGCTGGGTACCTATTTGGGGGAAATGACGCACTTTTGACTACACTACTATTTTTCAAATGGGTTGGTTCAACCACCAACTACAAAAATCTTATTGTGACAAAAATATGCCCGTTGATTAGTAGTAGGGTCATTTTTTGATATCTACGTTTTTATGTTTTTAGTATGGTGATTTGGTACAGCATGTCACATATTGCTTCATGTTTTCAACAATTTCAACTCTATATCCATACGATCCATGTATAGCATAAAAAATGAACCAAATGTAGGTGGATATACCATGCCATACATATGGGACATTTACTGCATGTTATGTCCAGTCTTTCAACTCGGAAAAACACAAGTCGTCGAGTTTGATTGAGATTTCTCGGAAAAACAATGTGAAAAACCCAGGTCGTCTATTGAAAGCTTTCCCTATTTGGCCAACTATTCAGAGGACCTGCCACCCGGTACACACAAAACGTGCGCGAGTCACAACGATAGAAAAATACAGGTTTCCATCGATAGCACTGCTTTACTCTGCAGGTATGAGTCACCAAGCAATTGTGAACCCTAGTCATGCAATGACATACTATTATCATCTCATATTGTACAGGTTTCGGTTGTTTTTGTTCACGGATCTCTATGCCCCTATGTCATGCATATATAGGCCATATTTTTTCAAGTTTGCTTGGGTATGTAAAATCAGAGTATGTACAATGATCAGAGAATATGTGCATGTTCCACCTCCCAGAAACGAATGGAAGAGGGTCACGTTTTAAATATTATATGCTGTAGTTTCTATTTTCGCATTGCGTGTCAGTTTGCACCATCTATCACAAAGACCGTGTCTGAGAAAATACAATCACCCATCCAATGTTTGATTTTGTGCATTTACGTTTGTACTGTAAAGACTGTAAAGAATATATTTATTTCTTTACATGTTTATTTATATGCACACTTATGTATTTGTATGTTGAAAAATGTCTTGTTGTTATGTTTAGTTGACCATGCAATGTATTCTCATAGGTATCTATGTATCTATTTTATTATTAACCATGAGTTTAACATAGAGTTACATGTGTATACATAGTCATAGGTGCATATTTATATGTGTAGTATCCTTCTTTGGAAAGATGGATTCCTTCAGCAAAGGCGCATGGCGCATGCTACATGTTTCATCGATCGGCAAATTTTCTGCAGGATCCGCATCTTTGTTTTAAATTGGTGATGCATGTACCTTGGCGATCCGCCATGTGGCTGATGGATGAAGGGGGGTTGACTATAGGGTTGCATCTATTTGTATTTGTATGTGTATATTTTTTTTTGTATTTACATATTTTCTTTATATGCAAATACACACTGCTCAAGATAGATCCGACAAAATTTCCATGAGAATCATTCAACTGAAAACACAAAAGGCTGAGATCCTCCAATGGTTGATTCGCTTGCTTTTCAACGGCACGATCTTAGAGTGACCTCTTTATAGGAAATGGTAGGTCATTGTATGTTAAATGCCACCCGTTTGGGATAACTTTCTTTTTCCAGAGAGGACTATGTTGGTTTCTCGAAGTCTTGATGAGATTTGGTTTGATTTCCCCATATTCTCTGAGCATCCTGTTTTGCACCCTTGAAGTTGGTCAAAAATTGGCTGTTCTGTGTTGGCCAGCTGACAGTTGAAAGCGCCTGACTTTTATTGAACCTTTCACCGTCCATTTTGCAGATTTATGGATTCTGCAAGCATTGGTAAACATATATCATGTGTATTTCAACAGTCTTTCAACTTATGTATGTTAATGATATACCCCTCCCTGAAACTAACAGCGAGTTTACCCCTGAGAATAGGGGCCCCTGGAAGTTTGGAGATTCCTGTGAGAATAACCGGCAATTTTTCGGAGGCGAAAATGCTGGGTTTTAGGGAGTGTACCTGTGAGCGCCACCAGTTTTGCCTTCTCCCAAACTACATCTTCACTGCTCAGCTCAATGCACAAAGTGTTCTGTATCAAAACTCACCCTTTTTTTCGGACAATCAGAATCGAAAAAAAAAACATTCATACCCTCTCAACATCTTAATCACCCATACATTTTTTCAGAAGTTTCAGAACTTAAGAGTTGAAGGTTTCAAACAGGTTTTGTTTTGTTTTACATGTTTACCTCCATCTTTTTTTTAGGGGGGTAGCAACAAAAATATGCATGCCTTCCATTTCCAGATTTCCAGGTCCCATCGGGTGGCACAGAACAGTCCTTGGGTTCAGGCCACTGTTGGAGGGGCCGATGGTGAAAAAACATGGTCAACCTCAACCCATAAAATCCATTTTGGGATGAAGGGTATATTTCTGTTCAAATTATAGCGACCGAAAACACGACCGATTTTCCCCCAAATGGTGGTTTAGTAAGGGAAATCCCCTAAAATTTCAGGGAAATCTAGGTTGGTGAAATATTATACTTTGACCAGATATTTGAAACCTATACATGTACCATAAAAAAATCAACCAAATGAAGGTAAATATACCATACGTGGATGATGGATGGTATGGGTACGACGTTGTTTGATGTAACTTTGTTTACGGGATAGAAATCCGCCCAAAAAAATCGATTGGTTTTTAGAGGTTTTGTGCGTATTTGTACTAAATTACATACTTAAACCGTTTTTTTCCCTCTTCGCGAAAGCTGTGCCATCTAACTTGAAGGGTGGTTGTGTCTACGAGTAAAGGTATGTTCCTATCGTGAAGATAAAGAAGTGGTTGCCAAGCCTTTATCACCAATGAATCAGTGATAATTCAGCAAGCAGTATGAATAAGTCGATTGGGATGAAGGGTACTATATGGGGGTTTCCTTAAATGGTGGTACTCCCAAAACACCCCAAAATGATCATTTTTGTAGGAAAACCCATGGTTGTTGGGTACTGTACCACCATTTTAGGAAACACCCATATATGGTAATATTCTACCACCACCGGATGACTAGAAACACCCCAATTTTTCCCATGCTCTTCACCTTGTGGTCCCAATTGTGATTCCACATATATACCTTCAGGTCAAAATAGATGGCTGGCCGATAACCAAAAGGGTAGATGAGTAAAGGGTCCGAAAATAAACCAATATATATAGACACCTGTGCCATCTAACTTTTCAATTGCTGTAATATTTCTGTACAGCAGGAGCTCCTTTTCTTTTCTCGCTCATGATGACTGATGATCTTGTTTGATAAACCCTTGATTGTGAAATATTTTGAAGGGAAAGTATAGTAACTCAGGCTTTTGCATTTTGTACATCACCATTTTTTACAGCACATGATTGTGTATATTTATGTATTTTTTAATTTGGAGGCCGATAAATAAACTCTTCCTAGTCCAAAATTTCCCAAAACCCCAAATGCGATTTTTGCTTGGATGTCCCAGGAAGTTAGTAAAAGGTTAGCACATGAGTTTATAATCCCAATACACCCCGTAAATAGGTGGGTTACAAGCACATTTACAAACCATTTGCTACTAACTTACCAGGACATCCTGGTGGGTAGTAGTCATCCTCCTTGGTTTCAATGGACAAAACCCAGATACCTCTTGCGACTTCCGCCTGCCGCCGGCCCTCGGTGTGGCTGACACCACGGGCTACGTGCGCAACGAGGGAGGCACGAAGGGAGAATTCCTTCCTCCTGAAGGGTTGGTGTTTTCTACCAGGAAAACCACCGTACTTGGAGGTTCATCCCAGTTACCCTAGGGGACCTACGATCACCCGGGTTATTAATTAAGCAGTTACTAAATGGGATGATCCTCCAAGTAGTGAAAGGATCGATGGCGCAACCCTCCAAAAGGTGGCGAACAGTTAAAAGGGGCCAAGAGACAAACCAAGACGAAAAAGGGAGTGGCGGTGCGCCATCGATCCTTTCCAGATGGTTTCTCAGGAAAAGAAATTGAGAACTTTTTTTCCTTAAATTCTTGAGTTGGGACCAACAAAAATCAATACAATGATGATATATGTGCAGAAGTTGCCTAGGCTTTTCTGATTCTTTTTGCCTTTCAAATGGTTCATGTTCTCTTGTGGTTTTTTCCTATGTTTTTTTTAAATCTTGGTGTATAGTTTCTAGGTGTGTCCGAAGTTCATTTAATTTCATGGTATATGTGTGTTTTCTTTGAAAATATACGCTGGAACATGAGGACCGGTGCAAATTTGATCCTCTTAAAATCGAGCTTTCCTTGCATGGACCCAGCGCTCGAAGCATCTAAAAGAACAAGTTTTTATGGGTTCAAATACTTTTGGTCCCTAGAAACAACTGAAAACCACCGCCAGAAACCCATTGTAAAAGGGATGTGAATGGTGTGTGTGCGTGCGTGCGTGCGTGCGTGCGTGCGTGCGTGTGTGTGTGTGTGTGTGTGTGTGTGTGTGTGTGTCTGTGTGTTTTGGGCATTGTTTTTTGGATGTTTGATTCTACCCTCCCTGAAACTAACAGCTCGCCCTTGAAAATAGACCACTGGAAAAGGAGATTCCTATTAGAAACCACCATTTTTATTATGGGCAAAAATGATAGTTTCAGGGAGGGTCCCGACATTTTCGGGCTTTTGTGTTGGTGAAACCAGGCACTTTGACCCTCCGTCCAGCAACAACAGCCAATGGACGCTTCGCCAGTATCGAGGTGAGGACCCGGGGTTTGACAAGGAAGCACTCCTCCGGTGAGGTGGTCCTGGGTTCAGAAACCCGTTGAGTTTGGTTTGTTTTATTCCCCATAGGATCCATGTATGGTATATTTACCTACATTTACCATAAAATCAACCAAATGTAGGTAAATATACCATACATGGATCCTATGGGTTCTGATATGAACAAAAACATCCCAGGTGGTGATTGCTGAAATGAACCGCCGTCTAACAGGATTCTGGTGATAAAATTGTGAATGTATAATAATCAATAAATAGGCATACATGAAAGCTACCTGATTGTAGAGATACAACCGAGAAGTTCAAGGGAATTGCACCCCAGAATATTAGCAGCTGGAACCTAACAATCACCTACTACTTGAAAAGGAAGATCATTTTTTTTTTCGGGTCGTATTTGAATCGATGAAGCTTTGATTCAATTGAGCCACGAAAAATCCTGTGATTCGATGTGATTCGGCAATGCTGTATGTGATTTCTGGTGTCATCAAAAATCAGAGAGAACGCGTGTGTGAAAGGATCCAAGGACACCCTGAAAAAGGCCTTTTGCCTTAGGTGAGAAAGAGGGCTCCAAACAGACACTTGTCCTCACAAGGTATTTGAAACAGCAACAGTGGGCTTTACTAGCTGGTGGTTTTAATATGTTTTAATTGATAATATGTTTCCAAAGGGGTCAACCCCTGTGTAGGAAAGGAAACTCCTTTCCCAAGGAGAGTAACACCGAGAAATTCACAAGCCTTTGACTAGACTTGACAAAAAACACGAACCTTCAAACCCAGTTGTGTTTAACGCAAACAGGCAGGAATCACCCTTGACTAAACAGATATATCTATCCCACCAAACGGGAACAGGAAAATCATCTTCCTGGGCAAATTAGTGCGACCAGTTCCCGCCGAGTACTCACCCCACTTGATGGTGAAAAGTAGGGGAAGTGTCCCCCAAATCCTCTTAATTCAATTTGTTTTTAGATTTTTTCCAAAATTGCCCAGAAACATTACAGAAACAGTTAAGAACCTTGTTTAGCTTAAGGGTTTTATTAGTGTTTTTGTTAGCTTTGCCAAGGCTACTTGGGGTCCAAGAGACCCCCCACCTTCACCAAACTCCCTGCAGGTGAATGGGTCCAAGTTATCCAGTGAACAGGAACTTCAACATTTAGCGTCATGGCTGCCAACTCTATGGTATTTTGTTGGGGGTTGGTTGATGTTGATGTTGGTTGGTTTGTTGGTTTGATGTTGGTGAATTCAGCGAAGAAACCAAACCTTTTTGAAAAAACTTGTTGATTGGAGCACGAATCGAATCGTGGGGATGTTGGTGGATGTTGCTTGGGGGAAGGATGTCAGGCGAGGCATAGAATCGGATGGAAGTCCAGGGTGACAAAAAAACAGCTTCTGTGAAGGCGATGCTTAGGAGAAGAGGGAAGATTATAGGCAAAAACTAGTTTGGCTATTTAGGCCTTTATTAGTTGGTACTGCACTTTGGCGGATGCAATCGACGAGCGATTGGACCCAATTTTGCCACAGAGGGCACATCAGTTGATATCAGTTGATGACTCATGCAACTCACAAAATCTTCCCTACCGGCTCTGAAAGTCTTCCCGTTTGTTGTAAGAAAACAGCCGGACCCCCTCAGTCACTGCCGTCGCGTTATTTTTTTTTCGATTCGGCCAAGGACTGTGTTTTATTCGGTCGGTCCACCACCTTCTATGTCTTCTTGCAACATGCATCATCTGAGGCTTGATTTGCGAGAGATCGCTGAATGAACAAACAAAGGTTTAATAAAACCTTCCTAGTTGGTTAGGAAGGCTGTGTTGGCTATAGCTTTTGGGGTGTGAGGGGGTAGTTATGAAAATGAGGTGCAGATGGTGGGCACGGAGAATGGGTTTGGGTGGACCCTTGTGATGATTGATGTGCTTCCAAGATAAGGTAGAGACTGTCCAGAAACATCTCTTGGGTGTGTTTATTCTTATAAATGCTGCTGGATGTAAATATTTGAATATGTAGAATTACCACATGACTAATGGTATATTTATGTTCAATATACTGATATACTAGATAGATACAATCATATGTAGTGCTTCCATTCATATATCTTCATAAGATGTCTATATGCACATATTTCTAGCCCTCCAATCCTGAAATTCTATCACTGCGATCAGGAAATAGCTAACCAACCCGGATTCGTTTAAGTACCCTGCTTTGCTGTAAGATGATGTTTACGTCCTGACTCTCTGCCGGTGCAGGAAGTGGATCAACGCCTACGAGCCTCGCGCGCTGACATGGAGGTTTCCGATCGTAAATGTGGAGGGGCCAGTGGATCAAACATGCTGAGACCAATTGGGAGTATAGTGAGGATGAGCAAGATTAAGCTGATGACCTTGTTCCATGTTTAAGCCCAGAACTGGAGAGAATCACACATTTGTCATGAGTCATTTAATGGTTGTATTGGAACACGAATTCCTGGGGGTTACATGATCCGTTTTTGCGGCCAACATGGGGTCAAAGATTTACATGTAATGGAAATAAGTTGCATCTTGCACAATCAGTATAGATGGAGGCATTTCCCTTTGTCTAGCTATGTATTGTTCATGAATCGAAAGGGCCTCTCAAAGGATCTGTTTCCAGAATCGATTGAGAACTCATGGCTGACACTGTGGAGGTGTATTTTCGTGTGTGGTGTGTTTTTGCATGGTAATCATCATCATCATCATCATCATCATCATCATCATCATCATCATCATCATCATCATCATCATCATGTGTTTATTTCTTATCGTTGCATGGTTGTTGCTGCTCTACACACAGGACTGGGATGGAACCCAACCCTTCGTGGACAAGATCTTGGACGAGGCGTCAGGGAACGGCCACCTTTGGAAAGCCGGAAAACTGGCCTCGATTCAAAAGTTGTGCTTGGGAAGGGAGTTGCTAGTTTTCAGGATGGTAAGAGATATGTAAGAGATGGTACTTTTCTGTTAGTTTTGGAAAAATATTAAAACTGATGGTTTCCAAGTTCGGAATCTCCATTTCCAGGGGGCCAAAAAACACCCATTTTCAGGTGCGAACTGTGATGGTAAAAAACCCGATGGTTCCAAGGGGATTCGACCGACCCACCTGTGGGTTTTTTTAGGCTCGAAGTAAAGACCCAGCTGAAGTGAAGCTGGCACGGGATTATTGTGAGCTCCTACGAGGCTTCCGTGTTGATTGGGTTGGTGGTGGTTGGGATGGTGATGTTTCATGGGGATTAGGTTGAGCAGTCATCATCATCATCGTCGTCGTCGTCGTCGTCGTCGTCGTCGTCGTCGTCGTTGTTTTACATGATTTGTGCATATATTGATGAACCCTACCGGACTCAGCTCATGTAACATGTACATATATCGTCTTTAAATATGTATGCATGCAGCATGCATATATATATATATATAAATATATTATATTTTTGATGTGCCTATTGTTGATATTTGTCTATGGGTACTTTACCTCAACAAATTATATTGTTTCTGCTCTGGTTGGTTTCACAATGTTCATATCCTTCCATCTAATATGGTGATTGCTGATCCAACCAGCACTGAATTGAAGCTTAACAGCTGGAAGCTCAAAATCCCTACCTTCCTTGAAAAAGGAAAAACATCTGAACTAAACCTACATGTTTTAACAGTTTTTTGGGTTCCATACCATGATGTTCGCATGTTAATTTTCAGGGGTGGTTTGATGCGCGCAAAAACCCATCTATGTCAGTTGGCCCAACATCCGGGTTCATACTGTTGATGGTTCAGAAATCCTAGACAACCACCTGGAATGTAGAAAACCTATGAAAACCTTGTAAATAATGGTAGATATCAGATAAACTACCAACCTCAACTGGTGAATCCCGGATTTCTGAACCATCAACAGTATCATCAGACGTTAATTTTCGGTGGAAACCTCCACCTTCAAGGCAGGCTTTCCCCCAGCTTGAGGCCAAAACCGTGACAGCGAGGGTGAGTTCATGCTTCGAGTTTCTTGGAATTTGCGGAGTGGGTGGCAGTTTTTTGGGTTACATTTCTACCATGGTCTATAGTGGTCACCATTATCTTGGGAATGTGTTTTTTATTAATGGAAATGAATTTGATGCTTAGAAGTCTTGCTTCTGAGGGTTTCATGTTTGCTTGGAAGGGGATCGCATAGTGTGGGAGGTATGATTTGGTTGGAGAGAGATTCTGGTTTATGCTTTGGGATGTGCCCACCCTCCCAGTAACAGTCGCAAGTGCAGGTCATATAGTCATTCCCAAATGCTCCAACCGAAAAAAAATACCGCCTTCACTCGAAGCCTGAGGGAGCTTATTTGGGGTGAGAGTCACTTCGATTTCTGCGTGGGTCAAGATATTAAAGGCAGGATTCCAAAGAATACAAGTCATACTAGCGTGACCCTCTGACACTTGTTCCCACCGATATCTCACCGCCCTTCTTACAACCAAGGCCTTCATGTCTCAAGCACGACGTGCAAGAGTGTGTGGTGCCAAGATTTTACTGCCTGACTGGGTTCCGGTGGGGTTTGTGTAAGACACACAAACTGTTTCCACAACTGGATCCGCACCCACTTCTAAGTAGTCCGTCGTATAGTTTTGTAGCTCAAAGTGGCATTTTGACAATGCATAGACGTAAATGATGCAGTACATTCCCTAGATTTCCCTAGTATGAATATCAGGATGACCGTCCATTCAAGGTGTTTAGACCCAGTATTTTTTCGGGGAGATGCCCTCTAATTTTGCCTACTTTTCCTTGGGGACCAAATCTGAAATCCGAAAAAAGATGTGAAAGCAGGAAACTATCGAAAAACGATAAACATCTGATTTGTTTTAGCAAAGTGCTGGTCATTTTGCAGTTCAACTCCTCCACAACTTGCGGGAAGTTTTTTTCGAGGAAAGTGGACGAGGCCAATGAGTTAACGCGCTGTGTGCGCCCCTCCTCAGGTGGGGGGGGAGAGAAAGGTGAAAGGCTGAGGGAGGCGAATCTTATATCATGGGAATCTAAGGGACAATGGTGGCTCAGAACCCTTTAATCAGCCCCGTATTTCTGGTTGGAGGTAGTTTTGATGGAGGCAGTTAGTAGGGATAAATCATAACCTACCTGGAAGCTGTTTGTCCTCTATTTTGGGTATTAAACCTTCCAAAAAATGGTCCTTTACAATCAAAACAAAGGTCATTTGGGTTCGAGGTAGTTATAATTGGGGGGTATTGGGGGCATAACCCATTTACTGACAATTCACTAACTTCCTGGGACATCCAAGTGGTGTTCCTCTTTGTTATTTCCCAGATGAGTTTTGTTGAAGAAAAGAAACCATTTCCGCATCAAATTTAACAGTACTATAGATCAATACTCAGATGACCCATGGGACTGGAATATTTATTCACATAAATGACATAAATACCTTAAATTTCTGGTAAATGTCGGTCGATCTTCCATGCATTTTTAGCATATAAGTAGCCTCTCGAAAATTTCGTTGGTGAACGGAACTCGTAAGAAGTTGCCGTGAGAATTTTGAAGCGGCTCAGGGAATCTTCATAAGCAACTCCCGGGGGAAACCCCGGAAAACCGATACCCCATAATCATTAATCCATATTGAAAAGCTGCAAAAATCCGGTAGGGCACCCCCCAATATTTGGTATTGGCACTTTTCTCAAACAAGTAATTTCGTTTGTAGCCCGTATGGTTTTAGTTTGGGTTCAATTCCTGAAATTTATTCGATTTAGACTCTTTGGAGATTTGATGATTTTGGTGGCTTCATCTCATTACTGTTGAGAAGTGATGGGCAAAGTTTTGCCCTTAAAGAATCAAAACAAGGGGCAGGAAATGAACTTCTTTGACCATTATGGGGATTTTGATGGGAATGTTGATGGTTGATGATTCGGGATGTTCATGTTGATGGTGTTGCTGCCGAAACACCCATCGAATGAAATGGACGCTGATCAACAGTCCGACGCATTTGATAAGTATAAACATATGGATGTTTCCGAAAATAGGGGTACCCCCAAATCATCCATTTCAATAGGGTGTTCCATTATAAACCATCCATTTTGGGGTACCCCTATTTTCGGAACCCCCCATATATATACAGATCTGTTTGTTCTTGTTGTTTTGTAGAACTCAAACTGGCCCCAACTCATTCCTGGTCGCCATTCATGCAACATTATTTTTTTCTTTGGTAAATAGATGTTCTGTTTTCACACCATTCATTGTTTTGGATTTGGACTCATCCAACTTGCGTGAAAATCATCCAATCTGAGACAGCACCTCTGTGCAGCATTTCGCGTCACTGGCGTTTCGCCCCCAGGACTTCATTTCGAGTTGGCTGCCCAGGTGCTGCAAAATATGGCTCTGATGAATTTTCTCTTGGGCAAATTGGTCGTCCTTGATGGTCTAAGTACCCCTTAAGTATCATATGAAGATATATGAAGCCATGTTTCAGAATTATATAAGTTATGCCTCACAAAACGCAGTTACGGTAAGAGTTATTGGATGCATTTGGATTTTTCAAACGACGTGTAGGTTGGAAATTTTGATGAGACGGGATGGCTTTAGAAGGCTTATGCCTCCCGGTAGCTCCTGATGAGTAGTCAGTCACGAGGCAATACTCCCCTTGGGGCCCGTGGGCAATCATTCTGCCAGGTTATTTCTCCAAAAAACAAGCCGTCAGGTCGTGAAAAAAATCATGACCTTACCACGGGTCTTCACGGTCCGTGGGTTTTTGATCTATTCTGATTCTTGCAGTTTCTATGGAAAATCTATAGCATCTAGATGGCATAGATGGCGCACCTTCCATGGATATAAATAGGCCCCTTCTTTTTTGGATTTATGAGTCGGAGATGCTTGAATATTACTGTAGAGCGGCTAAAAAAGAACCCCCCGTGTTTTTAACCAAATCCACATATTGGTGAAGCATATTGTTACGTAGTTCACCATAATTTGCATATGTTTTTATGCATTTGTACATATATTTGCTATATGCATCCATTCTTACATATATGTGTAAGTATCTTTTGCTTTTTGAGATATATGTCATAGATTGATATATAAATATATACCCTAGGGATCCAATCACCTTCTGAGAATGGTAATGGAACCCGAATTCCTCCCTGAGGAGGTGATTATACACCCCAATCATCATCTGACAAGGTGATTGGATCCCTAGGGATATATCCCCACAGCAGACAGGCACCTGTGTTGTCTTACGGTTTTCATCGCTGCGCCAATTTGCCCGAACTTTGTGCTGCTTGGATGCAAATCGATTTTCCACCCTTTGTGACATGGGGTCTCCTATAAGAAATTGGCAGGTTTAGTATTGAACAACAAAAAGCACTCAGAATGCTGAACAAAAACCTACATTCCGGGATCAACTAACATAGCTGGCTGGAAAAAATAGAAACTCTTTGAATGAAGACATATCTCCTATTTTAAGTAATGGTGATTTTCCATCCAGCCATGTTAAGTTGGTTGGTTTGCTTAAGAGATGCCAAGTTTCTCATCTCTCAGGTGCGCTTGGTGCGTAGGACCCGTTTTCGTGGAGCAGTCAAGAAGGTCATGGCTCAACTACGGAAGCAAAATTTGATTCAGGTCAGGCGAAGTGTGTGTTTTGTTGTGAGTGCATGGCGAGACTATCAGGATGGCATGGGATGGGTTAACATGGAATATCAGGTGAATGTGAATGTGAATGTATTTTCCATCCACATTTTTTTTGGAAATAAATTTTCGGTTGCGATGGATTATGAGCGAATCATGTGCAGAAATATCATTATTTGGATTTATTTGGGTTCTTTTGTTAGCTTGCCATTTGGTATCGTATCCTCGTGGTCCCGAAGTTTTGTCGACATGGTGTGAAGTGTGTGTTCCACGGTGATGCCATTGCAGTGCCACTGATTATGTTGGCAGTTTTAGTCATCAAGGTAGGATTATGTAAGTAATGCCAACGCTGATTTATAATGATTTATATTTTTTGTATATATATATACATACATACATACATACATACATGCTTAGTTTACTTTCTCTAGAACAACGCTTCCACTTCATACCTACTGCAGTATCAGTATCACTTTTACATAGACTCGCTGTACGTATACGCAAGTGGCCGAATGCAAGTGCTGTCCTTTTGACAATGACAGTAGCCCCTGTTTATACCCACAGGCTGCTGTGCGCTCTTTTTTGCCTGACAAGAATGAGAAGAATGAGTCAATCAGTGGCAACTCGGAGTAAAGATGGCTACCTGTTGTGCATTGTGAACAGCTGAGTGGGAAAAAACACTGGGTGTTTAAAAGGTCCTTTTGTCCTTGGTTATAGGGATTATTGTATTATATAAGATATACATAAATAGTAAATAGTACATTTTGTCCATTGTCGGCCTATCCGTAATATTCTTGATCAACAAGATCATTTAATGGGATGTTCCCATTGGCTTTTTCCATGACATTTGAATCGGCGGGTGGTTCCTAACGTTTTCAGTCGAATTGGAAATCCGGGATTTTGCCACGAATTTGCTTTCAGAAAGTCCTTTTGGGAATTGATACCAAAGCATTCACACATATGGTTGGTTGGCTAGATTTGGGCCGGTGGCACAGGTTTTCATTTGCTGCTAAACCAAGCCAGCAGTGTGTATGCTGTGTGGTGCAGCCTCATTCAGTTGATAAGGGACTCCGGATTCATGACCGTCCATTGGACCATCCTGCAAGAAATAGGCCTATTTCCATGCTGAAACTAAGGATGAAGCACTGGGTTTTCCCGTTCAGTGAAAGACCGTGAGAGAATCGGTTCTCACTACTGGGAATTACAGATTTCAGTAGGAAAACGTACCACTCTTTACTGACTTTATCTCTGGGGCAAAAAGTTGATGTTGAGCGGGCCGCGGGTTTTGATTCTCATCGTTCGGATGGATTCCGAAGACAAATCCCGAACGTGGAAGAGTGACAAGAGGTAAACGTTTTGCTTGCTCCTTGAAAGCCTTTGCTTTTGAAAAAAATATACATATGTCATTTATATGTACATATATATAAATATGTATGTTTGTGTATGTATTTATATGTCAATCTCATTGTTTGATATGAATCATTCATGTATTAGGCCGTGGGTCAGCCTCNTATATATTTTTTTAGATTTTATATATTTAATTATTATTATCTAATATTAAATTATTAAATTATTTATATATTATTATTTTTTAAATATATATCAATATTCATAATTCATAATAATTTTTATATTCGAAATCAATAAATATATAATCAATTTAAAATAATTAAAATAATATAAATTATATATATATATCATTTTAAAAAAATATTTCGATTTATTTTTTAATTTTTATCAAATTATATATGTATATTATATTATTTTTTATTCAATTTATTTTTTTTTGAATCAAGATCTTTGAAAATAATTAGATACGCCATACAATGAATGTGAGAGCAATGAGCATGACCTTGCAGGAATGCGGTAAGTCAAACCTAGTCAAATCCATCAAATCAAGGATGTGTTGCTTGCACGTGTCCTTGACCGGATTCATCCACTAATTTTTAAAAGTCACATAGCAAGGAAAAATATCAATAAGTGGCTTCAGATTGACAATCATTGCATACATCTTGGGTTGGGATTTCAGCCATCATGGTCTGCTAATGGCCTTATCCGTTACTAAATGAAAAATGAAAATCTTGCCAGTTCCATATTGAGCTTCAAGACAAAAAAGAGGAAATGGTCCAACAAAACAAACATTAGAACTCACTGATTTGATAGAATTGTGAGTGTGTAATCTAGCCCATATCATCCATGTATGGTATATTTTTTTACACTTACCATATAAATCAACCATTCATGTAGGTAAATATACCATACATGGATCCTTAGGGTAATGTCAGCTCTAGATCAATTTGGCCTGAAAAAAAATATGATAAAATCGCGAGGTAAATATACCAACCGTTCGTCCCATGGGACCAACCTATGGAAAGGTTGTAAACTGGGGGTTTCCGTAAATGGTGGTACCTTAGGCCGTGGGTCAGCCTCTTTGTCTGTTAGACCCAGAAGCCGATTGCTAAATCCTAGGAGCTATTTACAAAATCCTAGAAGCCATTTACAAAGTCATGGCAAACAAAAAGTAACTATTCATCACCAGCTTATCACAATATGTCATTGCCCCGCAAATCAACAAACCATTGCTAACTCTGATGGAAGAAATTTGTAATCAACACCACATCAAATCAAGGAATATATGGGATGGGATTTCCAGTCTGGTCTACTATTTCTGAAAATCATTGAGCAACCTAAGGTGCTCTACCACATCCAAAACGAAACATGAGACTTGTTCCATCCAAAAAATTGGGTCTGGAATTTAGGGGAGGTTCCACTTAACAGCAATTGATGGATGGACCTGGGTGGAGGTTGCATGCTTCCAAATCAAGCAGGGCTGCAAACCTGAGACTCCCTCGCTGAGAGACCTCGTGAAAACAAACTCTTTTCCTCGGTCACAACGCCTGGATCTCCAAGCCCATGTCCACGGTAGACTCAAGTCAGCAGGGTGGAAAGCTGCGAACCAGTTTTGTAAGCACTTTGGGTGAATGCCAATGAGAGTGCATCTATTTTATCTATCGAAAAATCTACTTGCACAGCTTCTCTTATCCCCGCTGGGCTGAAGAGTTAGGATGTAATTTAGGATCAAATAACCCCCACCATGTACAGACATGCAGTGGAACACCCCAGACCTTGCAGTCATGCTTGTAGCACACTGCAAAACCAAGTGTATGTAAGAACGGAAACTCACTTCTTCTTCGTCTTGGAAACTCCTTTGGATCAATCTTCCTTGGCAAACTGGTCGAAAAGAAGTGTCCGAGTCAAAGATTACAAGGAACAGACTACAGTACCGTCAGTATGTTGTGTTTGCTGTAGTACTGTACTCAACTTGAAATGTTGATATGTTGTATGTACGCATCATATGATATCATAAATCATGTGTGTACTGCAAATGTTAGAAGTGCGATGTGGCAATGCGCTCCGGTAAGTGCGTGTCTGCGTGTGTGTTTTTGCTAATATATTGTTTGCTGAAACTGAGAATTGTCACTTTGACAGATTTTTGAATTGACCGACTAAAACAAAAAGCACACCCTCGCCCTCCCTCCCCCCTTGCCCCGCCATGAAAAGCTGTGTGTGTATTTACCTTTTCTGCATGTACAAATGACTCTAGTTTTCACATTCAGTTGGCCACATGCAGTTGTACAATTTTGATATCAATGATATAATTTGATTCTTATATGATATATAGCTTTGACACTATGCAGGAATTGGTTACGAACTGTTCCGAGCGGCTCCGATCTACTTATCAATTAATAGTTCCGAACAGTCCCGAGCGGTTCCGAACTATTAGACACACAAAGAAATTAAGGAACGGCTCCGAGCGGTTCCGGACTATTTGGAACTATTTGTTTTTTTTGGTGCTTTTTGGGGACTATGGGCTCCGAACAGTCCCGAGCGGCTCCGGACTATGTCTTAAGTAAAAGCACCGAGCGGCTCCCAACGGCTCCGATCTATTGGCTACAGTATGCGGAGGTCATATCATCATGTTTTCTCTGTTTTTTTACAGTTAAGTTAAGTTACTTTTATTTTCGGATATCAAATCATATTTCATATTTCCGTTAGATGCTCAACTAAATCATGAAATACAAGTTGATCAGATCGCAGTCATCCCCATCCATCCCTATACCACACCATCTCACTTCCTGTCACATGACATATGAGTTGAAATTCAATGAAACGTACTGGTCACGAGACTGTATACCGTACCCACCGCCCATGGTCCATTGTCATGCAAATCTAGTCACTTGAAGAAGGGCATGCTGAATGTCCAAAGACTCCTTCTCCCTCACACCTGCAAGAAAAGTGCTGGAGGCCTCCAAAAAAGCTTCAGACCCAACTCTTTCTTCAGGCTCCTGGGAGATCCCGTCCTGTCAGGAAGGCGAGAACTCTGGACTCGGGCGCGATCTGAAATTTGCAATTGGCTTCCACAATTTTGCAAATAGTTTCTAATCTTTTTTTGAAAGGGTTTTGATTAGAAGCCGCTTCTGGAATCCTCTGGAAGCCCCCGACAAGTTGCGAAGCAGCCGGAAGGCCCCGATGGCGAAACTTGTTCAAAATACCACAGAAGTGAGGCCCCAGAAAAACTCCTCTCCGTGGAGGGTTCTGGAAGCTTTTGGGCATTGTCCAGGGTCGTCATGACTGATTTCGTGTAGTGACGGATCTCTTCAACAGTCTCCCTCACAGGGCCCGCGCAGCCATCAACTGACACGTCAATAGAGCTTGACAAGACTTTGCAAACCAGGAAGCAAATGTTCTCAACATAGGAATAATGGCAGACGCTCTTGTGGACATTGATCACAAATAGCCGCTTCCACTTGTGCCATTCCGAATTTCTGAGACCTCAATCCAGAATGCAGGCAATAATTGGCAATATTATAAATAATTAAAATGATTTTTCTGCGAACGACTGGCCGCTGGGGTGAGACATATGAGAATGTGAGGGGTGAGACATATGACCTTCGCATTTGAATATGTTTCCATCATAATCACCCCACATCAGCCCACAGTGTATACCAAGCCACTCAAAAATCATGACAATATTGTCTCTAAGCGCAATGACCTCTCCATCCAGCTCACCACCCAGCAAAAAATCCAAAGGCGCCTGTTGAGAGGCAGCTTTGCATGGATTGAATAACCAAAGCGTTCATCCAATAATTTAGCATTTTTTGGTTCCAAAACTTACGCAAATGATTCCATTTTAACAAGTATTGCGTGACCACTGTCTGATCCAAAGATGGGTCACACATGAGGATGGAAATCTTTACCGGGTCTTATGAGAAGGAGATATTCAATACATAAACAGAAATATCACAAATCGTAATTCATAATTAAAGAATATAAAAATATATATATATATATATTTATTTATCATGTCAAAAATATACATACTATATATGATATACGGAATATTTTATTTATACACTATACGGTACAACTATATCACTAGAATATATTTGAATTCAATTTCAATGAATCTTTGACTTTGATAAATACAAGTAAGATAAAAGTTTCCTCCTGTACCCTTATCTTGAGTTTTTGTCCGCTGTAGTGGCAACACAGATCCAAAGAAAGCTTTCTAACTGAGCAATGGAAGGATTCGTGCAGCTTCTGCACGGACTGGCTCATCACCATCAGAACTCCGATGTATTTCCAAGAAAACGGGATTGGGTTGAGATTGGTGAGTGAGAAACACTACTTTGCAAGGTGGGCTTTTTCCTATGCTGATCTCATAGAGTCATAGCCTCACTCACCATCATTGAAAATAATTAAATCTAAATTCAAAATACATATCATATATTATCATATGTATTGTCTATTGTCATTGTCTATTGTCTCTTACCTGTCAGTATCAGTGATCAGTATCAGCCTATCACCTTTGAATTTGTGGTCACCTTCCCTTCTTTGGTCCTAGGCACCGGTAATCGTCGGAAGACCCAAGAATGCCCCTCACAAAAGAACACGAGTCTGACTCTTGCTCTCCATCACTGCTCATGGCTGCAAAGGGGCCACACCAAAACTGGGAATGCACACAGCTTGGCTTCCAACCAAAATGCTTTGGCGTTGGTGACACACAACATGGAAATTAGGAGTCAAGAAACACATACTAGCTGGGGGCGAAGAATGGTCAGCCCAGGGTTGCAGTTACATAATTACATTGAATTTGTCCAGTATTTGCTTCACAACTCCCAAAATTGAACCTGGAGTGAGGAAGGATTCCCTGGTTTTCCCTAGGTTTGATCGGATTGCCATATATGACTGGTGTTTCTGATTCTGCCCAATGGTTTGATTTGATTTGATATAATTCGTTTACTTACTTGTCAAAAACCGATTGAAACAGTTGGACTTGCTTCCTATCCACTTGAATGGTATGCAATGTATTTGCTCAAACCATGCTAAAACCTGCCTAAATTTTGCAAATGGTTCCTAGCTTTTTGTAAATAGTCCCAAGTAGTCCCTGGGGGTTTTGCAAGTAGCTTCTACCTTTTTGCAAATGGTTCCTGATTTCAACAGACCACCTCTTGGAAAGAGGCTAACCCACACCCTAATTCATGTATAAGAAATATTTCGAGAAGCACATTTGTGTTTTCATGTGCAGTCTCGTTGTACCACAAGGAGGTCCGATGCAATTTCGGTACATGTCCAATTCAAAGAAGTCCCACAGTCAAAGGTTCATAGATGGTCCATGTCCAGAAGCATCATCATGAAGGGATACCAACACTACATTGGGCATATTAGTGAGTAGGATCCATCCCAAAACATTCATAGATGCTCCATATCTTCGCTCTGCGCAATGCCATGATTCCCTACACAGAAACTTGTGGAAAAAACATCTTGTCATCTGCGGCAAATGTTTCTGCTGTAGGTGATTATCAGCTGCTTTCCAGCTGGACTTTGCCCAAATTCTATGCACGCCTGGAGATGATGTACGAGGTGCCCAAAAAAACTTAACCGGCCGCAACCGCAGCAAGGTGCAGCTTCATCAAATCCATGGGACCGACCGTGGGAAATTCCTTCGAAAGAAAACCACCGGTTCCGAAAAGGGGAGTGTTTGAGTAACCAAAGGTGGTGGGGCCAGCGATTCGGGGTTTGATGATGTCCAAAACAGTACAACTGGATACTGGTAAAATTGAATTGATGGTCTAAATTTCAAGACAGTCATTTACGGAATGGTAGGGAGTGGTGAACACATGAAATTTATTCAAATTTCAGGTTGACAGGAATCAGGTGAAATAGATATTTATGTAATTTGTACGTTATGTGCATGATGGTTTGCAAACATGCAGAATATCAATATGATGACGCCTCTTTTGTCTTTGTATCAACTGTTGGTCAGGTAATTTAGGCAATCTTGGAGGATTTCTAGATTTTTATGGCAACATCAAATGGGTGATGCCTATATATAGCCTTTCAACATATTCGCCTTTACAGGATGCCACTGTCACATCAGGTAGCCGTGGTAGCTGAAAAAATTGGTGGTGATACTTTAAAGGTAAAAAAACCAGGAAAAAACAGCAGTTATATAGTGATGTTTTTTTCTAGATAGATCCAACCGCTGGATTTGGTTGGCTTTCCCCAGTTCTTTTTTTTTCCATGGGGTTCTCCAAGAGAGACAAATTCATCATATGGGTGTTTCCAAAAATAATGGTACCCCCCAAACACCTCAAAATGATCATTCTTAATAGGAAAACCCATGGTTGTTGGGTACCACCATTTTAGGAAACCCCCACATCAGTTGGAAGCATGGAATTCTTAGGGTTTATGACCTGGCGTTTTTCCCAAATTTATGACCTTCCATGACCCCAGTGAATCCAGAGATGTGAAGATAGGAAATCAGGGCGGTTCAAAGGGCATACATTGGCATATCAGAAGTGATGTGTGTCCATGTTGATATGTGTTGATGATACCATGTAGAGGATTTTTTTTAGGAAAGCATACACCCTGGAAGATTCACATGGAACCTGAAAATCACCCAATTGAAAAGGAAAATAATCTTCCAAACCTCCTTTTTTGGGTTCTATGTTAGTTTTCTGGGGTGTATCCAATAGCCAATATCTCTTGATAGCCGTCAATGTGTTTTTCCCAGACCTCGAAATTTCACGCAGTCCGATGGGTTGACCTGCCAGTTGTAGGGTCATGAACTTCGCCCGCAATTCCTCGTCACCCGTTTGGTGACGACTGGTGGTTCTGGTCCGAGATATTTTGCCACAGGAAAAACGCAGGCAGTTGAGATTCGAGTCATTTTCTGGTAGACTTGATGCTGAAGTAGCATGAAGTAGCTATATCAGGTACCGCTATGCACTGGTGTTTCACCCTGTATATTAGGGATGTTTAAGGCCGTGGTCCAGGAATATAAGTGGAGAAACATGCATGACAACGTTGAGGTTGGCAAGCACGCCATGATGTGGAGCAAGCCAGCATCATTTGCATCTATAAGCAGCATCTTAACAACAACTCCCTCAAGGCCCTAAATCTTAAGAGGGTTCCAAGAGCCTATATGTGTTTAAACAGATGTTCTAACTATAAAATTTAACATTTCTGTCAGGTTACACCTGAAAACCACACACACACACACACCCCAAACCGTTTTGTGGTGTTTAAAACCTTGGGTTTCCTCCCTTTCGCCTCGGCGCTTCGCCATGGATCCGACACCGTCTTGCAACTTGATCTGTCCTAAAGGTCAGCCGCCTAGCAGCGTCTTGGTGCCTGGAAGGGACCGGCGGGACGGCAGCATGGAAGGCCGGAGTGCCAGCAGTAAAGGCTCCACGGAACGGACCGGACCTTTTGGTTCGAAAGGAGACCCGTTTGGGTGGGGTGTTGGTGGGTGACCGGGTGAAAGCCCTCCGAAGGCATTGGATGGCTAAATGGTGGTTTTGAGGTGTTTTTTTTGGGGGGGAGGGGTGGTGATGTAAAATACTGAAGTTGTTCTTTTTAAAGGATGCTCAACTCACAAGGATTCTACAGATTCTTCATGATTATGAACATATTCCTTGGACTCCAAGGTTTGGATATGTGTTTATGGATGCAGTTATGCGCTGGCAATCCTGTGAAACACTGATGCCTGTTGAGCACCTTGTGTCTTCGCTGCAGGAGCGGCAACGCCAGGCTCGAACTTTGAAGAGGCTTTGCAAAAGCAACTGGAAGTTCTGAAGTCTGAATTGCTACAGGCCAGGGGGAAATACATACTGTAACCTCCCTGAAACGGACATATCCCACACTGAAAAAAACAACATCATCGACTCAAAAGTGCCGGCTGGTAGGGGATATGTTAGTTTCCTGGAGTATATACTGTATCTGGCTGGTGCTTAGTGATGAGCAGATGAGCAAAACATGGTCATTTTCTTAGTAAATGGCGAGCAAATGAGCAACTGGGTGGTGGTTAAGCACTTGCCAGATATACTTACCCATTATGGATCCATGGGACGAACGGCATATTTACCTACATGAATGGTTGTGTTTTTGTTTGATGGTAAATTTAGGTAAACATACCATCCATGGATCCTATGGGTATATATCCTGAGATTCCAAAGACTATGATTTTCATGTTTCTCCCGGAAAGACCATTGTTTTACTAAGGATCTGCAAATAATGAATCCAGGGGACATTTTTTTTGTTACAGTCTTGGACTTCCAGGTCATGTCATATCCATCAATACATACAGTTACATATGTGTATATATATATATAATTGATAAATTTATATGTACATAGATATAGATGTAGATGTATATACGTGTTTTTGTTTTTTTAACGGCTGGTTTTTGTGTATGTTAATGTGTTGTCATTGTTTGATCGAAGTCTAATCCCCTGAAATTTGTATAACTTAGATACCCAAAGTAGCCACATATGGAAGGGGATACCTTGTTAAAAACCTTTTTAGGAATCCTTGTTGAGAGCCTTTGTGGTTGTTTTTGATTGTTATTTTGGAGGAATATGGCGGGCTTGGCGGTTGGGAATGGTTGGGAGAGAATGCTCACTCCTTTTTGAGTGGAAAAAGCTGTTTTCTATACATACTGTGGATGAAATCCGGCGATCACCCCGTCGGATGTATAAAACCTTGTAAATAGATCGTAGTTTATCCAACCTCAACTGGTGGGGGACTTATTGCATCAACAGTACGGCTCAACAACTATGAGTTAAAGGTGCTTTGGAACTTATGGTTCGCTCACGGGATTTGTTTGCAAAAACTCTCACTTTGTTGAACCCAAAGTATCCAAATGGCCTAAATGGCTAGTAGATGGGGGATACTAACTACCATGAGACCCCAAAACCATAGGGTTTGGCCACCTAAAAACCATGCCCTTTGTTACTTGACCTTTTTTCCTTTCTACCGAGTCTAGACTCACTAGGATCTTCCGAGTGCAAAAAACGACATCTTGCCAAATTTCACCTGAGAAGGAAAAAAGGCAGAATTGAATTAGATCCAGGTGTAACTTATTATTTGTTCATACATTTCATACATACATTTATATATATATATATATTCTGTATAGTATACTGTATATATCAATATATATGTTCATTTACATATATATATATATACATACATTTGGAAAATCTCAGGGATTAGTACTACAGAGAGAGATCCCAAAGCAGATAACTTCGCCGGCTGCCTCCAGGCCCATTGGGCCTGCAAAGTGAACCAAAGTTCACACAGCAGCGTTCGCCCACTGCCGGAGCACTTGGAGGATGCCCGGTTTCAAACGGGGGAAAGCTCAAGGATAAATTGGACCCTTTTTTTTTTGAGATTTAGAACAAGAGATGGCACTCCGGTTAAATAACATAGCATTGAAAAATGGACCATTTGAAGATGCATTTTCAAACAAAGCTTCAAACATGGATACTACTGATCAGTATATATCATTAATCTCATGCTGAACATGTTATACTTTCCCTTAGATAAACTAACCAAACCGCTCTGCAAATAGGCCGAAACCCAAAAAGAAACGATCATCTTCCAACCATCCATTTTCAGATGCAAACTGTTAGTTTCAAGGAGGGTAATGGTCTTCATGATGAGCATTCCCAAATGCTCCAAGTATGGAAGTTTTACCTACATTTGGCCTAAATGTTTCCAAGTATGTGATATATATATATATATTAATTTACTTATGTATATATATATATATTGCACCCACGACAATCAACGTAGATACTGAAAATGAATGAAGATTCCCTTTTTGAGTAATTATACGTTCAATTTCAGGGGTGTATACTTTGGCTTCTGCCCCCCTGTAGCAGTTCGTAAAGGATTTATTCTTTTGATTCCTATTACAAACCTATTTTTGTTGGCAGTTCCCAATAAATACAGCTAACACTAATGGATCTATGATCTATCATTCTATGATTACTTTTGAACCTAACCTACCCCCCCCCCCCCAATTTTTAAAGCCATAACCCAATTGAGCAACCTCCGTCACAGGAACCAATCCCCTCGGAACACGACGAAGAGGTGGGAAATGGCTGGCCTACTGTTGAGGGGGAAGACATCCTAAAAAACCACCTGTGATGTATAAGACCCTGTTAAACAATGGGAAATTTACCATATCAACTGGTGCAGAATATCAGCCATCAACAGGTAGTTGTGGAATTGTTGGGCTATTTTTTCTGAACAGAAAATCCACCCCCACCCCAATCCCAACAAGGCGGCTCTTAACAAACATCGTTTCTTAAGGTTTTTTCATCGGTTTCATGGGAGCCTGTTTTGGGTCCACAAATCCATTTCATTACAAGTAAGCTTCGTTATAACTCCACGATTTAAAAAAAGGGGTGAACAAATACATAAATCCCAAGTACCAATTATATACCACTTAGACTTTTTGTTCGGCGCCATATATTAACATGTCGGGGCTGGAAAATGTTTTCCCCAATGCCACGACGACTGGATCCCCTTGGTCATTCTTCCGTCACCCTCCGGCAGGTGATGATTGCATTGCGTAGCTCCGAAACATCGGACCGTACTGCAGTGCATCACCGTTGGGCCATGACCTTGGTGGTGGGAACGGTGCTGCGGCGCAGTGACTATATAGCCATGCCACTGGATTTTCCCATGGGTCCACGTTCGAACGTTATATTTTACCGGATCCATGGATGGCTGATTTTTGTATGGCAAATGTAGCTACAGTAAATAAACCATACATGGATCCCTAATGATAATAGGAACTTAGTGACCCGTTTGTATCCCTTAAACGTTGGGAGGTCACGTTTTCAATCTTTGAGTGAACGGGTCACGTGAACTCACCATCCCTTTAAAAGGTCTCACAATCGCAGAATTGCCAGGTATAGGACTATACAGCCTGTACCTTCATTTGTATGCTTTTTTTTTGCTCGTTTTTTTTTCCAACGTTTACAGAAAATCTACTCGATTTAGGACCCACCAAAAAAAAGTCTNAGAAGTACGATTAAACTTTATGTATGGCATGAATGCAAGAATTTAAACAAATATTGTCAATTTCTGGGCCACGAGGGATGCAAAGCGAAAAGAACTGGTATACTGCTTGCCATCCGGAGCGATGACATCCTGGTTTCTAGCAACGTCGCCTTGGCCCATGCATGATTTTGCATGATGATGATGGTGATGATAATGATGATAATGACGATGATTGCTTTTGTCACAGGTACATGCAGGCGATGAGCCATGGATATGCATGCAAGTGTCTTCTAGTAAGCTCCTTGGCCTTGATCAGACACACAAACTGTGTTTTGCCCCAAGAACCTTTAGCACTATTGTTTGCCCATGCTGTAGCAAGCACAGCTATCTGCTCCAAAAAGGCCATACCAAAAACCCCAGTGCTGTCTTTGCCCAGCAAGTCAGCCGAAAATCTGCAAGGCTGGAGGTCACACATGCATGTTATGCTTGCCATGCTAGTTGGAAAGCAAGCGGTACACAACTCATGCATGAACAAGCAACAGGCGGACATGCATGAAGGCACTTATAGTGCATGAATGCCACTCAGGCCTTCGCCATGATACGTCCAAAAACATCATTGGTCACGCCAGGCACCTATGAAAGACCTAGCAGCAAATTTACATGATATAAAAGCCGCACCCCCAGCAGGTCACACATGTGTATGATCATGCTATGGTGGCCTTCTGTCTTCTCAGCCGGCATCTTGCCCAGCACAGCTGTTGGGAAAGAAAACTGCTGCTGGCCGAGGCTTGTCACCATGCATGTACACCCAATTGTTGCAATAAATGACAAATCAGCCAATTTCTAACAAGATAATGACATTTCATTACTTTCATGACCAAACCCAAAATTACAGAAAAAAACAGGTTCTTAAAAAAAAATGCTCGTTTTAGAGGCTTGAACGAAAAAACGCTCGTTTTTCAAAAAAGTACTACGAATGAAGCATCGTCAACTTTTTTTAAGACGTTTAGAAGGTGCAGGAGATCTTTATAAGTGATATATAACCACGATAAGTAGGGTGAAATAACCCCAGTGAAACCCATTTTTTCAAGGCCATTTTACAGGGGTTGTAATAACTCCATTTAGAACGATCGTAGGGCTCATCACCCGCAGTTCATATTACGTAACCCAACAGGATCAATCCATAACCCACAGGATCAATCCATAACCCACAGGATCAATCCACAAAAACCAACTTTCCATGAAGGTAAGTAAAAACCCTTCGTCCCCATGGGAATCCGATTAATGGGTCATGGACATGGATCCTACGCCGCCTCGCCGACCCTTAGGCTCGCTTGACCCGAGCTTTGTTAGCGCCGCCACCATCGGAGGCCGGCCCAGGGCAAATTCCTTGCAGGGACCTTGGGACCCTAGTCTTCCAGTCATATCTCCTGAGGTTTCACGGTCTTTCAGGTATGCTTTTTGGGGATCCAAATGCATCCAAACCCAAGGTGTTTGGAAGCCTAGGGTTTGTAAATGGTTGCAAGTTATAAGTTATTGTAGCTGAAGTTGCTGAAAGATTTTCAAACATACACGGCTAAACCTGGAAGAAACCTGCACATTGAAGGGGAAGTATGATCACCATGGGTTTTTGTTCATCTCATTTCTCACACATATGACCCGATCATTGGAACTTAAAGTCCCTCCATTTGGGCAAATTTAGGGAGGGTTTTCAGCAAATCCAAGGATTGCTCAGCATTTGCAAGTTCAGGCTGTCAGGAGATATTTTGTAATTTCTATGATCTCAGTTGGTCAAATTATAGCGACCTCACACGACCTGGGCCCCCAAAAGGTAGCTGAGGTTTCGGGAAATCACCTGATTTCAGGGAAATCTAGGTGAAGGGTGAAATATTATTCCATATTGGCCAGATCTCATTGGTTTTCAATGGTTTTCATAAGTTGTCATCTTTTTTGTAAAAAAAAACTTCATGGGTATTTCCAGGGTTTTTCCCAATCCCTTCAGAAGTTGGGCGTGGGAATATCCAAGGTCCAAGACCCTTGGCCGTTGATTACCGGATCCCGGAGATGCCATTTCCTCCAATCCGGGGGGTATTAAAAAAACTGGAAGTTGAGTGAAGAAATTCATGGAAAATTCCAAAAAACATCGAAATACTTCCTGAGGTGTTTTGGGTTGATTCTTCATTTTTTCTTGGTTCATTTTTGTTAGAGCCATTTTTTAAAACATGATTACATCTTCAACTTTAGTAGATACAAGAAAAATCATGTATTACAGATTGCATCTTGGATGACTTATTTGTCTCAGGAGTTCATGAACTTTGAGTTTGATCTCCCTTCGATTTGCCACTTTAATAGCACACAGACAGGGTGATGGAAAACTAGGTGGTGGTTTGAAATATATTTTTATTTTCACCCCTACCTGGGGAAGATTCCCATTTTGACTAATATTTTTCAAGTGGTCTGAAACCACCAACTAGAAAATGGTTGGGTAACTCCAAATCCCTGTCTATGCTAAGCCCTATGAGCCCCCTGTCCATGTGCAGCTAAGTCCAAAAAATTGCAAAGACTTGGCCAACATGTTTGTTTTGACTGTTTTTTGCTTCCGCAGCCCCTTTTTTTCAAGGGCGTTCCAACAGCTCGCGTTTAACGGCGTTTTTTGTTGCCGCAAACAAAAGCGGGTGGAAACATCTCCCCGGACCGGAGATGGAGATTCAGTGTCAAGGAGAAGCGCTGGGTGAAGGTCAACGGAAAGAAATGGCCAAGGCGTTCGGTGGCGTTTGAGTTTGGTTGGGGAACCAAAATGATGGGAAAAATGGATCAGATTAAGGTGGGGCCATTTATAGGGGGAAAGAGAACACCGTTTATAACTGCTAGGGACCCACCTGGTGTTGAGTTGTTTTTGTTTGTGGTGGGGATTTTCTTTTGGTGGAAGGGATGTGTGGATATATTGTAATTATATAGTACAACGGAACATGAGCAATGAAAAAAACCCTGGTTGATTGGGTTATATCTGCCCAATTATTTAGGGATTATAATAAAACCATTATAGGGATCACTATCAACCAACCAGTACAATGGAAAGTAGGAGGTTTTTTTTCGTGGCTCACATAGATTGTATGGTGCTTTGATGTTGTATTAGGGTAACTTTTTGCCGATGATGTTCAAAAGTCGCTGTTATGTACGGATTGACTTGAAACACACATTTCCAGTCTAAGTAAAACAAATGCAACACCATCCGTTTATATTGCAGCTCCAGTTCCAGATCTGTTTTTTCCCCAGTTTCCAAGTCGATTTTGCCTTGTGAACCTTGCGAAAGGCCTTTAATTTCTTGGCCTTGCGCGTGGAGGGTGCGCGCACCCGAAAACGCAATGGCTTGCCGATGCTTCTCGGACACATTTGGGAGTGGATGGATTTATTTGACTTCCTTCCTAAAAAAAAAAACACGCATGTGGAAACAGACCGTCCCAAAATATGAAAGTCTTGAAAAGAAACATTTGGTTGAAGATATCAAGAGGATTGATCCTCAAGACATTTGAGAAGGCAGTTGTCAGGTATGATCAGGATACGTTTATAATTTATTTTTTTGAATGTGTTTCACATAGATTGATTGTTTGGGAGTTTAACAAAAAATGTAGTGTCCATCATGTATCTTCTCCCGAGGTTGCTTCGCCAAGTGATTGGGTTTCATTGTTCTTCAAACATCAAAGGATCAGTGAGGGAATTCCTTGGATGTCCTTGGTTTAGGAGTGTCACCATGTTTTATTCCGTAAGGATGTATCATCATCCAATATGGAAGTCTACCTTACCATTGTTGGAATGGTGGCTTCTTGCCGACTTCCAGGGGGAATTGAGTAAAACAACCAGACATTTGGGTGTCAATCCCCCAGCTAAGCAGTTCCACCTATATAACTGCTTTCCAAATCAGGATTTTGCTTGAAAGGATCTGACTTGTTCCATGCGGGTAGGGACGACCTGTTCCCCCGAGGTTGGTACCTTTTTGGTCGGAAGGGACATGGGACCCCGCAAAATTTCAGGGAAAATCTAGGTTGGTGAAATATTATCATTTGGCCAATATATGGTATATTTGCCAGACATACCATAAAAATCAACCATCCACGTAGGTAAACATACCCTTCGTCCCATGGATCCTATGGGTAACCAGATCTTCCACACTGGCTCGGAGGCTTTTACCCAAGTCTGAAATCCCGAAGCTGCTGCGTGGCTGTGGGCGTGCACCGACCAATGCAGATCTACAAGAGTTGCTGGAATCAGTAGGTCACTTGGATGAAGGGGATGAATGTTTGAATGTTGCCAGGGATGTCTTTTTAATTTTTGTCCATGGATTTTTTGGTGGATTTTTGGAGGTGTACACCCCGGAAATTCAACATAGCCCCCCCAAAAAAGGTGTTTGTAGGTGTTCAATTTCGGGGGTGTAAAGGTGTGCTGTAAAATCTTGTAAAGGATGATTTGTCCACAAAAATTGTTCGGGTAGCAATCCACTTTTCTGTTGAAAGAGTTGGGCAATTTGGAGCTCATACCCGAAGCTCCGCATGTGAAGAGTATATTTTCATCAGATGACATGTCATCATGTCATGTCAATGCGTTCACTGGATATGTTTGCCTAATAGCTAGTGCATGGTTGCGCTCTGTCGCATCAAGTGCAGTATAAGGAATTTCGTGTATCCCAACTCTCCGAATTGCCAAGTCTTCTTTTGATGTTTCACCCCATTCACCAGGAATCGGTGGCTCAAACCTATGCTGTCTTTACCATGTCCTGTCCGGTTCTTACAAAACATCCAGTAGTGACGGAACATCTATATAAACAACGCATCCTTCAACTTGGACGTTCAAACTCTCCCGATGTTTCTGTGCGAAATGCAGCTTGGTGATTCCACCACATACATGTCCCTGCAAGTCAACCACCGTTTTGAAAATGGTGGTTGCTTTTGGATGATGACAAACCTCACTATAAAAAACTGGTGGTTCGCAAACCAACCTACAGGAAAATGGTGATTGGACTTCCAGGGCAATAGCATACCAAAAATGACACACACACACAAAACTGCAATTCTTTCCCAAGAAACATTGACATTCTTCGGCTGTTGTTTTACCATCATTTGCGAGGTGATGAAGGAATCGTGCTGGAGGATTTCTATGCACTTTACGAGATGCTTGGATTCGAAAGGAACGTTACGTTGTTTTTTTTTTCTGAAGGGTTCAAGCTGGGAGCCTGAGAGCGGGCAAGACTATCCCAACATGCTCCTAAGTAGTTTGTACCTCAAGATTTAGATCTACAGTAGCTATTTGATATAAAAGTAACTTGTGGTGATGCATGTGGATGCTGGGTTGCCGAGATGCATGCCATCATACTGTGCTGCATTTGCCATGTTTGTACGATTGCTAGCTACCAAAACACGCTTGCTTCCTAAGAAATAGGGAACGGAGCAATGTAATCTACTTGGCTACTGAAGCGCAGCAGATGAAAACGTCAAATCTGTTCGTATGTGTGTGAAGGTTGTCCAATTTTCTTAATAGATATCCATTGTAGCCAGGTGACTTATGCCTTGAAAGTAAATTCATGCCTGGAAAGCGTTGGCAAAACCGCTATGTATGTTAGCCCTTTTTCTCCTAACTTGTGACATTATACAACTAATCAATTGTGTTTAAGCTCCATGTGAAGTCGCTTTCGACGTCCAAACAGCTCACGAGGTTGGGTAGGACCCCCCAAATTCATCCAAAACCATACCATACCAAACACACCGATCACCTTAGGAGGTACTGTTGATAGTTCAGAAATCCAATTCACCAGTTGAGGTTGGTAGTTTATCCCATCATTTACAGAGTTTCCCATATATATTTATATGTATATTTATATATATATATATACCTCAGGTGGTTGTTTGGGATTTCAGCCATCAACAGTATGACTGGATTTTGATGTTTAGGGCGTTAGTTAGCTGTGGCAGACAGATTTGTTTCGTCGATTTTTCCAATCCAATCTCCGAGGAAGGCCTCCGAAAAGGCGGGATCTCGGTAAATCGATTCGATGTGTGCGGCCAATAAAAACAAATGGAGCCTCCAAATTGGATGGCTGGGTAGTGGTTTCACATATTTTGTCAATTTTTCATCCCTTTATTTGGGGAAGATGAACCCATTTTGACCCATATTTTGTCAGATGGGTTGGTTCAACCACCAACTATATAGATGAAATTGTTTGGATGGACACAGGGCAGGAATTTTTGATGCTCGGATGCTCCCACAGGAAGGGTGTAGGGAAATGAAGGTTTATAGTTTATAGGGAACCCCTTGTTAAAGAATGTAAAAAAACCTGGTGGTGACTGTCAGGAACATCCCAAAAGTATATTCCTGTTGAATGTATATTATTTATCGGCCATAACAGCATGGCAGATGTTTTCAATCAAAGCATCTCAGACTGGAACATCATATCTAGGACCAGGATTTTCAGTGTTTTTGTTGGACAATTCTCTGGGAGTCAAAGACCTTGCAAAACAAAAAATGCATGTTAGTCACCTGACATTCTTGATTATATTTCCCCTTTCTAACAAACAATGCCGTCTTCACGGAAATGCCATGAAAAAAAAAAACGTTCCTAGCACTTCCCAGAGAAGAATGTCGTGCCACGTGAATATTCACGTCCCGGTTTCGTCAATTGTGCCCGACAGAGGCCTTGCCCACGGAACACGAATTGCTCGAAGCCTTTAGGGCTTTAGATTTTACCAAGACGGATTCTTGAAGATTGCAATTGTTGAATCTGGTGTGTGTGTGTGTTGGGGGGGGGGTATGGGGTATACAATACTCCCTGCAACTAATAGATGGGACACCTGAAAAACTGGGGTTGGTTCAGATGAGTTTTTTTTTGTGTGGAAAATTGAAACGCCTCCAGGTGCGAGCTGTTAGTTTTATAGTGAGTTAATACTTGTTTTTATTGGGTGAAGGTGAGTTGAGAAGGTATTATGGAATTTACAAACCTTAGAGGGATCAAAACTTGCCTTGGGATGGTTTCGTTTGGGATGGTTGGATAGGGGGTGGTTGTCATGTCCTTGTTGAAAACCTGAAAAAATCGTATCGCCCCCGAACACTGACGGCTGGCACCTGAAAATGGGGGACCCCCCTGGAAGCCAGGAGATGTTTTTTAATTGGAAACCATCAGTTTTTAGCATCCATATTAGTTT
The DNA here is from genome assembly GCA_000507305.1 of Breviolum minutum Mf 1.05b.01. NCBI lineage: Eukaryota > Dinophyceae > Suessiales > Symbiodiniaceae > Breviolum > Breviolum minutum. The sequence continues at coordinate 145,978 of DF239065.1, read as the reverse complement.
CCAGGGTGTGCATTAAACTGAAACAATTGGTGAATTTTCGTATCACTCAAGACCGCAGATGTTGATACTATAGAAGGCACCAGTTGATGGCACCAATACACCAAAGGATGAACTGTATTTTTAACGTTTTGTTTTGGACCTGATGTCAAGCAGAGAACCAAACCAAACCCGAAGTTCGAGAGACAATGCCTTGACAGAGTGCAATGCCTTGACCAAGAACACGTTTGCCAATGATTTTCCATATGTCCAATGTATTTGGAATCAACCTCTTAGCTGTGTTCAGACACCTGGAATCTTGATATTTCTTGGAGCACATCCCAAGCTGACAATCGAAGGTATCATGATGATCATGTAAAAAAAAAACTCCCTGTTTTGTTTTGGAAACAAGCATATAGTTATTTTCTATTTCAATTTGTTCAAGTTGGTGCTTCATTTTCTGCTGCTTTGCCATGTTTTTTGTTCAGAGTTCCCTTATTGAAAACTGATGGTCACTTCATGCCAACCTTGGGCCCCACGGGAGCCCGCCGCGCATGGTGATTGTATCCCAGGATACACTGGATCCAAAAGGTCTCAAAAGCATTCTATGCCCCTTGGAGTGGCGGGGCCATGTTCTGGAAAAAATTATGCGGGCTAAATAGGTTAAAACTTTTTATATATCATATATTGGATAAAACAAATTCACACCAAAGTAACAGTGGTAAATGAAAGTTTACATGTTTATACATATATATATATATATAGTATGAATATATATATATATATATACATATTTTTTGGGATTCCTTACTTAAAAACATCATCATCCAGGTGTTGACTGGCATCTTGGGTGGAGAGGTGAACCGAAATCGTATAATATTATATGGGTATGGACCTGCAACAGACAATCATCCAGGTGGCTGATGATTCATTCCTATTGGATTTCGTTCATCATGACTTGTAATTTGATGTTTAATGGCATTTAATGGTGCTGTTCCTACCTGGGCGTGTGAGGAGTTCTTTGTTACCGTTACTGTTATGGAAGTGTAGGTGATGACCTCATTGAGTTGGGGAACTAGCACATGTTTACTAGGTGGTGGTTTCACATACTTGTTATTTTCACCTCTACCTGGGGAAATGGTTGAATTTTACCATTGTTTTTCAAATGGGTTGAAACCACCACCTAGCTGCTTATCCCTTACCAGATCATGCAGGGTAAAGTAAATCTTCCAGCCAACTAGTATGGAAATTTGATATAGTTACTCTTAGAAGTTACAGATGCTCTTGATGGCTAAAATCCTGCGTTCACCAGTTGAGGTTGGTCGTTGAAATCCCATTATCTACGACGGGTTTTATACATCCCGGGTGGTTTTCTCGCCGGTTTTCTGATAGATACCACTATAGATATCGTATGATATCGTCAATATTACGCAACAAATCCCTGGATGCCTCATTTCCACGTGTGTGTGTGTGTGCGATTGCACATGTTAGTTTTTTCTCCAAATTTGAGTGTCATGTTTGTGATGCCCTGGATTATCCCCGTCGGTTACCCATGTCAAAAGGTGCCGCCAATTTATGACTCATTATCCCGGAAAAAATGGGCCGTGCCAACGTTGGAGAATGTTGGAGATATATACCGGTCTGCATTTTCAAAATGATCAAAATATCGCCCACCAGCTTCAGCTTTAAAAAACTCACCTATACATTGACCCTGGTTCAACCTGGAAGTCATTGCCACCATTTTGAAAATTTGTTCAAATGTTGGATGATGTTTTCAACCCTTACTACCCGTAAAAAAAATGGTGAAACTCCCAAACCAACCAAAAAAAGGACATTAATTAAGAAAACTATATCATCTACTCTCAAAAAACCTGACCTGGCCGGAACCTCTTAAAAAACCCACCATCATTCCCATGAAATCCTTCCCCAACGGGTGCGTTGCACAAAATCCTTCCCCATGCAAAATCCCATTCCCAGGTGGCATGGGAGATCGACTTCCCATGTCCAACTTTGATCAGAAGCTCGGCGAAACCAACGGAAAAACGGCCATTTTTAAAGGGCCATTTGGTGATTTTCACCCTGTGATCTTGAGTTTTAGTTCATCGCTTACACGACGTAGAGGCGGTGTACAGCGGCAGGTAAGCCGTCTCAAGGAGCAAAGGACAAAAAACCCTGTGATATTGGGGGAGTCATTATTTGGGTTCTCAGGGACGATGTACTTTCCTACTAAAATGAATAAATGAGGAGCTAGGTTGATCCGCCAGAATCCCCCAAAATCACAGTTGTAGTAATGATCTTTGCGGGAGAAGTGATGGTGAAATTGACACATATCAAAAAATATCAAGATCTTTTTTTTTTGGGTGACTGGTGGCTGCACAACGTTTTGGGAGGATGGTGCATAATTGTTGGTTAGGGTGTTGTTTTTTGTTGTGTGGATTCTAAATGTGGTTTGTGTACCTCTTTTTTTTTGACGTAAGCAGCATTTTGGGGTCTTCCACACATTCGCTGAAGATATTGGAAAAAATATATGATGATCAACAATTCATCCGGACAGATCGTGGGTTGGCAAAATGAGTGGAGGGGTTTCCTCAGATGATTATGACATGAACTTTTGACCTTGCTATAGCTATAGGAATCATCTACGTTTCACGACTTGTCCACATTGGAGTTTTGCACCCTCAAGTTGTCAGACAAGTTTAGCAAGTCAAAAAATAAGAAACAAACAACACCCGCCTGTTTGATTTACTACCGTACCCTCATAGCTTTTGTTAATCGTTTGATTTAGTCCTAAATAGTATGATTGTTTGGGATGATTGATTCTAGATATTCTTGTGCCATTCACCTGTTTTGTAGTGGATTTCTATGAAATTTCTGCGGTTCTGCTGTGTTTTTTTGTTGTCCCTTGAGGATCTTACATAGCCTTCCAAAGGATGGTCTTGGACGTGTGAGTTGTCGAGCGCTGGCCCGAAAGCTCTCAAAGGGACCCGACGGGATATTGCACATGTGACGGGGATACCTTGATGATGACCTTTTGTTCGGATTGTTGAGTTGATTTTGCTACATTGGATGTTAAGAAATGAGTCCAAAAGATGATGTGGAATTGGAAGGTCCGAAAAAAAAATGGATGGAGTATATAAATGTAGACTGAGCTTCTGTTTGTAGATTGTTTTTGGTGCATGATCTTCAGAAAAACCGGACTCAAACAAGAAACATGACAGAATGATCAAGTTCGGAGGCCGAAAATTTCCTCACAGGGGGGAATGGACAAGAACATACAAGAACCATAGAAGTTGCGGGAACTTTCGACAAAGCCGAATCTACCCCCGACTTGGAGACGCGCAGCACTAGCACTGCGCCACGTGGAAAAAGGGCAGAGTGAACTTGTGCAGCTCTACTCTGGAGATTTGTACCCTTGCCCCTGCATGGGATTGGAACATGAATGAACATGAATAACGTGACATTTTTTAGAGACAAGTAATTCATAGCAGTTCATTTTGCACAAGCCTCCGGTTCTATATACAAGGTTGAAAGGTTCATTTGTAGGAAACAACATGTGCAGTTATTTTTTCAGGTTCCAGGTTTTGCCTGGTGGTTCGGTTGCATGCTGAGTATGTCAATGACTGGCCAACCTACGTCCCCAACGTAGACGTACCCTATCAGAAATAAGGATTCAACAAGGCTTCATTAATTAAGAAACAAATCTAGGTGGTGGTTTCAAATATTTTTTATTTTCATCCCTATTTGGGGAAATGATCCAATTTGACGAATATTTTTCGAAGGGGTTGAAGCCACCAACCAGCAATGGTTCGCAAGCTTTTCATGAGGCCCTATTTCTGTGGGGGAGGTTTGGAGGGGGAGAATATCATGGGGAATTTTTTCAGGTACCGCCCCCAAAGCTGGCTTCCCCCCAAGAAATAGCCGGCCTTATTATATATAAGGTCTTATTCAAGGAAAAATGGTGGTTAATAACCTGTTAATAACCTGTGAATAAGGGCGGGGTAGCCTTGAAATTGTCATGAGGTCAACTAGCCATGACTTGTGAAACACCATGATTTACACCTCCAGCATGTTTTTTCACCAGGCCTTGGCTTTGCATGCTGAATGGGTAGCATCCATGCCTAAACCAGGAGATAGGGCCGCCCTGCAGATTTCTGGGGGTTATCGTTGTTGAGGATTTGTTTGCTGCAGGGATTTCTTTTGAAAAATCCCAGGGGAAGTCGTGGAAGTTGTTGGGAACATGTGGCCCAGTCAAATCCAGACGTAGCTGAATGAACCATACATGGATGGTATGCGCAGTGCTATGTCTATACTCTTCACCCCTGTTTTGACACACATTTTTTTTTGCCAATGAGTCCAATGAGAACTATGGAGCTGTTGTTTTGCTACCCCTTAGGGATGGACGGGATGGACCCAAGAAATGAACCAACCACCATGTTTTGGCATCACAGGATGCCTTCATTCATCCACTTGGTGGAAGTTTGGATGAGTTTTCAGGGATGCAATTGGTGTGTGTACCCTGGTATTTGCACAGTATACTGCATATGCACATATCCTCCCGGATGCTTCTTTAGACTTGGTATATTTACTTGTTTATGGTAAAATGTAGTGTATACATGGAAGGTATACATACCATACATGGATTCTTTGGGACAAAAAACCTTTGGACCCCAACAACCATGAACAATGAATGTTGTGAGTTCCCATGGTCACCAGGATCACGAGCTCTTGGAGATGATCAAGGTTTCAGGGAAAACCGTAGCAGTTCATCAAGCCCACATGCTTGGTGAAATATTATTCTAGGTGGTGGTTTCAGATATGTTTTTTCATGTTCAACCATACCTGGGGAAATTATCCAATTTGACTAATATTTGGCAAATGGGTTGGTTCAACCACCAACTAGTATTTCATTTGTCTAGATGTTATATATATATACATATATTTTGTGAAGGTTCCCAAATGGGGCCCCTTGTTTTGGTTGCAAAGGAAGTTCAGCCTTGCAAAACAAAAATAGAGGTCATTGGGGCTCTAAGTGTATATATATATAAATATATATATATAAATGTGGTGGTCTATTTAGTCAGGAAACGCAGGCTCCAAAAACGGCCTGAAATATTTTGGTTACGTGAATTATAAAAAGTTCGGATATGAGTGGCAAGATATTGGCGCAGTTTCCACTAATACAGTTGAGTTTGTCATTCCTTGTTTGGCCTTGCGTTCACTGGTGGTGCAATGTGAATCATGGAGAACTTTCCTAGCACGGGTCTCACCAGTCAACAATTGCTTGATTGTACAAATTTGTTCCAGTCACAGTTGCTGTCCTGCTCATTTCTATTGACATCAGGTGGCTATGATTCCATACTCTTCCTTCATTTGGTATGGACTAACGTGTTGGCTTCTTGCTCCAAAGCAGCCATGATGAGCTAGCCACCAACTACTTGTAGGATCATTTGCTATTTAGAAAGTAGTTAGGATATGGTAGGATCATCCCCATGTATTTCAGGAAAATAAAAAAAGGCCATTTGGAAAGGGTCTTATGAAAACCATGGTTATTATATGGGTGTTTCCAAAAATAGGATTACCCCCAAATCATCCATTTTAATAGGGATTTCCATTGTAAACCATCCATTTTGGGGTACCCCAATATTTTTGGAAACACCCATATAACTACTTTACCGTAAATCCGGGGGAATGAGCCTCCATCCGTAAGCCGCCTCAAGCTTCCTGCCATCCGCCAGGCCGGCGAAATCGAAAGAAGGACAAGGAGGAGAAAGGAGCTACCGCCATGGCGCAGATAGCAGCCATTAAACAAAGCTTCTGGGGTTTAGACATTGGGAAAAATGGAAGAAAACAAACTGACAAAGAGAGAATGGGTAGTAAATAAAGATGAAGCTGATTCAACACATTTTTGTAGTTTGGGATTCTTGAGCAATTTCTTGTATATATATATATGTTTGTTTTTGTTTTTAAATTCTGTATAATTGCAACCATTCCGCATCCGTGATCCTTAACGCCAGACAAGCAGAAATTCGATCGTCGAGATGTCAACAGACTCCGTAGGTCAATTGAGCTGGCACCTGGATATCTACCGGTACATGACCTAGCACATCTTAGTCCTTTTTTCATAAGGAAATCATAGAACATATAGGAATCTCACTAAGGATAATCACCAATTTCTTGAAATCATGCTGAAATTTATGTGAAATGGAAAGGATCAACAACAATAAAAGAAACATCTTGAAACATATTTTTCCTTCCTTTCATATCCTGGGCCCGCAGTTTGCTGTTGGGGAAATCCTTCAGGTAATCCACATTTTTGGTAATCCAATTCAGATAAGGTTGGTTTATCTAACAAAAAGGTCACCCTGATGAAAGCAGTTCCTTGACTTAGATCTTAGATATCTGAGCTTTAAGAAATCTAAGAAATCATCAACAGGACCCACTGAACGGACCCCCTAACCCTGTATATTTAATAGCTCTAGCAACTTCGGTAGGGGTTCTATTCAATTTTTCAGGGAAGAAAACATTTCAAACACTCTTCCAGAGTCCTGAACAGCACCTCCTTGCGCCTTGATCAACCAGCAACTTGATGCCTTCCAAGGTGACAAGTGGTGCTTCGTGTTGCAGCCTCAGAGCAAGATTCGAAGCTCGGCTCGTCGAATCGAAAGGCGTTGTTGTGGAGTTTTTTTGTGAGACAAAAACGTGGGGGGGTCAATACCCTCCCTGAAACTAACATAGCACCTGAAAATGGTGGTTTCCAATAGGAATTTCCTTTTCCAAGGGTCTATTTTCAGGTGCTATGTTAGTTTCAGGGAGTGTATTCATGGTGGGAATGGTGACAACATGGTGATAACATGGTCATGAAGGAAATACATCGATGAACTTTCGTCAATGTTGATGGGAAGCGTCATGGTGATGATGGTGGTGGTGATGATGATGATGATGATGATGATGATGATGATGATGACGCTTGTAATGATGGCTCTCACCAGTTCTGAGCCCAACGATGCTCAGGAGAAAGATGTTCAGTCCTGATCCATTGCCATTTAGATGAAGCTTACACTCATGAAGGCATACAGATTAATACGGAACCTGACATTAGAAGGCCCTCTTTGAAAAGGAACAACACTTACGCCTTACCACATCTTGGTTCCATCTTTGTTGCGGCAAACCACCTAAAGTGTTTGGTTCCGTCTTGGTTTTCGGTAGGTGTGCCAAGAGACCCCTTCATGAATTAACATGTCAATGTCATATAGTTTCCATGTCCCGGGACATTTTCATTCAGCCACCGGCTTATTGGACCATCTAAAGCCTGGAGGCTTTCTGAAAACACGGGATTTTTCAGGCGTGTTGGATGGGGAATCCCTTGTATTCCAAGCAGCACTGCCATTTTCATCAATTGTCCATGTCCTTTCTGACTCGACCTTAGGAAGGGGAAGAGAGAAAACCCCCGTGCTTTTCGTAGTTTTTACTGGATTTTGTTTTAAAAAAAACGCAAACGCTGTTTGAACCTCTGACAAACTATCACCAAATGAAACGTTTTATGGTTTTGCCATGTTTTTATTTAAAACACTAAGACCTAGTTGCTGAGCAACGTGATTTTTGTCTGTTTGATCAGAACTGATCAGATCAACATTCGCTGCCTGAAAGTGACCCACGCTTCACGATTTAATAAACGTCCAGTCGTCATTGGAGACCCCATGCCACCCCTGCCGGCAAAAAAGCCTCCAAGGATTGGTGATGTCCATTTTGGGCTTGTTAGCCATCACTTGGGATGTGGCCCCTGGGAAGCAGCACGAATAGAGAGATGGGATCAACGTTGAGGCTTTGGAAAGTGAGGGTTGAATCAACTCTCTAAATTCATGACTTTTTTTGTGGTGGGCGAAAAAAAAACCTGAGGGTGCCACCCTGTTTTTTTGGGAGATAATATTGTTGATGGAAGAAATCCGGCTAACCAGTTGATATGGTAAATGTCACATGATTTACGACGGGTTTTATACATCCCAGGTGGTTAGCCGGATTTCTGAACCATCAACAGATATGACAAGAATTGGATCATGATGCCAAGCAAGTTTACAAAAAAAAATAGCCCTTGCACATCAACTTGATCCCCAAATCCGGTAGATCACATCATGAGAAAGGTATCAAGGAACGTTCGTCATTCCTCCCCGCAAGTCACGAGTTTTTCCATCAAAAAAAATGATCTAAACTCCAATGGTGTCAGTTGGAAAGGCGGGGGAAGATGCCATGAAGTGTTGCGGCAAAATTGGCAAACCCTCCCAATGGAACTAGCCTCCCAAAGTTTAACGGCCTGGAACCTGAAAATGATGCTTTCCAAGTTCGGAATCTCCAAACTTCTAGGGGCGGAACATTTTCAGGTGAACCATGTTTGACTTCAGGGGTGATTTCCATATCCCACCTTGGGGAAAAGGAAAAATCATCGACTCAAAAGTGCCGGCTGGTTGAGGATATGTTAGTTCAGAAGGAGGGTAAGCATCGGTGCATTTGTACTCTTTTTTCTTTTAGAACGATATCTCTGACTAGACTGGTGAATGGTCTTACTTTTCAACCACTTGCCATGTTTCAGTTTGACGCTGATCCTCTTTGCTCCGCGCCGAGATGACATGCAATTTGAGGATTGCAATGTTTCCAGAACTTCTGTGAAATGAGGACAACTTACCCCAGCCCACAATTGACATATTTCGGGCTCGACCTACCAAAATATCACTAAGGATAGTCAGGATAGAATTCCATGTAATCACCATGAGAACTGAAAGACATGCTTGGAACGGGGTAAGTTTCATCCTCGACCTTCTGAGGTTTTTATTCCAATTCAGGCTTTCGAAAATCTCTCCATCATCTTTCAGGACTTTACATCGTTTACATGCTGCATCACAACAGGGGGAGGATGCTAAAACCCTTTTCCAGGGTTGGGATGCGTTGGGGAGAAAGTCCAAAAAAATGATGTGCCAATTTGTTCCGGATTTTTATGAGGGATGCAAGGCCTAAAACGAAAAACGCTTGCCCCTTAACAAAGTGGCTTGGAGATGGTCAAACTTGGTAGTCGCAAGCTGTTACTTGAGTGGAGTGTAATTTCACTCCACGACTTTGTTGGTGCTTAAAAATGGGGGTTCTTTGGCATGTCTGTCCATTTTCTAGTGCAAAATCCTTTTCTATTCTATTCCGCTTTTCAATTATAAGACATTTCCATCGATTTGCGCGCTCAAAGCAGACGATCTCAACCCCTCGTTGATTGGATGTTTCCGAAAATAGTGGTACCCCCAAATCATCCATATTAATAGGGTTTTCCACTATAAACGATCCATTTTGGGGTATCCCTATTTTTGGAAGGAAACGATTCATTCTATCTCCAGAGAAAAGGGCGGTGTTTTTTTTGTTTCAACGTTCACGAAAGGACATTCTTCAAGTCGCAACCATTCTGGATCCTTGGGTGGCAAGTTTAGGTCCAGAACACCATAAGGGGGTTTCCTAAAATGGTGGTACCCAACAACCATGGGTTTTCCTACTAAAAATGATCATTTTGGGGTGTTTTGGGGGTACCACCATTTACGGAAACACCCATAAAGATCTGATTTTTTGATGATCCATTTCATTAAATCCTAGGTGGTGTTGTTTCAATTATATCATCTGGAAAGTAGATGGCGCAACCCCCAAAAGGTGGCGATTTGTCAGGGGCTATGATAAACCAATACATGGGAGTTGAGCTATCTACTTTCAAGGTGGTATATTCTTTATTTCCACCCTTCTTTGGGGAAATGATCCAATTTGACTAAAATTTGGGTTCAAACCACCAACTAGAATTTGAATGGTCCTGAAATCCTTTGTTTTTTTGTTTCGGAAGAATCGGCAACAGAGCATGCTCCACCATGTTCGTCCTTTGTTGGAAAAAAACAGGGATGTTGTCCGAAAGGACACAAAGGATTGTTACATTGCATGTATGTGATGTGCATGCATCATTGTTTTTTGGTGTTTTTTGTGCTTCTAAACATTTTTGATTGTTAGTTTGTTGATGTTCTTTTGCAGGAATCTGCATCTTGTTTCAAGACCACAGGGCATTCAAGAGAAGACCTAGAGAACGTTTTTTTTTGTAGGTCACTTGTGTTTTGGGTGCGTTTATGTCACATGACTTCACCCTGTCGCACCCTTTTCGGGTTTTTTTCAAAAACTTGGTGGGTCACAGTTTGTAGCAGTTCAGTTGTTGTTACAGTGAGTTGTTACTTCAAAAATGTGTTGGTTGAAGACCCAACATTCAACATTGCCACTGGTTTGATCAAATTGTATGTCCAATCCATGGTTGTTGTCTGTAAAATACTCAACCAACATAGTTCTGGCAAGCTACAAAACATCCTGGAAAGTATATGATGGTGCAACAAGCATGCAGCAGCAAATTAGTTTGTCTGATCTTTTTGTAAGCTCACGTGACTCACGTGGCAAATCATCCATTCCAAATTTGTAGCAGCTTGAATGACTCCTAAGGTTAGCATTGAACAGTTAGTATATGGGATCTATCTCTTTAATGCAAGACTAAGCCTCTACAATGATAAATATGGAGATACACAATATACATATGTTTACTGTTTACTTCTTATTGAAATTTGATATTTATGGGGTTACAACCCACTCAATTCATAGTCACTTAGCTAAGCCTTGGAAACCATTTGAGTGTGTCCTTTTGTCGGACCACACGAGTCCGACCATCAAGGTCTTTGCGTATTGGGTCTTGGATGCTTGGCAATGCAGTGACAAGGTAACCGACGAGCTGGGGCCCCGTTACCAGGTATAAGTAGGGGCCCATAACTCCAGGTGAAAAAACACCAGTTCCCCATTTCTAAGGCCATTGGTAGGGAATATATATATATATACACACACTGTAACTCCATTTATACCCATTATGGGCCCACCTTGTAAACACCCAATGTAATACCAAAGTGGCTCATGACAGGACTTTTAGGTATAATATTTAGTAATTTATGACAGTAAGTACGTATTTCACTCCCCAATTTTTGCCATGCTTAAAGCACCCCAAATACATATACTATACTTCCCCCCTCCCCCAAAAAAGGTGTGTTGTTTGGGTGTGCGTTTTCTAGGTCTGAGTTTTTTCAAGAGGACTACGTAGTAACAGGGACACGTTGGAGGAGGGGCTCAGGGTCAGTGGCTTTCAGGTAAACCCAAAATCCCAAGCAGGAATTATTCAGCCTGAATCCCAGTGAACTAAGTTGTTTAAGCAACTTAAAACGGGGGTTAAGGTGTGAGTCTGACATATTCCAACCGTTTTTTGTTTTGACTAAGGCCTACTTTTTTTGGTTGTCTCAAGATAAAAGACCCTTTAACATTTACAAGACTCTTGCTAGGTGGTGGTTTCAAAGATGTTTTTTAATGTTCACCGCAGCCTGGGGATATGATTCATTTTGACGAGCATATTTTTTCAACTGGGTTGGTTCAACCACGACCTAGCTGGTGGTTTTTCAAGTACATCAACCATCCTTTCCGTTTGGGAATTGCTTTGGTGCAGAGGGAGTTGCTACTGATGAGGATATGAGAGGTCACCTCATGGATACCAATAATCCCCCATAGTTGATTAGGAAATTCCTCTTCCAAACCATCATTTTTAGGCATCCATGTTTAGTTTTGCGGAATGTAAATCATGAATTTAATGTTTGTTTTTCTCAATTTGTATTGGATCTTAAGGTATTGTGGGCCTGCTACGTTTCGCCTTGGGCCGGACCTTAACAATAGGGACTCTCAGCCACCAAAAAAAGCAAACCGAGGATTTCTTGTTGCAGTTCATCAGTGCTCCGGACAACACTTCCAACAACATGGACTTGAGGTCGGATTTTTTCGGAAAAATATCTTCAATGGTTGTTTCTGGTTCCCTTAATAGGTGGTAGTTCATATATAATCACCCAATAGGCAATAAATAAGTGGTATATAAGTGGTATATGCTGCCAATTGGGGGATTATATGGTACCTACCACCTATTAAGGGAACCAGGAAACTCCATTGATATCTGGGAGAAAAAAAGAAGGAATCTCACCCTAAGGATCCGTTGGAAAACACCCCAAAAACATGGAACATAATTCCCTGGATGTTTGGTTCCGATCATGTTCCTTTCTAAATGGGCGATTTGTAGGTTCCATGTTAATATTCCAGGGTGTATGTCCTAAGGAAGGAAGTTCCCTTAACCAATCCTATGACTTGGGGATGGGATTGGAATCATTTGGTTTTAACACGACGATGTGTTGTTTGGTGGCTGTCTTTGAGAATTCTCCAGCAACACTTGGAGAAGTTCGTTGTTTGAAGAGGTCATCGATGATGTGTCATGTGAAAAACAGGTGCCTACGATATGATCCAGAGGTTCCATGTGGCTAAAAGTCTCATTTCAGTACAAGATACCACTTGTTTCCTCAAGCTACTACCAGAAGACTCACACATTTTGATATGTTTTGTGTGTGTGGCATGCGTTCCAACCTAAGCCTGTTTCCAATCAGACGAGCTTGAAGACGCTTCATAGATAAACCCGTGGCATCAAGTGACACAACACCACCCATAGGATCCATTTATGGTATATTCACCTACATTAACCATAAAAATCAACCAAATGTAGGTAAATATACCATACATGGATCCTGTGGGCCATGCTTCACCATGGCTTTTTTGTCCTTTGATTTGACATCAGGCCCTACAATGTAGCATTGCTCTATGTGAAAGGTTGGATGCTCATGGAAACTCGGCCAGATGTGGTGAATGTTTGGCCCACATCTTGATGTCGCACCGTTACCAAAACAACATAGTTTTGGGCAATCTCAACCTGTTCCTGTTGGGGTTGTCCATTTAAGATAGCATGGGCCAAACTACAGTGTGTCAACCATGCCAACTGGTTATAAATATATACAGCAGGATTTCATCCATCCAACAGTCATTTTCAACTCAATCGTTCAGGGAGTTCTTTGATGGTAGGGGAACGTTGCGCACCCGAGAGAGCTCTCCGGCTCCATCGGAACCGTTGGGTCCACGCCTACGTGGGTTCAACCCTGTAGCTACCGTCATGTTTTTAAGCCTTGTCATCTAGTGAAGCACTGGAGTTGCCAGACTTGCCAAAAAAAAACAACAACTCTGTTTTTTGTTGCTGAAAGGAAGTTTGAAAGGAACCATTTTTTTCATATATAATTGCAAAGGCTTTGCGACAACATTCACCTTCGTGGCATGCATACAACGTGCATGTTGTTTTCATTCAACGGACAATTGGGTGTACCCTAGCAGTGTACCCATGGTATTTATTGTGTTCTCTAGGGATTCTTGGGGATTATAACCCATAAATACATTTAAATACCCACTATATATGGCTTATATAGGGATTTCCCATAGGGGTACGTCGGCAGGGATACATCCAACCAGTCCCTCAATCATGAACATGAGAATGGATAGATATATCCTATTTCTTTCAAATTCAGCAGATTCATTGAAATGAAGCAGTGACAATGATTGGCACAAGTTGATTCAATTTGACTTGCTGTGCTCAGGATATGCTTTTGCTAGGCGAGATAGGGATGGTTGTTTTGGAGAATTCGGGTGTTTGACAATTTGCAAACGATCTCATCTCCCAAGACTTGGGGTACAAAAGATATTTCGCAACATGATTTCTTGATTGCTCCTTTTGACGGAGTGACTACATGTGACTACCGCTTTGACGTTGGTACTTTCAGATGTGTTGTTGAAAGCATCAACTAGAAGGTTTGTTTAGATGACGTTGTGTCTATCCGTTTTTGGCATGTGGTTGCCTGTTTACTAGAATCAGTGACCACCTGCTTTGCATGTTGCTACGAGAGTACAGGTCACAAACTGGATACACAACGGTTTAACCACGGAAAATACCATCATCCCTGTGGAAGAGGAAACTCATTTTCCCAACTACCGAAAGGGATATGTTAGTTTGAATCCTAGGGATCCAATCACCTTCCAAGAATGGTACTGGAACCTTTCAGTGATTGGACACCCCAATCATTCCCTGACAATATGACTGGATTCCTAGGGGAAGAGTACCTGGAGCTGGTTCTTCTTCCCCCCCCAAAAAAAATCACCTGGCACCGCAAGGCTTGGATATTGGCACCATGGCTTTAAGAGAGGGAAAAGATGGGCGTTGAGCTCCCTTGGGTTTTGCACAAAAGGATCCATTTTTACTGTGAGACCTCAACTAGGTCCCTGAAATTCTCCGGAAATTTCCGGAAAGATTTCCAGTGTCATACTGTCTAGTTTTTTTATTTAAGATTCTTAAAACTGCTCGGGCACCTCACGTTTAGGACCACTGGTGTCTTCCCAAAAGGTGTGTTTTGCACTTTCAGACTCTCAAACAGGAACTTAGCCAATGATGCTTGTTGTGCGTACAGTTTATAGTATACAGTGTACATCAATAGCTTGTATTGCATATTAAGTTTCTCATTTGCTTATCCATATTTGCATGCCAATATTCTTATACAATCTTCATTTCTACAAATATTTTATATTTATTATTATTCATCATACATACAATGCGTATCAACATGATTTCTTTTCTTTTTTTCAAGATATGACCAGATGTAATTCCCTTGAGAAAATCTAGTGCATATGTTTAAAGACATGTTTTTATTTTGGTACCCCCCAAAAAAAAACCTGCATCCTTTAAAGGTTTCCTTGGTGAATTTGCCCCACAAACGAGGCCTTTTCTCGGCGGAAGCGGCTATAGAGGCAACTGCCACGACAGGTTTGAACTCGAGTTTGAACTCGGTGCGTTTGATTCGCACCTTGCGCTTGTTGAGGCTCAAACGAGCGGTGGACCGTCCAAACGCCAAGGGGGACCTAGAAAGAAACAGTTTCCTAAGTAGGGGGCTGTTAATAATTCCAGTCAAAAAAAAACGGGTGAAAAATACACCAAAACACTCATTTTTTGAGGGGTATATATTAACAACTCCATTTTAATATCGATTAAGGGGCCGAGCTTTTCAGCTTGAACCTGCCCATATATCAAGTGAAAAAGATGGGAGGGTGTGCCATCTACCAAGTTGGCATGGTGAAATTCGGAAGGATGTATCGGAATTGGTTGCAACCTTAGAATCAAGTACCACCATGTCGAGGTCAAAGGTGAAAGGGTTGCTTGGGAGAATCAATCAAGAGGTCGATGCGGATTGAAGAAGCGGTCAGTGTATCTATGTTACATGTATTGCATTGGCAGATGGATAGCAGGTCAATACACAAGTTCTCTACCAGGTGATTCAAGCCGTGACCTTTTGATCCCCTTATTTGGGGAGGTCACTACTTATCCTTTTAAAGGGTCATATTGTCACCATCCCGCAGAATTGCCAGGTAGGAAAGGTCGGGGGAAATTGTTCACAGCGAGTTTTCCTTGAAAATCGGCCGAAACCCCGACCAAAGGTGAACGATCTGAAACAAAAACAACAACATTTTTTCAGGGGCGTTTGCTGTTTGAATCTCAGGGGGTGTATCATCATTGCAAGATGTTTTTCCGATTTCCCACTTGATGATATTCGCTACGCATCGGTTTGGCCAAACTTTTATGCATTTTCTGGTGGATTTTCCTGCCTTGCTCGACACAATGAATGGATTTCGATGTTCAAGTACAGCACCCCCCGCTCCCCCCCAGTATCAAAGACTTAGAATGATAAATCACAGGTTAATTCTTTTTACCAATAGACTGAATAGAAATAAACCCTAGAAAACATATACCCACGTTGTAGGTAAATATCAAGACATTGGGATTTGCACCCAGAGAACGTTGTCTCCACAGTTAGTCCCACGCAGCTCAACTGTTTACAGGTTCTTCCGTTCCTGGGAAGCAGTTTGGGTGTGGCAAGGGCGATCCTGGTGGTGTGGCAGATGGTCGCAGAGGAAACGTTCCATGCCCATAGGATCAATGTATGGAATATTTACCTACATTTAGTTGATTTTTTTAATGGTAAATGCAGATAAATAAATCACACATGGAGCATATGGGATGGGAAATGTTCAATCCTAAAGCTCGAAGGGAATGAGTTTCAAGATTTTTCACGTCGATATCGAAAGTCTACCCCTAAGGCCAGGCCCTGGCAATCTTCGGCCATGGCAATCTTCCAGCATCACATTTACCTAGACCCTCCCAAGGGTGTCAAATTTTAGCCCCCAGGTGGTTAAGGGGTCCAAGTCCAAATTTCAGACCCTTGGAGGATTCAGGTTAGTATACACACTAGAAATTACTACGTTTTTTTTTTGAATTGTTTGACATCTACTTTCACCAATCCATTTTCTATATTTCCTATGAATCCACACGATTCATTTCATGACGGGTAGAAAAAAACAGCTATGAGCTAGGGCCTCCTTTCTGATAGGCTCTGAGATCATCAACTTCTTGAGCTAAAACTCCATAAGTTGGAATATTACATCATCTTTAAAGGAGATGGCGCAATTTCATGCCATTTCCACGAGCACATTAGGTTTATCATGATTTATCATAATTCACATTAGCCGCCCTTTTTTTTCATACGAAAAACCACACCAAACTTTTTACAAGGGACTTTTCTGTTTCAATCGGTTTTGCGTAACCTCCCTCTATAGGCCAGTACAAACAGGCGATGATTTTCGGCCTCCCAGTTTGCGGCCCCTCAAAAGGTCGTCATCCATTTTTGTCCCACAAAAAACGGATGACTTTTTTGGAGCAAAAAGGATGGATAACTAGTGGAGGGTAGACAAAAAGCGGTTTTTAATAAGGGAAATGTTTGGATCTCTTGTGAAAATCAAGGAGTCAGGTCACAAGTGGTGACACAAATACGGGGAAAAAAAAATTGAAAAATGCCTGCCTAGACTATTCTTACGGGCTGACAGTCCTGATATGGTCTATAAAAATCTGTACACTCCGGGATCAACTCACCTAGCAATTTTTCAAATGGACACGGAATGAAGATGTGATGTATTTCCTATTAGAAAATGGGTGGATTTTCCAGCCAGCGGGTTGTGATCGTTTACGAGAGGGTAGGCAAACACCGGATGATCCGGTTGTACATTCAACCGGTTTTTCTGGGCGTTTTGATGTGGGATTTTTTTTCTTCAGGTTATTTCCCGTCCCTTTGGAATCATTCAAGGACCATTGGACCTTTTTTTGCAGGATTCTGAGACAGAAAAAGAAGGAAACAAGTTTGATGTATCATATAATTCTTTGACAAGTATAGGGTCCTGTATTACGTAGTTTGTCAGTTTGTTGTTTTCTTTTCATTTTTGTGTGTGCATAGGAGAGGGCCTTCATGAACGAAGACCACCCGCGAGTTTGAGGTTTGCTTCGTTTGAGTCGAGTACAAAAAACCTTGGTGTCCATTCTCACACGCTTCACCTCGTATCTCGACGCATCCGGTTAATGGCGTTTCTCTGGAGGTTTGTTGCGTTGATTCGCATAAATGGATTCCTTGGATTTTGGTGTTTTGGAAGAAACTGCAGAGGGAAGTAGAACCCCAGAATAATGTGACATAAACGTTCATGTTTTCTGGATGCATAAGTAGAATCATCCATCCATTTAAACTACCCAGTGCCTTGTGATTCCGCACCCCATGTCCATGGATTCTCCATGCCACAAAGAGAAAACATCAAACAAAATACATATTACATGCACTGTCTGAGTGTAGTGCTGAAAGCACGATCGATTGGTTATGATAGCCATCAACAGGGATACATGTGTTTGAAGGGCATTTCCTTGAACAAACAAAATCAACATCCACCATTTCGAGCTCCATCATTCAAAATCTCCCAAAAAAAATCAGGGTGTACTTCTGGATGGCTATGCAGATGATGAAAGGCATCATTATCATCCTGGTGATCAATCACTATGTCTCGCACCTTGGTGGTAAACAGGCATTGGAGGACTTGACATACCTGAAGCATTGGAATCAACATATTGAGGATTATTAAGGTATAGACCTTCTCAAATGAACACCATTATCATAGGTGAGAAATGATGTATTTTTTGTTATCGCTAGCAACTATGTTTATTGCCATTTTTGTGTTTGCAATTACGGCCAGGAGTCTCCTGTCATGGATTTTTTCTAGCTGGTAAAATTCCAACATGTGAGCTCACATCTTCCATGTCACTTGATGCTACCCAGCATTAGGGGTGGAACCCCTAACTTACCGAAGACTTCAAGGGCTCAAGGACTCAGTCAGTTTAACAAAAAAAACTGGGATTCACTTGGGTGTTTCCAAAAATAGGGGTACCCCCAAATCATCCATTTTAAAAGGGTTTTCCACTATAACCCATCCATTTTGGGGTAGCCCTATTTTTGGAAACACCCACTGTTTTTTGGTTGGAGGAAGGCAATCTTGTCAAGCATGTATATAAGTCCTAAGAAATCCCATCTTTTTTGGCAGAACACTCACAAGTGCCAAGAAATCTCCACTTTGAATGTTTTGGATAGAAAAGTTGATTTGGGGATGCAAGATCTAAAAGAAGAAACCAAGAATACACCCGTCGGGGATGATGGATAACAAGTGGTGAATGACCACGGAATGTCATGTGATGGAAATTGTATCCAAAAGTAGCTTACCACCAAATACCCAATGGTCAAAGTACATGGCTAACCGTCCCCAACAGGCACGTTAATACATGGTTTATATAAACCAATACATGGTAACTGTGCCATCTATTTTTACCTTTTTGTATACCATTTAATTCTTCACTAATTTGGATGTTGATGAAAGAATGGGCACATCACAAGCACTCTGTTTTGTTTTTTTTGGTATAATATATACACCCCCAAAAAAACACATCTTCCGGGAAAACAAATGTCCCAAAAAGACCACACCTGGTTGGTGGTTTCACATTTTTTATTTTCACCCCTACTTGGGGAGATGATCCCAATTTGACGAATATTTTTTCAGATTGGTTGAAACCACCAACTAGACACACACTTGACACACACACACACACACTTAGATAGGAGTTTTTGTTGGTAGTGCTGGCGCGCTCCATCAGCCCATATGACCACATTCATTCATCTTGTGAATCTAAAGGTGCCTCCCTGCTTTTGAGGGAGAGGAAGGCTGGCTTCATAATCCCTCAATTTTTCCGCCGGCCTTATTTCCTTGTGGGGATGGCATTGGGGGTGGCTGGGAGATTCCCTACCGATCTCGCTGAGGATTGGTTGGTTGGTTCTTGGATGCTTGGATTGAAGATTGGGCGGGCCTCCCCGGGATGGGCCTCCGAAAATGCCGAAAAAACAGAAACAAAAGAAGTGACGGAAAATCCTTATGAATACAGATCCGCAAATGATGTCAAATTTACGGTTGAGAACTTTGTAATGTGAGTGCCTTCCCAGTCTTCAATTCCACATCTTCAACGATCTTCAAGGAATCCCTCCCATATCAACATCAACTACAGTGGCGCAAATTCCATTAATAAATCACCTTTAAGCACTTGCAGGGTAGAACGCCTTTTTTGCTTGATTAAAAATCTCAGAATTGGGTGAGGCACCCCTTATCATAGCACTTGATTTCCTACTGTGACTCCACTTCTATGACATGCAGCTGGCATGGTTTTTTTTGAGTCAGTTTGGGGTTTCCAAAACTCGCATCTTCAACGAGTTTTCAGTCGGACCAACCCGAAGGTGTATATTATCCCGGGCACACCTGGCTGATGGATTTTCAGTTGCAAGATGTACATTTCTCTGAGCAGTCCCTCAACGGCAATCAGTTGGCTTCGGAGAGCTTTTGGCCCCAAGTTGTGAGGATTTGGGACACCGTCCGAGAACATCTTATTCCATAAATATATTGGGAATTTAAGGGTTTCAATATGTTGAACCATGGTTGTCCAATGTGTATGTAATATATTTTCTTTTTTTATGTGTGTTTTGTCAAATTTCTGTAATTTTGGTGAAGATCTGAC
The DNA here is from genome assembly GCA_000507305.1 of Breviolum minutum Mf 1.05b.01. NCBI lineage: Eukaryota > Dinophyceae > Suessiales > Symbiodiniaceae > Breviolum > Breviolum minutum. The sequence continues at coordinate 126,090 of DF239065.1, read as the reverse complement.
TATATAGTATAGATTCCCATCAAAAATAATGTGTCAGCCTTGTCCGGTGAAACTTGATGATGTCAATCTCAGCAGTGGAGTGGTAGAAACAATTCTAGCCAGTCAGAGTTACTTGTTGGATTCTGACATGATGTTTTTTTTTCAGCACTCAAACATCGTTTTTTTCAAGACTTCACTTGGAAGACCATGAAAGATTCATGTACTTAAAAAAAAAGCGGAAACAAACCGTAGATGCTTTAGATTACTGAGTTAACCACTTGGCTGAGCTAACCAAGGATCATCCAGTCCAAGTAGGTCACGTCATTCTCTCTTGCAAACCCTCAAATTTCCCGGCCCGAGGTATGTCTATGCATTCCACTGGGCCATTGCACAGTTTCTTCCTGGTGGAAGAATTCGTGGATATTTTTGTTGGACAAAATCCTGCACCACCAAGGATAATGATTATCCCATTATTTATAGGGTTTTAACCATCCCAGGTGGTGCAGGATTTTGTCCATCAACAGTATTTTTGTTGGTGGTGTTGGGTTGAATGTGAGACCACCACGGTGAGTTGTCAATGAAATTCAATGAACAACATCAAGGAGGTCATACCTAATCCCCTCAAAACTAACGGAACCCCAAAATGAAGGTGGATGCTTCAGATGAGTTTCCTTTTGGTTTCGGGATTTCTAATTTCAGGTTCCACGTTAGTTTTCGGGTGGTGTACACTTCCTGCCAGAAATTGTTGGTGCTTGGGCGAAAACATCATTGTTATGATAGCAGCAAGTACTGTACTGATGATTTTCACCTTCACATCTCTCTTGTAATTAATATGCAATGTCTATGATGTGACATGTTTTTCGTGTTTTGCATAGATTCTGGGAATGTTATTTTGTTGTTCCAGCTGTTGGTTTCTGACCTGTCTTTAGTATCGGAACATACTAGAATTGAATACTGTTGGATGGTTCAGAAATCCCCATTCCCAACCACTTGGGATGGTGCTAAAACCCTCAAGTTTTGGAAGGTTTGGAGGTTGGGAGCCTCCCTTTTTGGAAGGCAGAAAAACCCTCGGGCCCCATGATTTCCCAATGCCTTTCGATGCTGAAATGGGCTGTTGGGCCGTTTTTGGGGGACATTTGACTTACCCTCCAGTGAACCCCAAATCCCCATGTTTAATCGGAAATTTTGAAATACATTTTTAAATGGTCCATTTTTCCATTGCCATGTTAGTTTACCAGAGGGTAATGATGTTTGAGAATAATTTTCATCTTCAAGTTGTGCTTGACCCACTAGAACCAACTACCATGGCGCAAAAGATTTTGGATATTTGGATAATACAAAGCAAGGACATCACAACGCATGGAGCAGGGCCAGTAAGACAAATATTCCCAAAAAATATTGGAAAACTAAATTCAACTCAGCAATTAGAACCACCAATATCAATATCCATAAAGATGTTTTGTCATTGATCAATTGATTGATAATTTTGGCACATAACCATACTAGCCCAGATCAAGACGTTTGTACGTTTGTCTCTATCAAAGACTTTTCTCTTCAACCCCTTCCATTCCTGACGAAAAGATGCCTTAGGTTTTTGCCATCCACCACCAACATCTCTCCAGTTCATGGCTTGGAACGTTTGCATCTTGGTATATATGTACCGTTGGCTTGGATCCATATCACCAAGCAGGTGGCCCCAACCATCGGTAGATATTGTTTTGGAAGGGATAACCCATAGGATCCATGTAATATACACCTACATTTACTAGAACATTCAACTGAACCTAGGTAAATATAACAGTTCTATGGATCCTATGGGTTAATGATATACTAATCCCCTTGTTTCCTGGGTTTGTCCAGGTTGGTGTATGGTGATTCTTGGGTCGGTACATTCAATTTACAAGAACGTCATTTTCAACGTCGAAATTCCAAGGTCCTAAACGTCTTGAAAAACCATGTGCATTTTCCAGGTTGCTAGTCAAAATAGTTTATGCTTCATTTTGAGTTTTTGGTCCCTTATGAATCTTCGCTTTGTTGGGCCCAAGTCCATGCCAAGTTTCACAAGAAATTACTATTTTTTTACATGTATCTAAAATCACCTGGCTTGGGCAAGTTGGGCAATATGTCTGACTATTTCCAACCATCTTCACAGCAAAATCTTGAAAAATGTTTCTCACATCACACCCCTCATTGATGAATAGAGTTCGAAACTATTCGCCATGGGTTTCTCTTTATATTATACGGCCTTAATAGGGCCTTATTTCTTGGGGGTGGGTGGCATTGGGGTGGGGCCCCCCTTAGATTCCCATGAAACGTCTGTTTGTTTGGATGATTTTGGTGTGAAGGTTGGAAGGGGAGCCGTTTTGAGGACCTGGGGGTATCTACGTTGATCCAACGTGAACCAAGCAACCTGGGGGAAGCTGATGGTCCCAACAGGCTGTGTCCTCCTGGCATCCATCCTGAAATTGCAGGTCAGGACCCCCTTTTTTCTGTTTGTCAATTCAATCTTTTTGGGGGGATGATGTCACCTTTCCAAAAAGGTGTATATAATATATCATTCTACCTTGTGTTCTCAACAGATATATATATATATATACCTGGAACCCAAATGACCCTTGGTTTTGGGGGGGGCGTTGACCTTCAAAAATAGGGGTCATTTGGGTTCTAGGATGTGTGATCCATTTCCTTATCGACAGACCCACTGTTAGAATCTCCCTCAACTGTCAGGTATGCCGTGCTAGCAGTGCTCCTCTCGCCACTGGGCTGCGTGTGTGTGTCATGTAATGATCACCTGGAAAGGTTGCAGCTTTGATGATTGGAGCACCATGGTTGACCAGCAGCGGAAAACATAATATATGCCTAGAGTTCATTGAAGAAAAAATACATGTTCTACCTGGGATTTGCCAAAGTGCGTAAAACATTGATATATACGATATGTGATATGTGTTGTTTTGTCAACCTCTAAAAGGAAACACCAATATTTGAAAAGGCGATGAATTGAAGATATCTCATAGATGCAGGTATTCCAGATGCAAAATGGCGTATTCTTGAAGCTACAGTTGCTAAGCACTTTTGGGCTTGTGTAGCTTTAGTGGTAGTACGCGATGTTTCAGCCAACCTTTCTAGGTGGTGGTTTCAAACATTGAATGTACTACATACGTTTGCTGGTATTACTTTTGTTGTATCATTATATCTTTTATATCTTTTATTACATGTCTACACGCAAATACACACTATGCATGTCTCCATGTATATATTTACCTAGATTTAGGAAGAAACATTTATGTTCGCTCCCCCAAACTCAGGAAACAACTTCCCATTTTGGCGAGCATAGTTGGCTATTTTTGGGTGGCTCAACCACCAGCAACATTTGCCTTCCCTGAAACTAACAGTGTGCACCCGAAAATAGATGGTTGAAATACGATCGTTTCCTTTTGGGGCACGGCCCAGGGGTGAAAATGCTAGTTTCAGGCAGTGTTGATGAATGGTACCCCTCTCTTCACCCCTCATGGTTCGATAACGGGCCTCAGGTTCGGAGTGTTTCTTGGTGCCGAACATAGGGATTCTGGTTGGGAAATCGGGTCGGGCACCGGTGGTTTATTGTGTCGTGCTTAAAAACGGGAGGATCGGAAGGAAATGTGGGATTCCCCTCCCTAAACCTAACATAGCCTAACATAGCTTGTGAAAATAGGCCATCCTAAAAAGAAACTAGTCTTCAAACCATACATTTTCAGGTGCTGCAAAACCTAGTTTACCGGTAGGGTACCTTTTGTATCCTTTTGTTTTTTTCCGGCACCGCTTGACAGCTTGAAGGCTGAAAGAAAAATCCACTTTGATTGATGAATTTTTTGCCGGAAAAAAGTTCAAGCCTCGATGGATGACGTTGGTATCTCATTTGGGTAAAAAATAACTTTACACACCTCATGGTTCGGTTGTGTTGTTTTTTTTCTTTAAGTTTGAGTTGCACATACCATATATTCATGAAAGTTTGAAAATGCAGTATGGCAGAGTACAGTTATATGCACAGAAGTGTTACATCTAAGATGCAAACTAGATTCTGCTTCCAGGTCATGTTGATTTAAGCGGGTTTCAGATGGATGTTGGGACAAGTTTGGAGTGGATTTTAGTTGATTTCATGGAACTACTTGGATGATCATCCCAGGACTTGTAAGTAGTTAGTACTACCCCCGACTAATACGGGTGAACGGCCATTTGGAAGGATTTTACTGGGGACTAATATTATATGATCATCATGGTTATCAACCACTTGCATCCGTCCTGGGGCCCGATCATCCAACGCAGGGATCCATACATACATCACTGGGCTCTTGAGGTTGTCATCCTTCATCACTGGAGTGACGAACACCGTGAACGCCCTTCGCGCGGTGCGCGTGAGTTCGTTGACACAGGAGGCCACTGGCAGATTGTGAAAAGTGAGCAACTAACTGGAGGGCAGTGGATACTTGCATGAATGCTACATATGTTTTTATTCTTAAAGGTGATAAAACATGATAATGTGTTTACGTCTTTGTCCTTTCATGGCCATTCAGAAGTAGCATGAATACATAGTATAATCATTGATAAGTGTATACGTAGTATACTTTTTTCACTACGCAAATTTGCAGTGCACTACGTATGCTGTATGTTGATCCTGTCATACCCCAATCCTTTCGCAGGGTTGGGGCAGCTCCCAAATGCATTTCGTGTGATATTTGTGTGATTTTTGTTTGTATACATACCTAGAATCCAACTGACCTCTTTTTGGGGGTTGACTTTCCATTTTATGGGTCAAATCTTCCAAAATATGGGTCATTTGGGTTCTAGGTACATATTTTTTAGATTGCTGCTTTGTCAATCCGGAAGTTTGGATGAACAACTTCTGAGGACTAGGGAGTTTTAGAGATGAGAGAGAATAGTAGAGTAGAGTATAGAAGAGTAGGGTTGAATAGTAGAGTAGAGTAGCGTAGATAATAGTAGAGAAGAGTAGAATAGAGTAGAAAATATAGTGTAGAGTAGAATAGGCTGTTTCTTGGCGGGGTGACACCTAGAAACTTCAGATTTTTTAAAATGCAATACATCCTCCTGGGAACTAACATATTCCACCTTGAGAATGGGAAAATCATGTTCAAAAGTGTTTTGGTAGGGGATATGTTAGTTCCCTGGAGGGTATATGTAGGAAAATCAATGTCACTTTCACACAATCTCACTGTTGTGTTTTATTTGGTGCTTCATGGTCCTATCATTAGCTAGCTGAAAAATAATTCAAAATGGTGCATCCAGATAATTTGTCCCCATTGTTCATTGAAACCACCTAACCTGGCAATAGATTAGATTACTATAAATACCCCCTAGGATCCAAAGAACCGGTATATATTTACCTGGTCAAATTCCAGCGACCTCACACCACCAAAAAACCACCCAAATGTTGGTTTAGTAAAGACATCCCCTTAGTTACAGGAAAATCTAGGTTGGTGAAATTGGGATCCACCATCCTAATCACCATTTGTAACATGAGAAAATCAACTACTAACAAATTGACAGGTAGCAAGTCCCTTGGTGTTTCAAGTGATTATGACAAACCTCTTGACATATCATTTCATTCGGCCTGGTGGAAGACCCTGAGCTTCCACAACCACCATTAGCATAATGTTTTTTCTCAATTCCGATGATTTTTTTAGCCCTTAGGGTTGTAAGCCATGGTGGTTATATGAAAGCACCCCATTGTTTTGTCATGGTGGTTGGAATCCCAGGAAGTTTACCTTTACCAATAAAACACAACAAAGCAACCAGATCTCACGAGGCGAAGCTTCGCCAGTTCTTTGTGGAACGTGACCTGGTTGGGTTGCTGATATGTCGTTTTGGGCCTGCGGGAGCTAACTGGCACAAACCTCAAACCTTGGAGGTTTGTACACAGGGTGGCATTGTAGGAAAGTCATGGGAGATTTTTTTGGAAGAGCTACTGTAAGCAGATCCTGTATGAAAAATCACTAAATAAACAGTTTTTTTCCTTTGGTTCCCATTGGATTTCAAATTGTAGGTAAATTGTAATTTGGAAAATCAGGGTGAACATCTCCAATTTTCAGTTGTACAACTCTTCCAGTTGTACGTACAACTCTTCCAGTTGTACAAGATGCTGAAATAACATCTTGAGAAACCTCACTTGAGCCGCGAAAAAAAACCCGGGGTCCCTTACTTTCCACTATTTCCTGGTTGTTTCAATAGGGATCCTTAGAATGGTTTATTAGACTCCCCTCAGAACTGGGCAGTATAATCCCCTCACGTCTGCGGACAAGTCTGGGTATGATCCACGGCATCACCCAGAACCACAGGTGGGTTAGGTGTTAAGGAACGACCTACTGATTACGGGAATCTTCGTGAAACTGGCACCTATCTTCTTGACAGGTGTGATTCCCAAAACACTCCACCACCGATCGATCCGTAGCATACGAGCCGCCGATAATCGCATCCGGATACACCTCGTCCAACACTTGAATGAAGTAGACGTAGGGGTCATCAACAAACCAGAGTAAGGAACTCGTGCTTCCTTTGACAGCGACTTCAAGTAAGCCATGAACCATCGTGCAGTGCGGTGAAACTCATAACCGCTCGCCACCGACCACTCAGGAATTTCTTTCCAATGTCGATCCAAAAATTGTATTCCAACCAGCCCCGAAAAATTCTGAAAATCAACCAGTAATTGATAGCTTGTAACCCATTGCAGTTCAGCATCATCTGCCGTCATAAGGTCAGTTAACCACGTCACCACTGTGTGTGCAAAGTCAGTCAAATGTACCGACGGCCGAAAATCTACCAACTCGTCAAAACCCAAGGAAGAAATCGGAACTTCACTCTCGTCAGCTCCTTTTTCGTCTTGCCCTGTTGTTTCGTCAACCAACCCGACTGCACGAACGCTAGATTTCATCGCTACGACTTCCAGACCGACCCGAATGAAGTGAGCATGAATGTTGTCACGCAGCCATGTTTCCCTCCGGTGATGTCGTACCAGCGTCTCCCAAACTGCAACAAAATGTTGTGTGTAGCCCTGTCGTGCCCGACTTGCCGCAGCATCAGCCGAGTCGTTCCCACGGATCGCCCAGCGTACAATGGCATCTGAGTATTGCGATTCATCTTCGTGCGATCGAATCTTCACAACATCTTCAAAGCATTGCATCGTGCAGGCATCACACACTAATTGATGAAGTATACCTAAGAGATCATGGTCTTTATCATGAATGGTAGGGGGTGTGGAACCTAGTCGTGCTAACTTTATGAAATCAACTAACTGCTGGTTATCACACCACAACCAAAACGACACCCGAAAGCGTAAGGCGAAACGACATGCTGCGATGGCTGCCCACACCTCACCCCTGAAAATAGTTTGGTGAATCCCTGGAACCGGGCCTTGTGCAATCGGACTAAATTCTTCGATAGCATCACTGGCCAGATTGGCCATTGTAACACCCCAGGTAGCTAATCTTATCGTCTGAGTGGACGGGTGAATACAACTCCCATCCGTGAAAAGATGCAACGGCCCTACTGGTGTTGATGGAATGAAGAATTCTCGAGACAAATCTGGTAACTGCATGAGGAGGTGCAAAAACTCCCTAGCAGCTGCATGTTTGACGCCCCAACCATGATTGAGACTACATTCTGGGCAATCAGACAAAAGCGTATAGGCCTCAGTAGGTATCTTATCTCGCGACGATTGGAACTTTGGGCATATCCAGTGTCTATGAAAAATTGAATCTTCCACTGGGTTGTCAGGATCTCGGCACCACGGACACTGTTTATCCGCATGCACACCACTGTGAAACTGTCTGTCTCTAGTGTAGTAGGTGCCATTAAGAACTACTTGCAATAACCCCTTTTGATCATCCGGCCAGTCTTGCAACTTCGAGATTGTCAGAGGGACATCCAAATTCTCAAGGCCCTGGAAGCCTAATCGACTACTTACTGTAGAGCCCACTTTTGCCCACCATGCTTGTTGAATCCGGGACACTAAAACTTGGATAGGAGTCTTAAAGATGTGAAGAGAAAGCAATTCATGATCTAAGATGTTACCTCCTCCCATCCAACACCAACCAATCTCTTGCAACCTGTTGAGAAAAACACCACAAGGCCCTGGTCGAGCCCTCGAGGGAACACACTGGCACAGGTAATCAAGTAGAGGAAATGCTAAATCTGGGTTACAAAACCTTCGAAACTGGAAAACTGTCTCCTTAACGAGGTAATATCCTGGGTCGGTCCGTGGTGGACAGACACAGCCGAGTTGGAGCATTGGATTCGCTCCTGGATGATCAAATTGCAAGGCTTGCATACCCCGAGTACGAAGGTGGCTCAGGTTATCTTGTCCTAATGGAGTGCCAAAAGCCCCATGCAAACAACGTGGCCATGCAACGACTGCCAATGTCAGGATTTTTTGAAATACTGGTGCCACACTACGTTTGAGCCATGTCCACATGGTCCTTTGTGATTGGATCCTAACACGAATAGTGTAGTTGGTCAAGGCTTTTCCATATGACACATGGCCCCCCAAATTTCTTCCATGTTGGATAACTGGTTTATTGGCTTGCCGAAAAACTTGACGATCACCTGCCTGATTACTCCAAAATGCTGCCTTTGCTGGATCCATTGGGAGTTCAAGCATGTCAGTAAAAGATTCTACTTCTTGCATTCCGTGAATGACATCATGTGAGGATTCTCCCGTAAGCTGCCAGTCGTCGACATATGTCCAACAACGCACTGTGGGTGCTTGGGATTTAACATACTTATCCAAGGCAACATTAATCAAAACCATCGCCACCACGCTGAGGGGGTCCCCTTCCGGAAACCCACACGAAGATCGGTGTGCTTGGGAGACACATCCAGTAACACTGAAACGTCTTTCCATAGAGATTAATGCCTGTTGCCATGGACGACACAGTCTATCTGGGACACCTAACTTCTTTGCAATAACAAAGACTGGAATCCTTGGAATGTTATTGAAGCATTTCGACAGATCTGCAAGTGCTCCACAGCAGCTTTCATCAAAGTGGTTGCCATACTCTACAAACTCCGAAACGGCGTACCACAAGTCCCCCGCTTGCTTTTTAGGGCAACTACCAATGAGATCTTCAGGTAAGAATTGGAGAAGCCACCTGAGGATGTCTCGGGCACGCAATGATGCCCACACACGATAGACGATTGAGAATATGCAGATTGGCCTATAGTCCTTTACTGTTTGTGCTCGTTCATGTTTTTCAAGTGACGAAATCAGGCCTGTCATGACAGCCCTCGGCCATGGAAGTCCAAGTTCGATCTGGTTGATCAACTGGACTAATGCTTGTTTACATGCTGGCTGCATCTTGATGAGATCGAGTCTCGAAACCCCATCCGGCCCTATGGCACTTTGCTTTTTCTTTGATTTGACACAACTGTCCCAGTTTGCAATAGTGATGTCTTCACATGGCATGACATCGGGAACACTTGGGAGCAATGGGACGCATTTGTCAACAAAATTTTCCCATTTGTCAGGGGAAACATGGTCATGCTTTTGCCACATAGGTGTCCACATGTTGGCGAATTCCTTGAAAATCTCTGAGTTATCTCCCAGCCACTGATCTTGAAGTAAAAGGTCACCTACCTCAACGTGTTGATCTCGGCCTAGAACCAATTCCCCTACCGTATGAGTTTGGATATCTAACATGCCCCTGGATGTGCTAACCGCACCTTCCAACTGCAATGTTTCAGGGTGGTAATGACACTTATCCCCTTCTGGGGAAACCCATGTAACTATTGTACTACGTTTTGTGACAAGTGTCTGGACTGGAAGAGGTCTAGGCTTGCTAACATCCTTGTATACACGATGCGAATCAGCGACCCGAAGACTCTTGGCTTTGTCGATACGATTGCGAATCAAGGATTTCTCAAACGCTCTAAACTCCAAAGCAAAAGTATCACGAATGCGGATGGCACACTCGAGCGAAGGCAAATTGGAAGGGATGCTTACGGGATCACCACACTCTACATGTGCTCTGTTCACCCATGCTTGACGAAAGCCCCCTTTAAAACCTGGCGCTTGTTTCACTGCAGTCCACAAATGCGTGAGATGTTCAAGCCGATGGAGTTCGTTCCCCTGTTTCCCCAAAACTCGAACGACATCATTCAGTCGCCGAAGTTGGCGTAACCACCTTACGTGGGTCATATTTTCACCCATGAACTCCGGCTTGGGGTCATGTTTACGACCAACTTTTGGTGGTTGTAGAGGATGTTTGCACCATTTTTCCTTTTGAGTTTGACAACGGCCTTTTTGGGATTGAACTAACCCCTCACTTTTGGATTGCCTAAGGGAAAGGTCAACGGCGAGTTCCATTGTTTGCATTATTTCTTGGATTTGGGAATCAGAGTCACCCCCGACAACACTTTTTGGAGAAATATCTGGGATTTCAGTGCACTCTTCCCATTGCAATGGATGTGGTTTTCGCCAAATTGGGATTGGCTTTGGGATATGATGACCTTCGAATTTCCCATAGACAATGGAGTGGTCAGCAAACCAAGTAGCATCGACTATGACGTCCCTTAACATGGGAATTAGTTCTTGTGAAATCCAAACAAAATCTTTTGTAGTCGAACCCTTGCATGTGACTTGTATTGGCTTATTCCAAGTCTGCAATGCATATTGCTGCAATTCAACGAATCCTGCTTCAATCAAACGATTTGTGTGCGGCAGGGTGCCATGAGTGTGATTGAAATCCCCAACAAGGATCCGGGGTCCATGACTTTCAAAAGCAATCCTTTGAACTAACTTCGCAAGAAGTTGATCATTCCTTTGGAGGGTAATTTGGTTGTTAGTAACCTTGGAATACCCATACAAAACTCCACACTTAATCCAAAGCTGATTGACATAGGCTGCTCCGACACAAATCCTAGCCTCAGAAATGGTTTCTTGATCCCAATCAGATGGGATATTACGACACGGGTAGGCTGACAAAATTCCCACCCCACAAGCTTTACCGCCAATAGACCCCAACGACGAACTAAGCTTCGGGGCAACAACACTCGTAGTGTACGTGTATGTCCCTTTGTTAATTTGCAACTCTTTTTGAAACTGACGTAATCCCAAATCGGTCAAATGGGTTTCCGCCATTCCCCACACACCCTTCGGCAACGTGCTCACAAGATTACCCTTATGAAGAAGGCCTGTAGGGTTCCCCGTACCCACGCAAAACATCTCAGGTCCTGGGTTTTTTGCTTCGCCAACCCTGAGAGTACCCCAAAACAAAATCATAATTATGGTTTGCATTATCTTACCTATTTTTTTTGAAGACCGGAAGTAAGATCCACACAAACCTGCATGCATTTGACGACGACTGCAACGAAAAGGTTCGGATGCTTTGCTGTACATTGGAAACGAACCGATGCCTAGTCACTCGCCTCCTTCCCTGGGCTTTTTATGCAACAATCGTTCGATATGTCCCAACTGCTCCTGGAGTCGTTGGTCCAAATGTCGCTGCAGACCTGAAGCTTGAGATTCAATCTGAGTCTGAACCTGGGCAAACTGCTGTGCAACACTAACTTCATAGACCTGCTGGTGCTGTTGTTGCTGAGAGATGGCAACTTCCAATTGTGACATCCTGGATTCCAGAATAGATACCCTTTCATCCTCAACACTGCTCATGAGGGCATCCTCGACTGGCTTCAATTTCTCTTCCAATGCATGAAGCCCAGCTGCAACTTTACGATCCACTGCTGCATGGATTGTTTCCAGTGACGCATTATCTGGCTTCTGCAAAGGAGGCACGCTAGACTTTGCAATCTTGGAAGGCGGAACATAACTTCCCCACGGATCTTCCCGTACCCAAGGGTCACTGGACGATGGCTCCACGATGGCACTGGGCGTCTGAACCTGTCTCATCACAGCGATTGTCTTGGCGGATGCTAACACATCAGCGTTCTTTGTGTCCCCTTTGTGTCGCTTAGGGGCCTCAATGATGACTACGTCTCCGTGCTCCATGCTGTACACTTCGAACTCGGGCTTTACTGTGGATTGCACCTCCCACAAAATTCCCGCATTGTCCTGAGCTCTGCCCTTCGGCTGTAAAGGGCGGGCCCCCCAACACCACTGCTGAAACACCTTCTGCAGGGATAATCTCGTGGCCCCATAGGGGAAGGGCCCCACCAGAAATGTCAACATCTCATTACCCACCAAAAAAGGGGTGTTCGGCTTTAAACGATTGTGAATGGCTGCTGCATCTCCACACGTTGATCGGATCCCATACCTGGCTCCTGATCTGACAAGAGCTGCCCATTCTGGTGATGCCTTGACTGCAGACAATGCATTGGCTTTATCAACCTTTGCGAGCCATGTGACACGAAACTCTTCGTCAGGTTTGCGACCATCCCTACTTCTAGGTTCGAAGTAAATTCCAGCATTCCCTGACTGGGCCAGGATGACCTGGATGTCTCCATGGTTGAGGCGAACAGTAACTATGAAGATCTCGGCATCAATCGGCTTTCGTTTTTCAAACTTCCCTGTGACGAACTGACGATCCCACACATCGAGAATAGACGATTCGCTATCATCCGGTTGAAGGGACTGGCAATGGGCAAGGATGTATTTCACTGGATGCTGAACAAAAGTTTTCCATTCTTGGTCAACCACCTCATCCCTGAAGACCAATGCTCTGATCACACACGTTTGAACCTCCTCCACTTTGATTTGGGTTGGTGGAAGGTGGCGGGATACTTCCAATTGGCCTAGCTGGATCAACCTGGCAGTGGCTATGATGGGTTCGTTGGTATGGTCAAACCGTGCCGGAAATCTCAGCACTTCTCCTAAGCCTCCACACAACCCGTTATCGTGGTCCAAGACTAACAAAGCCAACCCATGCTTCGACAGAGGCTTATTCAACTTCAAGTATGGTTGAGCTTGTTCTGCCGTCACCAGCACTACTCCACTAGCATCGACACCTATGTTGCTGAAACCTAGCTGCTTGACCGGCTCATCTCTACCTTGCTTGAAAATTGCCGGTGGGATGCTAAGGTCATCAGGCTGCAAACGAGGAAAGGGCTGCTCTTTCTTAGTCTCATGCTTCTTCTTCTTACGATCTCCAAAAGCATCCCCTAATTCAACACGTTCCCTGATCTTTTCGGCCAACTCAGATGGAAGGATCAACTGGATCTTAGGTGTCTGTGAGTTAGCAAGTGCCTTGAGTTCTTGCCAAGGTCTGGGGGAACGACAGCTTTGAATTACCCCTGCACGACCCAATTTCTCCATCACCATCCCTACCCTACTTTGGAGTTTATCTTTCGGGACCCCATGTTCTTCCAGCATTTTTCGCAATTGATCTTCAGGCTGTCCATTGGTGACACCACCAAAATGCATACCCTGGGGTTGGGCAATCTGCTTTGCTAATCCAGACACATGCAGGTGATGCTCAAAATGAGAACGCAAGACTTCGGCTTGTGAACTACTGATGGACCAACTTTGAGAAAGAAGGCTACTATCACTGATGTCACTACACGCGAGAAGGTGAGCTAACCATCCAACAGTTTGAAATCCGCAATCATCCATGAAGGTACTTGCACCATCACACACCCGAATTTCAATGCCTTCAAAGTCATCATACATGTCAGATATCCACTCATAACCTGCTTGGTTTGTGAACACTTGGACATGATGCAGCTTGTGCATCGCTGCAATCGGAAACCAGTGCTCATCACGACAAATTGCAGAAACAACACAGGTGGACGGTGTGTCAGTGGCGACAATCTGGATCATCCATTCCAACACTTGGGGGTCATCTTGGATAGGGTCACACAATGGTGGCAAACATTTCACTCGGTGGAAGTCTTGAAGGGAATGCAAGTAAAACTCCATCTCATCATTTGCAACCCACGGACCTTGCTTAAGAAGGATGGAATATCTGGTATCAGATTGTAAACCACTCAAAGCCCCTGGTCTGACAAACTCATCTTGGTTTTCAATGTGAATCCTTTGAAATGGCTGGACAACACGATCTGGCGGGATCACCTGGCCTATGCAATCCCTAGCAACAATGGAGTCACCATCCCCACACACTTGACCTTCGGCATCCAAAAGTTGTTGGATCTTGGTAGTGGAAGGCACACGAACTACTTGAGGAAAAACCATACCTTCTCTTATCACTTGGACACTTTTGAGGTCGACTTGCCCTTCACTTCCAGGTTCACTTGCCTTGGCTCCCAGAAATCCCGAAAGTACGTCTGGATCTATGTCACTTTCTGCACTTGTGGACAACGTCTTGGCAGGTGACAAACCCTGAATGCTAGATGCTTCGAGGTTAGATCTCTTAGACACTGGTTCAATTGTTTCGGTCCCACCTTCATTGTCATGAGATCGCTTATGAGTGTTGGATCTGAAACCCGGAATGCCACCATGATATGCAAAGGGCTCTACCTTACAAGGGCTTTCGTGAGGGATCTCTTGCTGTGCTTCCCCTACTTGATATGGATCATCGGTAGCGTGCAAGTTTTGAAAGTAATCCAGAATGTCTGCATCGGGGACCTCATCATGTTCACCTTCACTGTGGGTATACGAGAGGAGGGCTTCTTGACAACCTAACTCCTGTTCTGCATCTTTGACCGATTTCAACAAGGCATGGTGGAAATCTTCAGAATCCCCTTGAGTGTCTGGACCTGACAATGTTTGAACGATTGCGGTCTGGAAGATATCCATATACCTGGTGGGGGTAGTGATACGCCACAACTTATCCCTTTCTTGAAACAAAGTCTGGACGAGATCCCACAAAATTTGCTTCGGGGGCTCAACAACGGGGCCACTGATACAACTGCAACTTTTCAGGTGTGACAACAATTGCCCAACCACCCACCCTGACTGTAACGGACTTGCCATTTGACCCACAGCCGCCAGCTCCAAGCGCAAAGGGGTTGAGGCTGACGGAGTGACCCAAGATGGAACAAGCCCACACATTAAGGCCACTTCCTGCGGATGAAGATGCCTCAGGTATGAGACTTCTTCGCCATTGATGGTAGCATATCCTGGGAGGACACACACTGCACCATGCAACCCTTGCCTATCCAACCTGGCTTGTGAAAAACCTTCTTTACGGCATCCACACATACATCCAACTACTTGTGAACCCCAGCTGTGTGTGGCCGTAGCCATTGGTCGGCATTTTTCGACAATACAGGATTGGACCCCTTTCTTGCACGAATGAAAAGCCCTGAGCTCATACAGATCTAGCTCCATTTGGGAGAGCTCATCACTAGGAATTGGCATCATTCGGGGAATCAAATGGACAATGCCCGGGGTGAACGAAATGTCCGGAAGATCATCAACCGTCATAGCAGGAATTCCTTGTTTTGTAATCACAGCCCACCATCTAGTACGAAAAGCAGGCCAACAACGATGCAAGTGCAACACTTTCTGGGCGCAACAACTACCCGTTGCATCTGCAAATGCATTCAACAACCCTTGTGCCCAACTTGACTCTAAGACTTCACTAGTGCATTCCATGATTCCTACTGGGATCTGCAGTAAATACATCATTCTTAAGAATGCAGGGAAGCTCTCACTTCTTTGATCTTCTTGTTCTCTTCTGTCTCCTAGTCTCGAAAAAGGCTGGCAGGCAACCCCTCCTACTAACATTTGTGCACCCGGCGCTTGTTCTGCAACTTGGATTACGACTTGGGTATTAGAAATGTTACCTTCAATGACACTTTCATGACCATGATCTCGTAACCACTTACAAAACTTTGGGTTATATTCCACATAGCATTGGGTGGTGATTCCACAGCTACGCAAACCCATGCCCATGGCTCCGATGCCTGCACACACTTCAACTGCTTGAATGGGTGTTGTGATCCCAGTTTGATGATGTTCGACAACTTTGGATTTCCCGTCGCACTGAATCCAAACTTTCCCCTGAAATTTGACAAGGATGGCATCGAAGACTGTGAATCGACCCTTCGTCGGCTTGATGTACCAATCACAATGGAAAAACTGTTTGAATACCACTGTTCTACATACATGAGCCCCAGGAGAATATGTGACCAACTCTGCAACCAAACTGATTCGGGTGCCGCTTGCAACACTCGTGAACCGATCTTCTAATTGCAGGGTATCCATGGCAACCACATGAAACAATCAACCCTCCCGAGGATCCGCAAGAACAGCTCCACTGCTGGTAAGACTCGGGCCCAGAGCTAGTATAATCCCCTATACCCTAAAACAGCCACGTTTTTTTTTCTCATTGCTCACTTCTACTTACCACTGCACTGACTTCCTGGTGGTTGCTGCAAGGTAAGCTCCCAGCGCGGCTTCTGAAGTTGTGCCTTAACGCCTACCATGAGAAAGCAGAGTCCGCTACCATCTTCGAACAGGTCCAGTGAGCAGATGGTGACAGATGCTTAGGGACATAGGGATACACCAGCGTTCGCTGCATATATGAAAATGCTGTGAATCCCTGAGGAAAGGGTGATTTTCTGAGTAGCAACCCAGAAAAGGAGCAACATCACATGACGAGTGAACATGGATTTGTTGGTCTTCTTGAAAAAACCACGTGTGCAAACAGACATAGCAAAATCCTGTACTTTTTTTTGCACTGGAAAAATCAGAGGGGTTGACCCCCTCAAGCAAACCCATTATTTTAACGGAGGGTAGGGTACTTGGTGGATTCTCTGGGGAAAGCCCTTTTTTGCGGCTTCTCTGCAAAATCGCAAGCCAAAAACGGGCTAATTTAAGTGGAAAATGAAGAAACAAATAGATCAGAGGTTGATTCTTTTGTTTTTGTTTGAAACCCTCCTTAAAATATACAAAACTAGCATGTTCTCTCGCAAACATGGATGGTTGGACTACTTCTTTCGTATTGGGCGTTTGGGCCTCTTTTCACGGGCGTTTGCTGTTTACCTTCAGGGAGGGTACCACAAGAGTTGGGTTGTTTTGGGTGGATTTTCTATGCCGGCCATTTTTGGGTGGCATTTTGGGGTTTTGTAGATTTGTGATTCTCAAGATGGCCCCTTGGTCAAATTACAAGTTTTTTTTTTCGAACAAACATCCTTTCTACCATATCACAATGCACAACCCCACGGGGGGAACTAGGGCAAGAAAGTGTGGGATCAAAAGGCAGCTGCGGCTGCACTTCAATGATGTTGTGTCATTTTTTGTGTCATTTTTGGTTGGTATTTCTTACTGAACAAATTGTTTTCCCAACATCATGTTGATTTTCTTCAAGTTCACCACTTGGGTCACTCTTTTATCGTTGGAAACTTCGTTCCTTGTTTTCGTTGAAACACCACCGGCAGGATGTGGCGATCATACAGACTTCACCAGAGAGGCCGGGAAAAGGGAGGAGTAATTGTTGATGTCCTGGCGGAAGAGAATGTGACCCAAACTTTAATAGGTCGCCTCTGGAAATGTGTGGATTTTACAATCTTTTTTGGGGGTGTATATCATTAATTCATATCTATTTGAATTTAGATACAGTATATGTATTCATATTTCGATGTAGTATTTATATATACATATACGGATGTATCATCCACTTTGTTTGTTGTTGAGAAACTACTTTTCTTTTGGGAAACACTCCATCACGCCGTCATCCACTTGTTTTGTTTTTTTGGGAAAAATCCTTTCAAAATGGCCCTGCGACCAAAAACATGAAACAAAACAAAGAAATTACTGTAAAGTATAAGCCAGAAATTCAGAAATGGTGCTTCATTTTAGAGGGGTTGACATCTCACTAAAATTGACCTGCATTCAAGGTGAAAAATGTTTAAAAAAAGCAACTACCCCCCCCCTTTTCCCTCCCCGAAAAGTACCATGTCCCCCAAACAGAGAACCATTATAAGACATGGAGATATTAACCATTGACTTTCAGGGACGAACTTGCTGTTTCTTTTTAGGGGAGTTGGGTCACGTATACTCCTCTATCTTTTCCCACGTTTTTGCAATGAAAAAAGGCTTAACGTGGTTGTTTGTTTTTTTTGGGGGGAATCTACTTACATAACCCAGTTATGTAAGGATGATTTTTATAATAAACCCAAGAATTATAAGGATCCCCTCATTGAACAACCAATATGTAGACCTCACATGTTTTTTCGTTTTCGCAGGCTACGAGCTCAGATACACGAGGAGATTTTGATCGATCGTGGGTTGTGGTGGTGTTTTATTTTGACCCGTATACTCATAGGATTCCCATGGGACTGTTTCACCGTATATTTACCGATCCATGGATGCTTGAGTTTTATGGTAAATGTATAGGTAAACAAAAATACGTGTGCCAAACAATCCCTGGATGGTATCCATCGTCATATTCTCAGCTGAGGATTGGGGTTGTCCAATCACCGAAACGAAACGCATAGTATTTAAGNGTTTCATTTCCATTCTCAAAAGGTGAGCCAGGATCCCTAGGGCCCAAGGGCATACAAAAAAGTTAGAGTCGTGGGAGTCACTGACATTTACGAACTGACGGTTTTTATGGCTGATATCAGAAATCCTACTGTCGGTGGGCCGTTACAAGCCGATCGTTATAAATGGAGGGACATGGGGCCGCTATAAATGGCTGGAAATAGGTAGGGTGACTGGGGTTATAGCCAACCCTGGGTATCTATGAAGCATGTCATTTTCATATTATATGAGGCTTCATAAAGGCTAGTATAGTTTATGTTCATCATATGATATATATTAGCATTTTTTACCTTTTTGTTTGTGTGGAAAGACTTTAGATAGGTAGATTTATATATATATATATATGCTAATAACATGCTACAAGTAGAGTGTTTGAGTTCACACACTTTCGGCTCACCGTTGACCTGAAAACCCTGCCCTGTTTGATCCAATTCGAACAGGAGATGTTCAAACCGGTCTTCATGCGACGTTGTTGGACTGTTTTTGCCATGAAGGACTACTTTTTGAGCTCTTTTTTGTTGTGCCTGGGTGTGGGTGGCAGGGAGCTTTTCATTGTTCTTTTGGCTGACTATGTATAAGTAGTATCCAACAACTAACAAGAAATCTTGGGAGTGATTTTATTGATTGGGGTGATGCAATGCCATGTGTGCCTGTATTTGCATTATACATAGACGCTGGAGAGCCCAAACTGGGCAGAAAATCTAACAGCTTGTGACCTCCTGAAACGGAATGGTTGGAAGTTGTTTGGGGAGATAAGACTTCCGAGTCGTTAATTTGAAGGTTGAAATCAATAGACTAAGCGAATCCTTTGTTGAATACTGTGCTGGGGGTATTCACTTGCCGTGCTTTGGGAACCATTAAGGCCAACAAACTAGAGAGAGACAGAGAGAGACTGCCAGAGAAAGGATCAGTCACTACAAAATTCTACCTGTTGCCTATGCCATCTCCCCACCACTGAGATACTAAACTAGCAACAAACAGTTTCCATTTGGATTAGTAGCCCAAAAATGCCCCGGGAAACAACGGGGCCCCGTGATCGGTCCTTGGTGTTTTGCTGTGTCGCAGGAGGACTCGTGGTTATTGGTCAACCTTTGTTTCTCAACAGCAATTGCTGTCTATTGTCGTTCAGATTTGATGAGTCACCTTGAGGGATCAGCATGACTGGATTTGGCTGGTGAAAGTGGCTGATGTAATTTGCAGATGAGATTTCAGGATGGCCCATGTGAAAACCAATTTTTGTTGGTACAAAATCAAGAGAACATGAGAAACTAGTTGGGGTTTTGGAGTTTTTGGCGTGGGGGAATGTAAGGTGACATATGTAAGACATAACCCAGCCATTCACTGATGTACATGTAAGTGGCATGAACGACCATTTCAGGGTTGCTCCACAACGTCAGAAGAGCTGGGAGGGGAATTGCTCCAAGAGTCGAGTTTTTTAACAACCAAAAGAGTGGTATTGGACCCGTGCTTGATGATTTGATGTTTGACGATGCTTGCAACTTCAGATATTAAAAATATATACATATGTACTTACTTATATACATATATTGTTTTTCTGTCATTTTTATATATACATATATATCTGAAATGTACACGGGTTATAACCTTTGGATATGCAAGAAGTGATGGTGAAATTGGCAAAGCAACAAACCTACGAACAGATTTATTGCATCGTTTGTGCAAGCCTTTCATTGTCTATACCATGCAATAGCCTTAGTGAGCAATGAATCCAGCCCTTTCATAAGTATTCATAAGTGACATCAATACATCTCACCAAATGATGGATTATTCATTGCTATGTTTACCGTCCATACGTGCCTTGGAATTTTGACATGTCTTGGGCCAGGTCATTTAGCGATCCACGAGCAAGCCACCTCAAAATCACAGGACGTTTTTCTGGCTGGAACTGCACCTTGGCTCAGAAATCCCTTGTCATAGACAAATAAACTCCACTTCAACTAGGTGGTGGCTTCAAAGATTTTATCACACCCACCTGGGGAGACGATCCAAGGATCGACCCCATATGGCCAACATGCTTCAAATTGATCAAAACTATAGTAGAGATGTTTAAGATACAATGGTACTTCATAATGTAGATACGATCATCGACACCATGTATTCCGAAAGACTGGCGCGCTCCAAAAAACGCTTCGAAGCCTCAAATTCGGGGAGGTGTCTCAAGAATCTCCCTGGAATCTTGTCCCCCCGAACACCAACATGACAAGATGGAACATCACCTATGAATTTTAATAGGAGATGCATTGAGTCATTCATTCATGGTCGTTTTTTCATGTTTTTTTCCATTGCCACAGCATCCAAAATTTGGGATATTTACCTAATTCATGTATGGTATAGGATTGTCATTTGTCCGCAACTCGCGGGTGTAACAACTTCAACCCTCCCATCGTTTGAGTTGGTTGGAGTTACCGTTTTTTCTCGGGCGAGAGCCGCTACACACCGTGTCACGGTGACTTTTTGGGACCGCGAGGTGACTTTTGTTTGGAGCTGATATTAAACATTCATAGAATATATGACCGATTAGAGAAAGGTGAACTTCCCAGATGCTCCATGGGACGAA
Organism: Breviolum minutum Mf 1.05b.01; assembly: GCA_000507305.1. Classification (NCBI taxonomy): domain Eukaryota; class Dinophyceae; order Suessiales; family Symbiodiniaceae; genus Breviolum; species Breviolum minutum. Next base: position 105,145 of record DF239065.1, on the reverse strand, counting down.
CGGCATATTTCTATACCTACACTTACCATACATTTAAGCCAAACGTAGGTAAAATGATATACCATACATGGATCCTTTGGGGTTGTTTATGACTGTATCTTTTTCATGTTCATAGAAAAATCAGTCAGACGGGTAAAATCCATGGCTTTTCAGAGAACTTTGATGTTACACTTTTATTAGTTTGGTTGTTAAACAAACTCATTTGCACCTCCGGTCCTTCCTTGAGGATTGCCATGGCGCGGTGATTTTGACCCATGGCATGATGTAACTCGGTAAGTCGGTGGATAGGGATGGACGTGACCATTTAGGCGATGAGTTCAGGTATTCCACCGGATATACGGTACCAGCATATGTAATATGTATTCATGCCATATGATGGAGTATGCGATGTCGTGTAAAAACCATCAATCACCACTAGGTGGTATCTTCAGCACTGAGACACCTTTCTTCAAATCGCCACTTACACATCAACAAAATGATGGGAAGGAATGTTGGGAAAGAATGTGTTTATTCTCTTCCCTTGGGATGGTTGAAACCTGGTAGGTATTTCCACTGCTCCTTTCCGTTCGGAATGTTGACCCCAAAAAACAGATAGTTGTTACAACGTGAACTTGTGCTGGTCGGGTGGCTGAATTCGGTCAGTACCATCATAGTATCCATGATTTATTGGCTTTCTGGTGCAATACAATACAATGATGTTCATTTGCAGGACAAATGAGGTTTAAATTTAGATGTGCCCTAGATTCCCAGAAAGGAGTGTTTGTAATGACCATCTTCAGCTAATTTCAGCTATAGATTGAAGATCGAACAAACTCATAAAAACCAGTCACGACATTAGTTTGTTATTTGGAGCTGGCCGTTTTGGCCTTCAAGATTGTGGGGTTCCCCAAAACTTTACACTCCGATGTTGAGGAGTGTCAGCTTGCCAATTTTCGGGTCATGATAGTCCCGTATCAGTATCACTCCCATAAGAATCCCTAAAGATATGGGAATAGCATGGGAAACTTACCATAAGAGGGTCCCATTATTGGGGGTCCCTGAAAATCCCACTGACTATATGAGGTTCTACTCCGACGATTATCAAGTATCCAGTTTGAGTACCGGTGGCCCTGGACGACGAAGAGTGAACAAATCGATGCTCGATGGAAAGGGTGGCGGGTCCTCTTTTTGTAATTTGAGAAAACTGCCAATTATTCAACGGCTGCATGTGAGTGAAAGTATTGAAGTATCATGTCACCTGGCCTCATGGGACCTTCTCATTTAAAGCCTGAAATTTGACCCTCCCATGGAGGGGAGTCGAACTTTCTCAAGATAGTTGAACTTTGAAGTCCCATGTTTCGTATAGAGTATATCAGCATAAACATATACAATTTAAGTAGAATATAAGAACTAGTTGGCGGTTTCAAATATTTTTTTTCACCTCTATTTGGGGAAGATTCCCATTTTGACAGATATTTTTCAAAGGGGTTGAAACTCAACCACCAACCAGAGAAGTATTGTCAACCAATCTGCTGATTTATCTTTGGGATCCTTGGCTATCCTCGGGATCCCTCGTAGCAATCCCCAGGCCAGGGATCCGCATAAACCCCTGGCATTTCCCAACAGTTGGCACCAGGGGGAAAGGAAAGAATGAAAGGATAGTGAGCAGGCATCATGGAGGAAAAATCTTGATTCATCCATTTCAAGGTGGTAATTTTAGTGAATTTGGTTCTAAACTCACTGCATAAATTGATGTATCTTGTGGTTTTCTACTAACCATTGAAGCAGAGGTAACTACAGCGCCGTCCTGAAAACACCAAAAAATCCACACCTTGGAATTCACTATAGACTCCACCTTTGCGATCGACATTTTCTTCAGGACAGATTTGGGACATCAAATTTCGGCAGGTTCATGGCTTTGCTTCTTGGCCCGCAGCGTTGGGGATTTCCGGTCTCGCGGTCAGCTTGGCATCAACAAAAAAACACATATACCCCCATGGTCAAAATACATGGTTTGGCTCCTTGCGTTCCCAACAGGTAGGTTAATACAAGGCTTGAAATATAAACCAATACTTACGGTGTGTTTGTGCCATCTACTGGGCTACCTAGTGACTTAGTGGGTAGGGGGCCCTGGTAGCCCGAAACGTCCAGGTTTGATGTTTCCAGGTAACCTACAGATTTGATCACCCGGAGTGGGGGGAGGGATGGAAATCCACTGTCCACACTCCAATTTGGACATGTAAAAAATGTAGGAGTCCCCTCCAACGAAGTAACATATCCCACCCTTGGGAAAAGGAAAATCATCTTCAAAAGTGCCTTGCCAGGAGATACTGTATATCTTAGTTTCCCCATATGGGGGTGGGTATTTTACTTGGCATGGTAAGATTCTACTTTTTGGGGCAGTTCAGAGCTGAATCAGAATCCAAGTGCAGAAATTGGGGTTGTGGCCCACCTTTTCTGGGTAGGGAATCTTTGACACGCATCACTCAACATTTTACCTATTGACCTGGTGGAATTGGGACTAAGTGGGTGGTTTTTTCCAGGAGGATCCATATCTCCATAGATTCCATAATATACAACCAACCGCCCAACCGCCTTTTTTACCCCCCATCTTCCGAAACCAGCCGGGTTGGGTCCGGGTAATTTACAAAAGGTAGTTTCACTTTAAAGGGAATGCTTACCAAATGCTCACCATTTTTTTTGGGGCAGAAAATTGTCCAGTCCAGTTGAGTTGATTTTTTTTAATTTTTGTTAAAGATGAATGACACCGTCGACATACACATCTCACGGAAGCGACCAATGTGACTTTTCGAAGTTTCCTAAGCAACTTCGACAGTATCTTGAGCACTCTTTACTGCTAAAAAAAGTTGAATCTTGGGTGAGATATTACATGATATTACCCCAAATGATCTCAGCTAGGATTGAAGATGAACAAAAACTGGTGGTTCATCACACAGTAGAGTACTGCAACAGATTGGAGAAAAAAAAAGCAAAGCAGATTCATGTTGACAATAATCATTTTTTGAGTCACCATATCCCATAGGATGCGTGTACGGTATATTTACCCACATTTACCATTATTTTACCATGTAAAACCAACCATCCATGGATCGGTAAATATACCGTTTCGTGGACCCATAGGAATCCGTCATGGGTATCTGACGTGACGACTTCACCTTTTAAGGTGAAATAAGTCTCTTCTCTAATTGGTGGCACCGTGGTCAACTATCAGCACAAGGCCTGAAGGACAAAAAACTGAGGAGGAGTAGTAGTGACGTGGTGATCTCTTAGGATCAGATGATCCTGGCATTCCAAATGGCCAGTTGGAAAGGGAATCCCACCCCCATGGCCTTGGGGACTTACCATCAACCATCGGTGCGAACAACTCCTTACGAAAACTGGGATGAAATCTCAACCGACCTTGCGGAAGTTCTACGCCTCTGTAGATTCAAATGCGAACGATGAAGGTTCGTCATGTTTTTTTACATCATTTCCCATCGGAATTACCGTGACATTTGTCAGTTACCCTCCAGGAAAGAAACCTGGAAGGTGAATTTCCTACATGTGGAAGGTGAAGAAATATCGTCAGATGATTCATGTTCATGATGGTTTCCAAATTCCATGAATGGTAGTGTCTTTGCCCTAGGACTAACCCTACCACCCACAAAAGAAGGTGGCAGCTTCCTAATGAAAGTTTTGATGTTTTTTTTGACTTCCAATACACAAATGCAACACGTTTGCATGACTATGAAAACCACCAACCAACCAAAAAACCCAAAACAATCGACTGCAACAAAAGTGAAAGGAACATAAACTCCAAATTTTCTGGATAAAATTCACCCCCCCCCCCCGAAGAAAAAAAAAAACATAGCAGAGTCGATATACTTTTGATGGAAGAAATTCTGCACCAGTTCATAGGTAGTATATCAGTATATCCCACTTATTTGCCAAGGTTTTAGCACTATCCCAAACGGTGGGTTTTCTTGCCGGATTTCTGGTTGCCATCAACAGCCTTTGAGTCGATATATTTCCTGTTTCGGAGATTTTCCAGCCTGCCATTTGGCTCCAAGAATCAGTTTTAAGGTATGTGATTTACTCAACTTAGCGAGTCGTAGGTCGAACAAAAGCTTTGTTTGAAGCGCATCGGTTTTTTGGTGCATTTTTGTTGGGTATATTATATTTCACTGAGTTATACCCTATTAATGGTGGGATGAGTTTATCCCCCAATGTAAATCACTGGTTGGTGGTTTGAAACATGTTTTATTTTCAATTGTGGGGAAATTTCCAATTTCATTTTATATTTTTCAAATGGAAACCACCAACCAGATTTTTGATTTGTATAAAATAAGTTGCCACTTTTTGTGGCGCTTGGCACAAAAGGTGCAGCCCTCTATGCTTTCTTGGATGCCAACAAGTTCATTCATTTGGTTACTGAAAATGGAGGCTCTGCCTACTTGTGACTGGCCCAAAATGGTACGAATACCGTTTGCAATGGTGTGGTTCATGACTATGTTTACATACATTTGCCACAAGCATGGCCCAAATGCGGGTAAATAACTATACCATACATCAATGGAACGGTCATTATAAGCTGTATAGTTTTTGCTTATACATATCAGAAGTGTTGTTTCTGGTCGTCACTTGTGGGCATTCTCGTTGTTTCTCCAAAAGGAAGGTGAACAAGTTGATCATTATTCGGAATGAAATATGTCCTCCGAGCACGAACATGTCCCCTGAAAATTGATGGTTGGAAGATCCATATAAATTTATTCCTTTTGGGTTTTGGCCTATTTTCTTGAAGGGCAAGCTGTAAGTTTCAGGGAGGGTGACACTCCCCTTATCTTCAAGATATTAATAGTTTGCATATGTTGTTTGAACAAAAACCTCCTCCAAGTATAAATGTGATGACTTTATCCTTGTTTCAATATGTGCTACAAAGCCATAAGTGGAGTTAGAACCCTATATAGGGTTTATAACCCCAGTTGCCAATTTAAACCGGCCATTTTTGACCCCCGTTTTTTTTTCGAGGTTTTTACGTCCACAAAAAACATCTCCCTTCCCCAAAAAAAAAAACTGCGCCCAGCGGAAGTGCCGTAACTTCACCTTTTTAAGGTTCCTGCGAACTTTTGGAATCCTACTCACAGCCTACGTGGAAGACTTGATGTCCACCGAGCTGGTCCGCTTACCGCAAAGTCAAAATCGTGTTGTTTGCCAGTTGTTTTCCTGTTATATATACGTGTTTTTTTTTGGAAGGAAACACAACAGAAATAAAGGCTGAACAAAAAATACTCACATCTTTTTAGTTTTTGAAATACTTGGTGCCCTTTTTGATGCTTGGCTCATGTTGTGGCTTTTGTTCCAATTAGTTTGGTCTTGGGGTTTCATGGCGCCAAATTTTCTGTTTAACGAACCGTTGCAACGGTGGCTGTTTCTCGCATCCAGGATTCAGATATACTCGAGGAGGACAGCCAGATGGGTTGAAATCATCAAAAATGGTGGAAATTGTGCCGGGGTGATTCACGCTTCAGAATCTGCGAGAACATCAGCAAAAATGTTTTCTAGGTTTTCTAGTTAGTTGACAGAATGATATACATAATTGATATGTGCATAATATGAAGGATACACAACTCAACAATTATTTGTTTGCATCTGTTTCTGTTGAGCATATTACAGACATAACATTGCACTTAAAACCGTTCGGATGCTCCCCCGCCCAGTAAGTGTCATCACCAGGATAATTACATTTTTAGTAGGGGACCCTTACAAACCTTCACAAGGCCACTGTTAGTTGATGGGGTAGCATCTCAAAATATATATGCTATATCACTATCTTTATGTGGGTGTTTCCAAAAATAGGGGTACCTCAAAATGGATGGTTTATAACGGAAAACCCTATTAAAATGGATGATTTGGGGGTACACCTATTTTTGGAAACATCCATATGCGTACATCACTTATTTAATCTGATTTCTTCGATGACCAATCCGTCAGGAAAATACATGCAGGAAATACGTGCAGCTATATATTTTTGTGTGCACTTGTATTCGTGCAGTTTCGACAGCTATTTGATAGCAAAACAAATTACTTGATATCCAGCATGTTTGCGCCATAAGCCCTTCATGGAGTACTCAAGAGCAACACTGCCTTTCAAACTCTTGAGACAACACCCCTGATGATAGTTTTGACAAGTTGTGATGGGTGAAATGCAAACACCGCAACATATCAAGCTCTAAAGTGTGGCAGTACATATGTGATTCCAGAGTCCTACTTATAACATAATCTTATATTGAAGAAAACATCCGGATCATCCTCCTTTGAAGATCTTACAAGTGAAATCAATATATATATATATATTTATTTATTTCCTTTAACCTGTACCAGTCACAGCATTTCTATGCCAAGAGTTTTTTTTGGGGGGTGGTATTTTCCTAGGTTTGGGTCCAGATGACTCTTCTTTTCATTTGGGGTGTGGATTTTTCAGGTAAAACCAGCCGTTCGGATAAACCTCCAAGAAAGCCATGAAGATTTTGCTCCAGGAGAGTCTTCAACAACTCTGCGCTCGTGCACGTAACTTCATGCAAATCTCCAGCGTCTTTAGGCAGCCGTAGGGATCGCGTCGTTTAAAAATGATGGCCGCGAAAAAAAAAAAAACAGCCAGAAATAGCCGGCCTTAGTGTTGATGGTTCAGAAATCCGGGATGAAAACCAGTTGAGGTTGCTAGGTAGTCTTATCCCGTTATTTACAGGGTTTTATACATTCCAGGTGGAGCAAGATTTCTTCCATCAACAGTATTAGGGGATCTTCAGGGCTTATTAACAATTGGTTTCCCTTAGTAAGGCGTTGAAAAAAACCCTTGAATTCGAGGGGGGCACCGTAGGTAGGTTGATCATGGGAGACCAATCACTATTTGGTGATGATCACAACAAAGAACTGGTTGACGCCAAGTTGGTGATTTCAATTTTTTATGTTTACCCCTCAAATTTGGCGATTTTACCCTCAAACTTGGCGATTTTACCCTCAAACTTGGCGAGATGATCCAAGTGTGACTGATAGCCATTGCAAATGGCTGGCGAGCCAACCACTACCTACCCAGGCCCCCTGGAAATTTTGGAAACCACCATTTTTTGGGGCTATGTTAGTTTCAGGGAGGGTAGATGATGGATCCAACCTTTTCAAATGGGAATCCTGATGTTGGAATTACGTGGAGTGACATTGACTTAGAATTATTTGTTGTCTCAAGGCTCAGGGGGTACATCTAGGCCGACGAAATCCAACCACCTCAAAACTATCCCCACAGGTCAAAGGGGTCTACCGTACTGGCTGAGCAAAGGATTTCGGAGACATCTATACCTGGATGGTATCCTTTACTCGCAGAATCTATTTATGGCCTCAATGGGAAAAGTCTCTTACATTTCCCTGAACTAACAGTAACTAACAGCGAGTTTACCCCTGAAAATAGACCTGGAAGTTTGGAGATTCCGAACTTGGAAACCATCATTTGTAGGGGGCTATGTTAGTTTCAGGGGTGGTACATTTCCCTCAAAAATTTAGGATGAAGTTATGAACCATGAATTTTTGTTGATGAACAAAGTGACTAGATTTGGCAACTCGTTTGGATTCTTTCGGGTAGTTGGTATGAGTTTCAACTACCCGGAACCCTGAAAACTAAGATTGTTCCCCCTGAAAAATCAAGGGGGTGTATTTCCCTCTTGAAATTCTCCGTGCCCTTTTTTTCGAGGTTTCAAATCTTCGTTTGTTTTAGGGAGTGTATTATCTCGTTGGGACCTCCGCAACACGTTGGGGGGAAATGTGGCTCGGCCGAAAACCTGACAGTTGAAGAGAGCCGAACGGGCGGAACGAGTGAAGAAAAGGCAGCTGAGGGCCTGATTTCTGTAACAACCTTGGACCTTGGCTCCCGAGGGTTCGGTCGCAGCTATTGGGGTGCCATTGGCACCATATTTAAGGGGAAACTCTTGGGATTTCTGATTGTGAAGATAATGTAAATACTGTTGATGGTTCAGAAATCTGGGATTCACCAGTTGAGGTTGGTAGTTGAAATCCCAGTATTTACAGGGTTTCATACATCCCAGGTGGTGCAGGATTTCTTTCATCAACAGTATCTCCCCAGCCCAACACTCAGTCAATCAGAAATTGGTGATTTTGGTTAATGTTTCACTTGCATTCTCCCGGTAAACATCCGTTTTTGCCAAAGCGCGGGTCATACAGTCATACACTCTGAATTTCACATATAACTACACAGAGCCATTCATGTTTACGACATCCATGAAGTTTCTTGAAAAACGCGGTGAATTTTGAGGAACGGTTCCCCAAGCGAAATCATTGATTTCTCCCAAGAAAAGTGGGTATTAACAGCCGATCGTCATGAATTGATATGTTTTTAAATCCGCGGTAAATAAATTGGCAACTGAGGTTATAAGTTAGAACCCTTATAATAAGTGGAGTTATAGCTTTACTTACAACCGGTAGGGGTCCATCCTGAATTTGTTGATTTCAATGGATTTACCGGAAAACCGAATAGATGAACAGCAACAAAATGTCAAGGAGCCAAGGTCGAAGTTGATGAAGTTGATTCGCTTCAGTTGCGGTTTCTTTCCTGTGTAGCGAAATTTGGATCACGAAAGGATGGCATTGAGACGCTTGAAATTTTAGCGTTGTCACTACCAACGCTTTTTAAAGCCCTGACATTGAAAGGTTATACTTGTAAGTTATAACCATCTTAGATGACATATCCCATGATCTAATCACAGCAAACCAACAACAAAAACGTCTCAATCCATTCCTTTAACTATTCGGAAATTGGTTTTGCCCAATACACCTTTCAAGCCTCGTGACGGCCGCGGAAACTATTAAGCATGTGTAAACATTCAAAGGGATAGACATCCAAACACCTGAGAAAATACTTGGGAACCCCGAAAAGCTACCCCAAAGACCTGAGCAGATATTTGGAAGACTTTGGAAGACTAGGGTAGAGAAAACACTTGGAATTCAGCCCTAGGATCTCGAATTTAAACAGTGAATTTAAGACTGTAGCTACATCCAACTAGTTGCAAGGCTTTGCGGTGCCCCATTGCGCAAAACCGGTCGAACCGCAAACATCGATTCGACGTCGATGAGTCGATCTGGGTCGGTCTGAAACACCGCAAGGTGTTTCCGTTGTCTCCGTCGGCTCCTGTTTTCTGCCGTGGGTTTCGGAGATGAGATCGTATAAAGATTAGGTTTGGTTACATGCTTGAACTATTAGGTTTGGTTACATAAGGTAGTGGTTGTTGTTGTTGTTGTTGTTGTTGTTGTTGTTGTTGTTGTTGTTGAACAAATTTGCTACCTCTGTTAAATTAGAATGTTTGACAAGTCATGTAGGATTTTGCTACCATTGTTGAAATGGGCTGTTGAAAATCTATGATGCTACACAATACTGTGTGGTGTTTCACATTTTTCAATTGCGTGTTGACAAAGACTACCACCTATATTCAGCAAATGATGAAGCTAGCCTGTTGAATAGGTACTGTATTCCCTAAGAATCCAAACCCATTCCTCGAGTAGGATCGAGGGTTCCAATCCCATCCTTAGAATAGAATTGTAGGGGTAATCCCTTTCCGAGGACATACCTGGATCCTTAGGGATTCTGTATTTGGTACCATGGTCATCTACTGTGAAAATCCATGAAAATCCTAGAATGCCTGTTCACAAAGCCGAATATTGTGGGAGAAAGGAATGAACAAGGTTGTGATACTATCTCTTGTAAGTTAAATTCTTTCTTGGCTGACGGCCTGAGCAAGTGGCAGAAACAGATGTTGTTGGCAACATCAACACTGCAGAGGTCTTGAATGGTCTTGTTGACACTATTTGAGCTTATCGCATCTTCAAAGATGGTGGATACCGTATACCGTAGCGTAAGGAAGTCTTGTTTTCGACATAAGAGTTCATCCTTCAATTTCTTCAAACACAAATCCTGATAAATCCTGTTTTCTTGAGAAGGTTTACCCTCCAGGGAACTAACATATTCCACCTTGGGAAAAGCAAAATCATCTTCAAAAGTGCCTTAGGAGCGGATATGTTAGTTCCCAGGAGGGTATGTTTTTTTTCCTAGCTTAACCGACAATAATTGTTGATTGCCATTCACCCCTCGCCCAGATCATTGGATGAAAAATAGCTCGCCATGATTCGTCATGGACACTGCCGTCTGGGATGCATTGATTGCCAGCTTTCGCATGCGGCTGTTTGGTGGTAATATGGAAGATATTGAAGCAGTCCAAAAATCATGGTGATTTTGAGTATTTGCATGTATTTGCGGGGGTTATACAGTTGTACTATTCAATTCCGTGAGGATTGTTTTAAAAACACCAGCATGTGGATCCCTTAAGCAAGCAAGCAAGCACGGCAGCATGATTTTTCTACACAGTACCCCGTGTCACATCGAATGAAAAAATGACACAAAGCCAAAAGCGCAGGGTCCGTCAGTGTCTGACATGGCTCATCGGTCGGCTCTTTTGTTTTTTTTCTCCAAACGAGTAAACTCGGAGGACTGCGAAGCAGTGGATCTGTCCATTGGATCTTGTTGGATCCGTCGTTCAAGCATATAAACCCATCCATCCGCTTCCAAAGGTTGTGGGTGATACTGGTCACCAGGAAATAGGCGGAAAGAGATGATGAGAGGATTCCGCCCCCCAACAAAAGGCACTAGTTCGCAAAGAAGAGATTTGCATGCAATGTTGTGGTGAATTGGGACGTAGCTGTAGCTCAGATATATATATATATATATTTTTTTTTTCAATATATAGTAACTCTTGCTTCATACCCTATGTCCTTCTCATTGTCACCTCTGTTTTCAGGTTTTCTCTCAAAATCCCGCGCCTTCCTGGGACATCGAAGATAATGGAGGAAGAGTTTGGAGGTTCCGCTCCTCTATGCACCGCAGGAATACGCGAAAAACCTGCCGAACGTGGTGCCATTCTCCAAGAGTTAATTCATATGATACGACTCATCCAAATAGTGTTGTATCCCATGATTTTGCAAGAAAACGGACCTACAGAACATGTCCAAAGCCACAGTCTGCAGATGTCAGCTGGATTCAATGGATACTTATAGTCTTTGAACATATCAGGTGATTAATTTGTATTTTCACTTGTTGCGTTGTCATGTGTGTATCGTGTACCCTTTGGTAAACTACTGTAACATAGCTGGCTGGAAAATACCCATGTTGAATAGGAAATACATCTTCATTCCGGGTCCATTTTCCATTGCTAACTGCCGATGTCCCAACCGCAAGCAATGGTGTATTTGGCCAAGTCTACTTATATGTTACTGTTTCCATTCCCTTTCTTTGACATAATGTAACTTTCAGAACTCGCTTGCGGCACATCTCATGATGAGGAAACCCCGGGATACCTGAGCCAAAATCTCGAATCGGAAGTGGAACCACAAAGATCTGGGAATTCCGTTCATCGCCAAGAATGTGAAGAATGCACTTCATTCATATTTGCTCGTGGTGTAAACTGTTTCACCCGTCACTCTCCCCATGCTGTCGAGGAAAAAGCTCAAAAAGGTGGGCAGGAATTTGTTTTCATCATTGCTAATTGATCAGTACACCCTGGAAAATCAACATGGAACCCAGAAATGTTGCATTGGAAGATGATTTTCCTTCTTACTTGGGTGACTTTTAGGTTCCATGCTGATTTTCCAGGGTGTATCGGGAGCTATACCTCTCGGTTTCCACGTGCATTTTACGTATAGCAATTCGCTCCATAGCCGTGAATTTAGATTTACACCTGACATGGTCCCCTGGATTTGTTTTCAAAAGACAAAACTGACTGGAAACAAGCACGTATATACACTTAGATTTGAATATCCACACAAATTGACTGAGGACTTGGTGAATCACTTAAATATGGTGATGGGGATTTCAACAATCCCCTAATAGGCTATTACCCATCACGTTTGGCATGAGGATTTCAAGTTCCAAGTGGTTGTCGTTGTTTGTATGTCACCCTTGAAACAAGGTGCGTCAGAATCATTTGGACGATCCCAGCGTTCCATTGGAGTTGGACAAATGGTACCTTGGGAGCAGCGTAGTTAAAAGATGTAGGAAAATACATAGTCCCTCGAAAACTGACAAACCCTCCAAAAAATGGTGGTTTGGAAGCTGCTTTGTCCCTTTCAAAACGGGTGATTTGCGGGTTCTATATTACTTTTCGGGAAAGAACATGTCCAACGTTGGGAAAAGACAAATCATCGCCTCAAAAGTATTTTGGGGAGGGGGATATGTTAGTTCCCCGCTTTCTTTCATGACAAACCAACGGTCATGAGATGTAATGAGATTCAGATGTTCCATGTTGTTGTTCTTGCTTATATGTATACATATATATATATATAATATACATAGTTTGCTGTTACTTAAAAGCTGGTGGGTTTCCTTATGGTTTGGAAGTTGGATCTTCACCCACTCAACGAACAAGCAGTTTACCGAGCTTTGGGACGGGGCCCCAAAAAAGGTCACCTTCTAGAACATGGGTGGGATTTCCTTGGGGGCCCCCCAAGGTCAGCCTCCAAACTGGTTGGGAAACCGTGGGGCTGGAAAATCCCTTGTTGGAAAATCCAAGGGAGGAAGAAACGGATACACCCCGGAAGATTAACGGCTGGAACCTACAGCCATCACCCATTTTTTTACAGGAAAAATGGATCTTCCAACCAAACCTCCAGGGAAGGACATGGAACCCAGCCGTTAACTCTTCCAGGGGTGTATCCATGGGATTTTTTTCGAGGAAAGATCCCTGGGCCGAATGTGGCGTTGGAGAGGTGGAGGCCTTACAAGAGGCCGGGTTGAAGCCTACTGAAGCAGCCTCTCCCCCTGGAAACGTAACCAGGTTCTTCCCCTCTGAAACTAGGCCTACCGGTCAGGTCTCCCCAACAAAAGTATCTTATAAATTTCAAAGCAAAAGAACGCATCAATTTTTGCAGGGTTTCAACTGTTATATAGTTTCAAAGAGTATGAACTTTATAACTGAGCAGTGATCAAAAAAATATTTGGTGGCTAAAAACCTACTATGCAGCTACAGGGATGTGTGTGACATTCCATTATACTTGTTAGTTCATGGGGATTCTGCTTATAATGGCTTCTTATGATCCCTACATAACAAGGTTGATAGGGCCTATATACATCTATGTGCAGCAAGCTCAATTCAACTAAGTTGGCAGAACTAGGATACATGTCACATTTACATCCATAAATCATGATACACTCCCTGAAACTAACATAGCACCTGAAAATAGGCCATCCCAAACGGAAACTAGTATTCCAACCATCCGTTTTGGGTTCTATGTTAGTTTCAGGGAGGGTAAATCATGAACAAATAGACTTAGGACAATCAACAGGGCCAAAGGTATCCCTGAGCTGGCCAAGTGTTGCCTGTGTTTTCCTCTCAGGCTCAGGACTCAAAACTTTTGAATGGTTGTGAGGTGCAGTGATTGGATTCACATGTGAAATATATCGCCGAAGACGGGCTTATGTCACGTTAATGTGGGTATCTCACGGGGGTCACTAGATTATCAGATATTACCAGGGGATCGAACAGTGCCAATTGTAATTATGGTAATTTTGAGGGATTTCCCTTACAATAGCTGTGCATTGTTTTCGTTGGTAATAGAAAGACCTCCGTCTTAAATATCAATCTCTATATCCTTTTCGTTATTGCATTTTTGGGGTTGGGCATGCACCCGACATTTGCAGTCATGTGGAGAGGGACATGAGGCAATGCGTAATACGCATCCGCGTATTGGGCGCACATGGCGCGAGCAATGAAAGTGAAAGTGTAAAGATCCTAATTGTAATCCATAAACGAGAAGATGTCTAACTTAACATGCAAGATGACCACAATTCACCATGCAAACAACAAATGATACTGTAGTTGAATGTAGCTTGTTGTGAGAAGATGCTGAAGTTCGTGTGGTTACTCCCAGGATGGGTTTCCGTTTAGATTGGGAACTCATGACCCCACGCCTCCGTCAGGAACATCGACTTCAACTCGAGGAGCTGATGGAGGGGATGAACTCCTCCAAACGTAGTGGAAACGGTGGTTGATTGAAACTCCAGCAGTTTCAGTATATGTTCTAGGTGGTGGTTTCAAATATATGTTCTTATTTTCACCCCTATTTGGGGAAGATGAACCCATTTTGACTAATATTTTTCAACTGAGTTGAAAACACCAACTAGCTTTAGTGGAAGATTTGTTCCATATTTCTGGGGACAATTGAGGAAGGAGATTGAGGGGATTCTGAATTTTTAGACATTCCCGGAATTCACAATGTTGACATTCCAAGGTTTGGAATGTAGAGATCACCTTTCAATTACGGTAGTACCGTACTATGTGGCTAATTTATACCTACAGGATCCATGTATGGTATATTTACCTACATTTGGTTGATGTTTATGGTTAATGTAGGTAAAATATTCCATACACGGATCCTATGGGATAGTAAGTCTGGTTTGAAACCCCATTTCAAACAAAAAGCCATGAGAAACCGCCCCCTTTTGCATTCGCCATCAATTTTTTCAGCCTCCTTGAAAGGAGCTCCGCGATCGGAACCGGAAGCGCGAGATGGAAATTCACGAGGCTTTTTGGGATGGACAGCGATGTCCGCTTGGGGTTTGGAGCCATAAAAACCTGCGAAAAATTAACATGAGTGAGGAAGCTTTAAAGAGCGGATTTTTTCCATGTATACTTCCAATAAATTTCAGTTGTCCTGTTTTATTTACGTAATAGACAAAAGTTGGCACTTTTGGAGATTCCCATTGACCTTTGTCAAGGGTTGTGATTTTTTGTGGCATATATTTGTATATGTTGTATTTTACATGTGGTAGGGGCAAACGGCTACAATTCAAGGAGTGTAAAGGTCCGGTATTTACTTGCTGGTTTAGGTTGTTGTTTTTTTCCGAATTGGAAAAAATGATCCCGTTGTTTTCAAAGAGATTATCTCTGAAAGACATGACAAATATAACATTAGGATAGGAAACCACCCACCTCAAAACTTTTCCAACTCACGATTCCATGGGACTATATGTTATATTTACCATTGTTTACCTACCAATTTACCTAATAGAAGATCAACCATTAATGTAGGGACATATGCGGTTCGTCCCATGGATCCTATGGGTAGCTTGGAGTTGTCTCAGGTGATTTCTTTTACGGATTGGGATCCCATGAGATTCATCAGCATGTTTCTCCCACCATTTCGGAGAATTTTTTTTTTCCATGTTCCAAGCATCAAACAAGCAAATCTCATACCATGATTTACCTAGAACTTACCCTAAAAATCAACCAAACATGTAGGTATATAGTATATAACTACACTAGCTACCAGTCCCATGGATCCGTCATGGGTAGGTCGTTTTTTTCAAAGGGAAAGCTGAAAACCATGCCATGGAAATGCCAAGGCTGCACAAGAACAACTGCGCCGGCTACAAGAGGCAGATCGGTGGATGGAGTGATGACGCAAAAACTCCATGGTTTTTGGAGGATCATCCCATGTACCCTACAAGGTGGGCCCCTGCAAGTTAGAAATGGAGTTATAACCCCTATAAATGGCCTTATACTTAGGTAACTGGGGTTGTAACCCTAGTTATGGGAGTTATAACCCAAGTTATGTCTGGTAGGGGGCCCACCTTGTAAGAATCCAAACCCTTCCCATCCGAGTGGTATTTGTCGGGATCCACTTCCATCCGGTCCGGATATCGGACCGGATAGTTCTGGATTCTTAGGGAGTTAGTTTTTTCCATGGAGTGACATGGTTTTTCCACCGAAAAAACGGCCGAACACAGGGCCCCAAAGCAAAAATTTACCATTACTCCGCCCGAAAACTAACAGAATCAATACTTTCCAACACCTGCGTCACTTTTTACGGAACATTCGTTTCATTTTTCGGGAGGGTATAGTGTTTTTGTTGAAGCAACTACCTGGTATCAGTCAACTAGAATAGACTCATCACGGTTGCAAGGAGCTGGACGCGGCAAAAGCCGAGCTTCAACGCAGGCCTCCAAGGGAGGGATCAGTAGGTTGCCGTTTGGGGCGGCGTGCCTTGGGGATAAGGGATACAAATGTCATGTGCAGTGGGCCAGTGGATAAATACAAAATGACTTTAAGATACTTCTACGGATGGAAGTCAAGGTCGAAGTTGCGTGAACCATACATGGATATTTCCACGTATGATTATGGCATGATCAGCTAAGTTTATTCACTTGGCACATCATGGCACCATAAGATGGCACATCTTGGACTCGGACTTAAAACCCATGGGGTTGGAACTGCAGATATTGGGACCAACCAGTCATTGGCATATCAGCAGGAAGACGCCAGGGTTTCATTTGGCATGCCACACCTTCAGGTTTCGGTTTCTCCCTTGGAATCGAAGCTTTCGAAAGTTTACCACTTGTGAGATTCCTTGACTTCAGCTGGTAGCCAAACACACCATGTAAGATTGATATTTCATAACAATTTCACGGTTATCATTAAGTGTTGTGTGTTTTTTTTCTTCTCCCATAAACCGCTTCAGTGTTCATAATGTAAAAAACCGCAAATCGTTCTAAATTTCACTGCTTCATAAAATTCGCCGAGATCGCTGTTTTTTTTTGGAAATGCAGGATTTGCCCATTTTCATTTGGTTTTTCATGACATCTGACGGAATCCTCCCGGTGCCTCCCGGTCCCTCGAAAGGAATGACCAACCGGAAGTTGAGGCTGGGACCCGGGTCGAATGGAAGGGTGGACACGAGCAATAGCCAAAAAAAACCTAGTTGTTTAGAGTATACTCCCCCCAAAACTAACATGTCCACTGAAAATCAATGATTGGAAGATGTATTTCCTCTTGAAATAGTCCATTTTTTGAGGGGACATGTTAGTTTTCGGGGGTGTATACGGAAATTTTACTACACAGTTATATGGGGATTAATATATGCCATTATAAGGATCCCTCTATGGTAAACAACCAGTTTTTCAATGGAGCGTAAGATTTTTTGTTCGTGGCTCACATGGCCTTTTTGAAGGGAATTTGTATGAATTTGTTGGATTTGGTACTGTAACATGTGGTAGGTCCTATAGCATAGAATCACCCTATTGGCAAAAAGGTTGATCTTGTTCGGGTAGTTGAGAGAGTTACACGTCAACATGAAGGACCTGTACTATCCGGATGTTGGTTGGAAGTTTAAGGTCTTTGGCTTGTGAAGAAGCTATATCCCCTGCTTTGTTTGTTGTTTCACCTTGTAACGTTGAGCCATGCTTTTTGGTTGAAATATCTTGAAATCGAGTTTATGTCAGCAGCTAGAGCCCTTGTCCCAAGTTCCAATCCCATCTCTTATTTGTGAAATTAGTATGGGTATTTTTTGTATGAATCCCAGATTCCCCAACTTGTATTTATATACCTACACATGTACTCCTCAATACTACCCGTCCATGAAATGTAGTCATTTGATCAATCAACTACAGGCAATCCTTTTTTCCCCATACCTTGTAAGATATAATATGGGCTTCAACAAAACTTTGGTGGTTCCGATCACTAGCTTGCGAATCATTTTGCTGGGTTCATGAAGAACCAAGACCGTTTCAAAACCACCAGGCCCTTCCTTTAGGCGGGGCGGGAGGAAAGGTAGTGTCCGTGGAAGGGAGGGGTCCACAAGCTGCCGATGGAGGTGCAACCATGGTGGATTTTTATCCAGTGAAGCAACGATGCTTGAATTTTACGGGTTGCAAATGTCAATCAACATGTTCATTGAGTATGAGATAGTATTGGGCTCCAAGAGATTGTGTTTTTGAGTATTGGAATGCCCAAGTCCTACATCAGTACGTCCATGCCTGCACGTTTTGCGTTCACAATGATATTCTTCAACCATGGGATCATATCCACCACCACAACATCACCATAATCTCCATCATCATAATATCCATCATCATCATCATCATCATCATCATCATCATCATCATCATCATCATCAGCATCATCATCATCATCATAATCACCATAATCTCCATCATCATCATCATCATCATCATCATCATCATCATCATCATCATCTTCTATATCAATATCAACATCATCATCATCTTCTATATCAATATCAACATCATATGTATTTTATATTTACATATCCCTTGGATCATCACCACCCTTTTTTAAGGGGAGGACCCAACCGGGCCCTGACCGGTCAAAACACCCGCCGGTTCAGCTCGGCAGCTCCAGGTCACCTTCCACCGCCCGTCTCCAATGGTCGGGGAACACCCGGGCAAGCGCCCAGTCTCGTCGCCCGATGTTTAGAGCTCGGCAAGGCCAACAAGGCGCGCTTACCGGAGAGTCAAACAGCCCGGGGAAGCGGTTGGGGGGAAAACATGGGATGGGATTGATGGGCCATCATTTTAAACAGGCAGTTTTTTTGTTTTTTTTTCGGTGTGCATTTTTTTTGTTGGTGTTGTTTCCGTTGTTTTTTCGTTGTTCAAATTATATGTAAATTCATGAAATGTTGCTATCACAAGTAGGTATATTTATTTTTCGAACAATCACTCATATATCTATCATATATAGCTTAACCGGCTTAACCTGGGTCCAATATTGTTTGATAATTTTACTCAATATGTATGTAAATATTGGTGAGACCTGGGACTGATGTCCCGGCAAAACAGTTTAACTGTTTACCTGTTCAGACGTTGATTTTTTTCTAGCAGAAACACTTCCTGAAATAGTTTTTTTTGAAAGGATGAGCAAGTAATTTGATTTGTGGCCACAGGCATAAACATAAAGTGATGTCAAGCGTACCACCCATAAATGTTCTTTCCCTATAAATCCCTTACTAAGCGTTCCGAACGCCACGGTATTTTTCAGTCTGTAGAAATACCCGGGCAATGTCGCGACTCTACATTTTTAATACGCTGATCATCAGGCTCAAGAACTGTTTGAGAACGGTTCTGCTCTGGAAATTCATGAGAAAAATCAATGAAGATGCACTCAACACACATTTTATCATCAGCAACTTGAAATGCAAAACACATCAAAAAACCCTCAGATGAGATGAGTTAACCGGTACTGCAAAATAACAACACTCATCAAGGAGAGGCTTCCCAGAACATTTTTTTTTGGTGCTGCCCAAGCTGAATGATATTGAAAAGATACCACTCTCCAACCTGAAAGCACAACACAACTCTGAACAGCATGGACCTCAGTATTGATCTTATAAGAAAACACAGTCAAGAAGAAGATACCGTTACCCTCCACAAAACTAACATATCCCACCTGGGGAAGTTCGGAAAATCATCGACTCAAAAGTGCCTTCAAAAAGGGAATGTGTTGGTTCCCAGGAGGCTAATACTTGGGGTGGTTTCATCCCGGCGCATTTTGAATGCTACGTTGATTTTGCCCAAACCGCGAAAAACTTGCAACCCTAAGTGGCGCTTAAGTGGGGGTTAATCACGCAGAAATGGAGTTTCATGCTGTTTGATATTTGTAGAGTGCGTACATACCATATACGTGCCTGGTATACAACACGTGATTTTCATTTCTACTACACATTGTTTAATCAGTTGCTAAGGTATGATGCTAATACCCACTACAATATCCTGGCCTTTTTGACTTTTTTTGCCTTGACACAACTGTTTCCACTGGCCAGCATGTCTCGGCAGCATGGCGGAACTGCCGCCAGCTCCATTGACTGCAGAGGAAGACTTCTTGAAATGGGCCGTCGCATGCTGTGAAACCAGCACTTCCTGGGGGCCAGGGTTCATGAATCCGACAGATTGGTAGGGAATGCATTGAAAGACATGTATGATCAAAGGTCAAACGGATATATTTTTTCATGTTGGACAATGATGGGTGATATTGATATTGATGGTGATGATGATTATGAATGGTGATGATGATTATGAATGATGATGATGATTATGAATGATGATGATGAAGATGAAGATGATTCGATGACGATGACAAAGACCACTCGCTGGGGTGCTAACTCTGCGATTGTAGTGATTTCATGTGATTTCATGGCAAGGTTTGTGAAATCTTTGTGAGAACTGTGACTTTGAATGCCCTCACTCCTCACCATGTTTGTTTCCTTTCCATCCAGGAGAGCTCCTTCAAAAAAAGCCAAATCACATCAACATGACGAAAAAAAACCTGGGTGCAAAATTCAATTTGATTCATACTTTGAACAAAAAGTTGGTGGCCTATGATTACATTTCCATCCTATAACTCCTTCAAACTAACATAGACATCGCCCTTGAAAATGGAGAGTTGGAAGATGATTTCATCTCCTTTCGGGATTTTTCCGATTTTCAGAGGCGAGCTTAGTTCGTTTCAGGGAATGTATAAATAATATTTTTGAACAAAAATTACCCAACACCTTTTGTTGACATTATCCTACCCAAGAGAAACGACGGTGAAACCACAAAATTGGTGGCTTCTCTTTCAGGTGGCCAATGGTGCATTGGGATTGGAACAGGTGACACTTGGTCTTGTTTGCCACGTGTCACGTGGCCAGGTGGCTCCCGGGGAGACACACAAAGCCAAGGGGTGACCTGAGTTACCGGGAAAACCCGTAAACCCCGGAAACCCCAAACATTAAGATGTTCAAAAGGGACCTAAACATCTTCCACGCATCAGTTTTGAGGGGAAAATTTGGCTGTTAGGGGCCTCAGGGGTAGTACTTGAAATGAACCAGGATGGTTAGTATCTTCGTTGGTGGATGATGTGGATGATATTGGAAACTCAGGTTTTCTACTTGAGATGAATTCTCTGATAAAGTTCGTGGCATTGACCCCCCGCGGATGGTTAGTATAGATTGCCATTTTAGGGATTCACTTTGGTGTCAACCAAAAAAACTGGGTGGTGGTTTCAAACATTTTTTATTTTCATCCCAATTTGGGGAAGATTCCCAATTTGACTAATATTTTTCAAATGGGTTGAAACCACCAACTAGAAAACCTTGATGGTGAATCCAAAATTCAGTGGAAAATGACGAAACAAACTTCCGCCAGGACACGAGTCTTGTTTTGGTTTTGGGACGTATTCTTGCACTGAACCATGACTATGGTAGAAATCACTCCCCCCTTGCCTTTCAAATACCTTGGGAGGGGGAAATGTGTTACCCTAATCACAAAAAGACATGTTGCCCGAAAGTCTCTTTGTTTCAGGCAGTTCCGCTTGAGTATCGGCAAAGCTTTTTCAGAGGAGCATGACACCAAGGGTTTTCTGTGAAACATGGGTAATTCTTAAGTATGAGCTGAGCAGTTGAAGTGGGGGAAACCTTAGGAAGTACATCATGACTGGTCAACCTACCCCGCCCTGTATAGATGTCCATGATGTCCGATGTCCCCCAGAAAGAAGGGTTTGATTAAGACCCTATTAAGTGAAACCAATCGGTTGTCTAAGCCCTTAATAAGGCCTTGTTTCTGGGAGGGGTTCGTTAGGGGGTGGTTAGGTCGACCCAACCATAACTACATGCACCAAAAAACTCACCAGCCATCAGTCAGTCAGCGTGGACATAGTGGATACCGAGGACCATCACCTACCTGGAGAAGGATGGTGTAATGGTGCGGAGCTTGGTAGCTGCAAAGGAGGCGTGGTCAATGTGATGGTATGTGTTTTTTCATTCATCATTCCTTCAATAAATGGACAACATTATTTGTTGATGGTTCAGATATCCTGCACCAACCACCGTTTGGATGGTAGTAAAACCTATAGTAAATCATGGGATAGAATACTCACCTCAACTGGTGAATCCCAGATTTCTGAACCATCAGCAGTACAGGCAGGTTTGCATGTTTTTTAGGGAACCTTTGAAGGACAAGGAGTTTTAGAGTTTTTTTTTCACCCTGGAAAAATCGTGGGCATTTTGTGAGCTAAAAACATGGTTTTGAGAGTGGGTCCCGACATCAGAAACTGTAAGAACTAATCTTCAATCAAACGGTTTTAGAGCAAGATGCTCCATGGTTTAATTCAGTTTATGTGGCTTATGGATTATGTGCACGAGAGAGTCCATGTAGCAAAGTGCTCGCTTTGGTTCCTTCATGAAATAGTTGTTTTCTGCCATGTTTCTGGTGTCATTTTCTCAAAATACCCACGACATGGGATGCCAGGTGCGAAAGCATCAACTTGCAGTACTTACAGTTTTAGTATTCCAGGGCAGTCATTGGGTGAAATGACATTGAAATGCCTCAAGGTTCATATACCCTATGGTCAAAGTACATGGCTAACCGTCCCCCAAAGGTAGGTTAGCACATGGCTTATTTAAACCAATGCACGGTGACTGTGCCATCTACTTTCACCCTGGTGTAGCACAATAGGCATAGAAAGCGGATGATAGGGAACTGCACTTTTATGCAAAAATATCATATCAGTTCCGATGGCGCAATTTTCTTGCGGGGGTGGTTTTCAAAAGGTTTCAAGGTGGGTAACGTTTGGGGCAGTACCCTAAATTTGTACCACCATGTACCTACTATATACGGATTACGGGAAAACAGTTATAACATGTTATAACTATATGGGTGTTTCCAAAAATAATGGTACCCCCAAATCATCCATTCTAATAGGGTTTTCCATTATAAACCATCCATTTTGGGGTATCCCTATTTTTGGAAACATCCATATAGAGCCTATCAGATGGAAGTTTTTGGGGGAAACAACGCTGGCTGCGTTTCGGAGTATTTATTTTCCCCCTTTCGCGTTTCCATGGCCGCCAGGTTACCAAGCCCATTTTATTACCACGCAGTTTGCTGCTGACGGCTGAGAATGACATGGATTTGGCCTTGCATTTAGCAGAGGAATGTCACAGGCTTGGCCTCCGGACGGCCTGGGAAAAACCTTGGAGTATCTTAAATTCCCGAGTAACCCTAGGGGAGTTACCATTCCAGCATCACCGCAACGCACCAGGTACCACCCTCAGACAACATGATTTGTTACTTTCTAACTTTCTATCTATGTGTTTTCTTAATATAGATTGTCTATCTGACCTATTCAAATATATCATATATGAAGCGTGTTGACATAATATTCCTAATCATCCAGGAGTGATTTAAGTTCCAATCTTCGAAAAAGTTCATTTTTGTTGGTGGTTTGAGTCACCTTCGGGGAATTTGGGTGTTTCCAAAAATAGGTGTACCCCCAAATCATCCATCTTAATAGGGTTTTCCCTTATAAACCATCCATTTGGGGGTACCCCAATTTTTGGAAACATCCATTTACTTGTCACACAACTTTTCCTGCCAGGAGCACGGATACATCCAGTGAACCAAGCTTTTGGGCGCCATGGATACGGATTCTGCCCAGTGAAGAGATGCTGAAGGAATACCACGTGGCGTATGCAGCTTTGCTGAAGATGTTTTTGTTTGCACAAAATATTGTTCAGATTAGGTGTTCTAGTCATGGAGCTTATACTCTATTTATATGTCAACGTATCTGTATATTAGAAACAGTTGTATATATCCCTGGACATCCAAACACCTCCTGAGAATGTATTTAGACCCAAAAACATACCTAAAACACCAAACCTCAGGAGGTATGTGGATGTTTAGGACATATTATATTTTATATATGTATGAATATTATACCTAGAACTCAACAGACCTCTATTTTCAAAGGTCAACACTCCAAAACAAGGCCCTTTTCAATCAAAACAATGGTCATTTGGTTTGAAGGTATACATACATTATTGCAATTTCACCCTCTTCCTTCACACATTAACCACTTACTAAGTGGGATGATCCTCCTAGTAGGCCTTTTGCCCAAAAGCAAGTTTCATCTTCCAACCATTGATTTTAAGCACCATAGTTAGTTCCAGGGAGGGCAAATGAGTTGATTTGCCACCAGACACCGCAGTATTTGCTTTTGGCAGGTCCTGCCAGCCAGTTGATATAGCAAATGTATGATTTATAGTTTTGGTATTAAATATAGTTTCTATATGATGTATGAATATTTAGATATATATATATATATAAAGGGTATTTATAGTTTTGGCTCAAGCAGCCATTTTATTCTCTGTTTTGAGACTTCCGACTCCCATTGAAGCTAAACCAACTTGACCATGGCTATCTCAAAGAGCCTCCTGATGACCATGGTGACCCCAGCAGTGGCCATTGTGATGCATACAGGTGAAAGTTTTGGATATAACTATGGATCTTCCAAGTGCCCTTGTGTAGGTTTCGCTGGTTTGGATGGCAAGACAACGGTGCGACTGGATGCCAACACCTCTGTAGATTACCCTGCCAACTTTGCAGCTTATTGTGAGGCCTGGGACAATGACCGAAACAATGTGAGCTGCAAGGAAGGACAGGAACCTGGAAAGGACCAGGGATGGTGTGCCGAGGCTTGGTGTTATGTGGATCCTTGCAATTGTGAATTGGATGAGCCTGCCACTAAGACCCCTGAAGATGGTGGATATATGCCACATGCCAGTTATCAAGGACGTGGCATGTGGTATTCATACAAAACTTGTGGTGGCAAGGACTATTGGATGACACCAGAGAAGAAGAAGGAGCTTCAGGCCATGCCCAAGAATTGCAGTAAGACGGTGGAGGAAAAGAAATTTGGATTTGTTTTTAGGTGACTTTTTTACGGATTCTACCGAGGTAAACCACCATTAAACCACCATTTGGGCGGATTTTTTCTTTTTCCAGGCACCCTTTAAAAGCAAAAAAAACCAAGGAAGTGGGGCAATGAGAACTGCCGTTGTATCGGCTACGATGGTGTCCCAGGCAGCACCAATGTGACCATCAACGGTTCGGAGGTGCCATATCCTGCAGATGCTGGGGCCAGTTGTTCAGCCTGGGATGCCAAGAATCATCCGGACTGCAAGGGTGCGAAAGCTGCAGCCTGGTGTAAGAAAGCCTGGTGCTATGTGGATCCTTGCGAATGTCAACTGGAAGTGCCACCTAAAACCTCCACCTATTTGCCCAAGGGTCGTGGCAATGGAAAACCAATCTACTTTTCCTATGCTGCATGTGGCGCTGAGGATGAGTACACCACTGGCAATGAGGAGGCTTGTGTGAACCAGGAGGTTGAAGGCAACTGCACTAAGTTAGAGAAGTGTGCCTGGAATGGCAAGCAGTGCCTTGGAAAGGAATTGCTTCAAGTCTGCAGCAACGCTGTCACCTTTGGCCTTTTCGGCCTGGCTGCCATGTTCGGCCTGGCCTTGTAAGATTGCGGAACCGGGGCCTGACGAAAAGGAACCGCTTCTCACCCTTCAGGGTGATGGGCTTAAGCGTCCTAGCTTCCCAATAGCTTCCCCAAGGCATGAAACGGGGTTAAGACTCAAGACCCGAAACATCCCCCCAAAAAAGGTAACCTGGGGACAAGATGAACCACCAGCAGTTTTTATGAAGGCATTCCTGAATCATCACTGAATCGCTTTGAGGCACAGTACAGGACTCCAGAAATCCTGTTTTAAGTGGATCCATCCTACTTCCATATATAGTACAATGATTTTTTGAGATTAATTAAGTAACTTCAAAAAAACATGTTTTTTAATATATTGAACTACCCATCCCTTCAATGAAAAACCCATTTTTCGAACCTTTCGTCCAACCCCGCAACGGACGTTTCGAAACTCAAGGCATCCTCGCAGATTTTGCAGCATTTCAAGGCCTTACCGCTGATCTCGCGTTTGGAAGTGTGGCACCGGACAATTTATGAAGCCTGGGAACCTTAGACGAGTTTCACCACCGGCGAATGGGAGAATGGGAAGGATGTTTTTTGTTTGTTTGTTTGTTTGATTTTGTTGTGTTGTTGGTGGATGTGTTTTTTCACATTCATCACCATATGTAATATGTATGGTTTTTACGTGTTCATCTATCTATTTTCATATATGTATTTAGATAGATATATGTATGTATGATTTTTTGTGTTTTTTTAACATCGATATTTTTCAAAGAGATCTTCCACATAGATAGATTCATAGATCAAATAGTTTTGGAGATTAACTGCTGAAGTTTCTTATCACTTGGCTTCTCTGAATTGAGATCATTCAGAGGAATGGCGATGCGCCAAGTCTATGAGCAGGAAATCTTCTGTGGATCCATGAAAATTTTCGTTTTAGGCTTGGGGAAATTTCTTTCCAACAACATGAACTCCATCACAAATGGTACCTTCCAGGCAACTAACATATCCCATCCCAGCCGGCACTGGGATGAGTCGATGATTCCCACCTTTCCCAGTCCGGTGGGATGTTGGTTCCCTGGGTGGTAGGCTTTGGCCCGAAAATACCCCTGGACATTTTTTCAACCACCTCCTTGGTTGAAAAACTGCACCCCGCAGCATCTATCAGTAGCTGGGGATTGAAGGACAGATATGCGCTGGACATTTCAAACGGCGAAGGACACCATGGAATGTTGTGCATGATTTTGGTCGAAATGTTTGGACAGATCATGCTTTGACATAAGACTTGGGCCACGCGGCCACCTCATCCCAGCAAACATTGGGGTTGGTTCACAAACATTGCCGCGTTGTTTGTGGAAAATTATTCGGAAGGGTGGACTGGTGACTGGATGGACTTTTGAGCTGAGGAAACGAGGTCTGAAAATGCTTCAGAAATCAATTTTGATGCCTTCAAGTGGGCAGCAACTGTACTGCAGACTCGAGACCCTTGGTTTGCAACAAAAACAAGTGGATAACTTCTGAAGATGAGTAGATTCAGATGAATTCATAAATGAATCCATGTCGATCTTGAATGGTGAAACAGAAGGGTCGGTGCAATTTCCAGAAAGATCCAGAAAGCTTTGGGATCAACTCTTTGAAAAATAAAGTCAGATTAGTCAGATTTGCTGTCTGGTAGAACTGCTCATGGCAGGCTGGCAAATCAAAATGACTTATCGTTTTGTATATATATATATATGTATGTATTTATTTATTTGTTTCTCATAATGTCTATATATATATATTTATATTATTTATCATGAATTTTCTTATTTGACCTGCACTGCCATGCTAGTTTGACAGAAGGTATGTTAAATGGAAGAATTCCAGTCTGAGGAGCCATGAATTTTGCAAGTGAAGATTGCTGGTCATATCTAGTAACTCACATTCAAGAGACCATCCCGACCACTGCAATGAGTTTACATACCAGAATTAGTTTATGTACAGATCATATATGTAGGACAAAAACCATCCAGTGTCATCAGTGTGTTTGCCGCTCTTTTCACATGTTTTTTGTTGATCATCCAGAATCATCCGCCAGAAAATTCTACCCAAAGAAACCACTAAACCAAGATCCCAAAACAACCGGAAACCATTTGGTTTCACATGGGGTTCCCGTCCTGGCAGTTGTGGAAAACCCGTGCGTTTTTCGTGGGTTTTTCCCTCAAGGTGTTTCGACCACCTCCCAGTTTCTGCTTCATGCCGGTGGCCGTGGCTCGGTATGGTTGGAAGTTAGGATATGAAGCTCACATGTTTTTTGGGTGAGGGGCCCGCTCATGATTGATGTAGAAGGAATGAAGTGTTTGAAGTCAAGTGGAGGAGACCAGACAAGCTACATGGTGGGTCTACTGGACAGGTGTGAAAAGTGAATGACTCGATATTTGAGGCAACCTTTCTTGTGTTCATATTGTTTTCTGCAAACCCACCCAAAGATTGTCAGGGTCAAAGTCCAAGGATATTGCAATTTGCCAGTGTAAGCTTTTTGTAGGCCAAGAGCACCCCTTACATTCTTCAGAAAGTGCAGGGTGATTCCTCCGCTGTGAGGATATGATGAATACGAGCCTCACACCGAACATGGAAGTCTATGACAGACGCTTGACTGCATGAAACTGTTGAGAAAAAGTACCCCTCTTTTCCAAAATAATTTTTAGCATCGTTTCTTCCAGGTCATTCCCCACATTGTGTTGTGGGTTTTTGGTTTTTGTTGCGGCACCTCCCCTTCCTCCTCCTCCTTCCTCCCTCCTTCCTCCCCCCCTCCCTCCTCCAGCAACAACAGCAACAACAACCAAAGACTTGAGATCGCACCGGATCAAAGGTCACACGGAAATCGAGTTTCCCGGAGGTTTTCCAAACAAGCTGTTGTTGACCCAGCTTAAGACGAGAATCAAACTTTGCGTACCACAACATCCTAAATACTATCCTTCTATTTAGGTATATTTAAATATAGATATTTGCAGCCAGCAAATGTTGGCCACATACAGGGCAAACCGTCAATGTCCCTGCATAAAGCATATATGCATATAGTAACATAGTAGATATATTTCGATGGTTAATTGGTGATTTAGATTGGTGGTCTACTCTTGCAGGAACCCTGTATGCAAGAGAATTCTACTGGGAAAATGAAAAGAAAACTATAGCAGTTTGGCCAACCGTAAGGACCAACTAAAACCAATGATCCCTTTTTGTTCATCTAACAACCGGGTAGTCTATAGTTGTCCACTCATGACCCCCTAGTGCTCATAGTTTGGGTGGTACGCCCCCAAAAAATACTAAGATGGCGCATGCCAAGAAGCCTTCGCCTTTCCAAAATGAAAGCAATCTTCCAGCTCTCAATTTGTTGTTGCTATGGTATGTCATTTTTTGGGAGGGGTCATATTAAGTACAAATGTAATCATATGTATACAAATTGGAGCGAGTTGGAAAATGATCATCACTATCTTAGTAAGGTACCTTTTATGAACCTTTATGATCCAACTGTTACCGTGCCGTGTTTGAACAAGACCCAAAATATAGAATCACTTGCCACTGCTACTGGGGGGTTAGAACCAGTATAATTATATTATACTTATATGCTCCCAAGGAAAATCCTCTTCCACCAAACCTCCATTTTGGTGATTCCAGCCGTTAGTTTTTCGGGGAAGTACCTCAGATGATGGTTGGATCATTGTATTTTCCCACTCGAATCAAATACGACCCATGTATGTTATATTTACCTACACCCCCGAAATCTAACATGGATACTCAAAATCATGGTTTGAAAAAGGTATAACTCCCTTTGAAAATGGCAATTCTTTGTATCTATGTTAGATCTCTGGAGTGTACATTTATTATATATCATCAAAATCCACCAAATGCACCAGGTGATTCAAGCCGTGACCTTTTTATCCCCTATTTGTAGGTCACCAACAACTTTTGAGTTCAGGTCACGTTTTCACCATCCCGAAAAGGGCACCTTAAGAATTGCCAGGTAAATATACCATACATACCTGGAACCCCAATCTCCAAAAACATTGACCAGGAGTTTCAGGTACCTAAAATGGAGGTACTCACCTATATAAGCTGTATGTAAGGCTTATGTAAGGGAAAACCCATTCCCAAAATGGCCTTATAAGGTTCAGTACCTCCATTTTAGGTACCTGAAACTCCTGGTGATTGTAACAAGGCCTTTTCCAATCAAAACAAGGGGCCCCATTTGGGTTCCGGTCGTCCGCATCTTTTTGTCCGCAGGTTTGGAGGTAGAAGAAGTGGAAGAAGACATCACCAACAGCCGAGAACCTCGCGCCAAAAACGATGGGTCCTGTGAAAAATATGCGTTTCAACGTAAAAGAGCAACAGATAACCAACACAAACAACCACAACAACCACAACAACAACAACAACAACAACAACAACAACAACAACAACAACCATAACCACCTATTTGAAGGTGCCGAGGAAGATATAAACGAAGCTCAGAAATTATGGGGTTTGTTTGTAATAAAGACAGGGATTTTCTGTTCATGGAACTAGTATCCCTACCACAAAGGAGCAGGATACCACCTATATACGTTGAATTTCTGGGATGCACATCCCCCACAGAACCCAAATAATCAGATTTTTTTTTGTCCATGTTGGCGTGATTCAGTGAATAGCTGAGCAGGGCGCCACATTTACATGTAGACTCTACTGCAGCGACGGGGTTCTCAAGGTATCAGGATGGTATCAGGAGCTTATAACCATTAAAAGACTTTACTCAACCTAATCCATAGTTGTAAGTGGGCATCATGTAGTGTAGGGTAAATCCACACACAATCATTTTTAATATATATATATATATAGATATATGTGTATTTTTTATTTAGTTAAGTTATATTAGCATGTAAACGCACATGGCAAACTATGAGGTGCCCCAGGCTCTTAACCAAACGGCTGAACCCTCTGGATGGTTGGTCAACTTACCTGGTATACATGTGGTGATGATCGAAGAAAATGAGCAAAGCAATTAAGCCTTGGCCATTTAGCAATTCATTTACAGGTTTTATTGCATCTCACATGGTGCGGGATTTCTTGCCTCAACAGTGGCAATATCTAGTCATTTTTTTTGCTGGTTGGGGAGTAAAGAGATGTTACTTACAACCTGGTAGCAAAAAAGCAACTATTCTCTTTGTGATTGCAGGCTAGAAATTCAACACGGAATGGACCCAACATATCCTTGTCAGTTGTCAAACCCTGCAATTCCGCTGCCTTCAATATACTTACCCCCAAAGAAAATGATGGGAAACCCCCGAACATGCAACATAAAACCCAAAAAACAATAAAAGGAAAGTTATATCCCAAGACTCTTTACATCCAAATACTTCTTGAGAAGGTGTTTGGACCCAAAAAACAGTATGTTTTTGGGGTCCAAACACCTTCTCAGGAGGTTTTTGGATAGGATATAGTAGACGTTTCCGAAGGGGACATGTTCACGGTGCATGTGAGTTTTTAGCTGTGTCAATTTTGACATGGTCTAAGGATTCAGTCAGCAGCAATGCAGGATACTATGGGCTGTTACCAACCCGGCATATTCTGCCAGGCAATTTGGTAAAACATTAGAAACGGCTGCAAAAAAACGATTTGGAAACCACTTGGAGGTGTGTTTTTGTTGTTTTGTGGTTGTTGTTGTTGTTGTTGTTGTTGTTGTTGTTGTTGTTGTTGTTGTTGTTGTTGTTGTTGGTGGTCATGCTGAAAGCCCACAAGCAGAATCTGAATGAGGAAACCTTTCTGGGTGGCATTCCCTATAGAACACGGTGTGTGTCAAAACCAGTCGATGTGCGTTTCAGGTGAGGAACTCACACAAGCCTATTGTGCCGTAGACAACTCTGAACGACTCTTCCGGTGGCATGGGCCGCATTACAAGCGAATGGGGCCCGCATGACATGTAAGGTGGAACCATGGTGAGAGATGTGCATTATTTGCATGTCATCATGGATTCAAAGCCAATTTTTTTTGGAGATGACTTGATGATGCCAGGTAGACGTTTTTTTCATATAGACCACCTGGATGGTAGATGGGGAATTGTTGTTACATTGGTTCAAATGGACCCTTGTACTTTCTGATTTTTTTTTAAAGTCCATAATATTTGAGAGTTGTGCATGTTGCGCCATATGCTTCACCCTGCTGACTGTGCATGTACATAGGTTTCGCAATTCAATGCAGGATGAATATGGATGAATGATGCTAGAATGATGTCGTACTTGCATATTCCCCACCACTTGCTATGTTTGATGCTCAAAAAACGCCTTTCAGGTGTTTTTTTTGCACGTGCAATAAAAGATGGCGATTCTCAATAAAGAAAATGTTTGAAATGGGAGTCACATTTATCCAATGGATTGTTGGTGGTAAATCAAGCGAAAGAAGCTTTATTTGTGTGCTTGATATATATCCCGTTCCATAACCACCATCCTATTCTTGCTCGAATGAAATGGGATCTCATGGGGTTTTCCATGATGTCAAAGGAGGATAACCCTCCTTGAAACGAACAGGTCGCCCCTACCAATGGATGGTTGGAGCTCCTATTTTCCTATTGGGGCCCGGCCTATTTTCAGGGGGGAGCTGTTAGTTTCAGGGATGCCCTGGTACCCACGAAAACTAACGGCTGCATACCCAAAATGATGATTTGGAAAATGTACCTCCTTTCAAATATGGTTATTTTTGGTATCTATGTTAGATTTCGGGGATGTAAGTTGCATCTCCAGTTGCAAAGGTGTGGTTTCCTTCTCCCTGAGAATCCAACACCTGTGCAGCCCCTTCGGCTCGATGTCGTGGATGATGTGGAAGGCAGGATTCCGAAGTGATGACACCACGACTGGATGGAAAGCAGGAAGTTGGGATCGAGGGTTAGGATCAGTGGGATATAGGTTATATATAACTTAATATTTCCCGTTTATTATAAGTAAATGAAATAACGCATTGATCCTAACCATTGATCCTAACTTCCTGGGACATCCTACCAAGGGGGAGAGCAAGAAAAGGCTGTTGTGGCAAGTGACATATCCCATCCCAGCCGGCACTTTTTGAGTCGAAGGTGGTGGTTTCAGATGTGTCAAAAAACAAAGATTTCTTCCAGATGTCTATGCTATGATGGTTTGGCAATGCATCGATTGGACCAAATCTTGTGTTATATATTTATATATGTTGTGCACAATAATTTGTGGGTTGTTGTTTCTGGTTTGCTATCAGTCCGTCATGAAAGGGATGATCACTTGGGCATGTAGCTACAACAGTAGTCCAACCCAACCTTCAGCACCAAGAATTGACTGCTTGTGACAACATCCAGTGCACGGTCAGATGGCTGCCCGGTGTCATGTGAAGTGTCTAGCAGTCTAGCATATGGGTCATGATCTAGCGTGTTTACATAGTATAAATATACAAATATCAAGAAGTGTTTGGGTCTGGATAAGATTAGAACCAGAAGAATGTGGTGAATAAATTGAACATGTCTATCATATTCCATCATATTCCACACCAATACAAATGCAAACATCATGTCTGTCACACTACCCCACAATTTCACACATGTAAGATATTCCTGACCCCCTCATCATCATTGTGCCTGTGCCTGTACCTCATGTTTCCTCGTTTCCTATGGCTACTACAGTCTGAAACTGTCAGGCCCAGCGGCTCTTGTGGAATCCTTACGCTGCCTGATGCGGGAACATGCACTTGCAGATCTTGCGCAGGCATGGGATTGATGTTTTTCAGGCGTGATAAGGCAAACCTATAAAACAGGGTTTGATGTATGGGTTGGGGGCCCTGGGTGCTAGTCAACCATGAAGAAGATCATTTACAATTATTTGCATACATATTACATATCGCATATTTTTTTGGGGGAATTTGTACAGGCAAACATCTGTCCTCCAGGTACAGGAAGTCTCTTCCCGTCGCAGTTGACAAATTTGGAGCAAAAACGTCTTTTGTTTTTCCGTTGCCGACATCCTTCCTGTGCCAGGCCGAAACTTAGAGATCGCCGAATCGCCGAAGAACAAAAAAGTGGAACGTTCTCTCGCTGAGGGCTGCGATGACTGTGATGGCTAGTATATAGGAGTGAAAAAGACCCCAAAGGATCCTATTTGAGCAGTGTTCAGTTCACCCTCTGATTGGTTGTTTGATGAGAAAAACCCAATTATATGGGGATTAAAAAAGCCAATATCAGGATTCCTATAAACTGTAAACCAATCATTATAATGGAATATAATGGAATGTCATAAGGGTTTTGAGTTTTGAGCACTGCTCGATAGATTAGAAGGGAAGTCCCTAAATGACCTTAGGTTCGGCTTTGGTATGCAAATCTATCCAGGAGTGTTGAGATGTCTATGTTATGTGTACAAACCTTTTGATGTGAGATTGACGCCTTTTTTTTGCATGATGGAAAAACTGACTCCTCCAAGTAACTTGCAGGTTTAGTTTTGGAACCATAATGGCGAAATAGATGCGCTTTTGGTTTGTGGTCATGGTTGAACCC
The DNA here is from genome assembly GCA_000507305.1 of Breviolum minutum Mf 1.05b.01. Taxonomy (NCBI): domain Eukaryota; class Dinophyceae; order Suessiales; family Symbiodiniaceae; genus Breviolum; species Breviolum minutum. Next base: position 71,512 of record DF239065.1, on the reverse strand, counting down.
TGCCAAGATGTTTTGGGGATAGGATGGATAGGAATCTTTACTACAGTAAATTGTACCTTTTTTCTTCGGTGAACACCACAGGGAAGTGGAAGCCCCCCAAAGATATGACGTTTACTTCCAGACAAGTTTTGGAAGATACACGTAGAGGCACTCATCCGTTGACTAGTGACGGCAAGAGAATGAAGTCCATGCTTGTTAATGAATAGTGTTCATCAATACCAAAGTAAAAGTGATGAACATTCATCCATGCTTTGCTCCTTGGGGGAGGAGTAAGCTTTTATGTCCTGACTCTAAACTATCAGAATCCATCAACTTGTTTGAAGAAAATCAGCCAGGTCATCCTTTTCCACCCTGCAGGGCCCCAAAAATTCGATTTTGCAGGCCTTGCTGGAAAGCCTTTGCGTAGAGCAACGTGAAGGTCTTGACTCATGATGTTACGTGCCCGGTCAGGGTGGGTTGATGGAATGGAATGAAGGTTGGGTTTAGAAGGCCAATTTTTAAGAATCCTCAATGATTGTCAGTTGGCTGTTGTTTATCTGGGTGGTGGTTTCAAATATTTTTTATTTTCATCCCTACTTGGGGAAAGATTCCCAATTTGACTATTATTTTTCAGATGGGTTGAAACCACCAACCAGTTATGTTTTGTTTTTGTGCGTGACTGGTTCAGGATTTGTTCCTTGGAGGTTAACTACAGAGACCCACAATTCCTGTTTTACAATCATGACCCAGACACTTTGGAGTAAGACGACTTGGCTTCATGCACGTGCCTGGTTGACGGCGCGGGTGTCCGGAGTGGTACCTACTGCTGTTTTTGGCAGACCTGATATCGCTCGTACTGCACTCTGCACTTTTTGTGGTAATGACCTTACCTTACACCATGTTTTACTTTGCAAGGCACGGAATATTCATGCCCCAGATTTCTGTTCATGGCCGGAAATTTTCAACGCTTGCTGTGATGAAGATGAGTTGAAGGCAAAGATTACCTTCTTTGGACGCGCAGTTGCTTCCATGTGCCGGTAGAAAACAACATTGCACCTTGGGTCAACCATTTACCGTCACTGGTTCTTCGGAACATCTCTAGACCTTCCGTCTCCCTTGGCCTTTCAGGCACAGGAGAGGGGTCTCCTTTGAGGTTGCCACCCTTGGGGCTCCTCGACCCCGCGGGGTCACACTAACTAACAAAGCCTACAAAGCCTTGTCACCTAGTCAGCAAGTTAGAACCCGATTTTTAAGGGACTCACTAACTTACACGTGTGATATGCAATCTACGTACTGAGTCAGGACTTATGTTGAGACCTGACGAAAATAGCCCCTGAAATGCTACGGAACCTTTTGGCTCTGTAGACAAATTTTCAATTTGATGCTTGGAATGTGGAATGCAAAAATGCCTTCCATTTGTCATTGGGTCATTTCAATTTTTACGTAAAAATTATCTACTACCCTCCCTGAAACTAACATTTTCGCAGCTGAAATTGATGGTTGGAATCCCATCCGTTTCCTCTCTGGGGCGTTTCGGCCTTTACCTCAGGGGCGAAAAACTGTTACTTTTAGGGGCAAAGTGTAAGGACTGCAATTTTTTCTCGTCACCTTGGATGCCTCTCACCACCAAGATACCAAGATACCATGATGTTGGACGTCTACATCCCTTGTAGACGTGACCCATGGTTTCCGCAATGAAGCTTTGTGACATGAACACCGGAAATTCATATCGTTTGAGTGGCCCATGGAAGGGGACTTCATGATGTAGGACATTGGTATCCCGTGTCACTGAAGGATGTTTCCTTAGACAATCGTTTGAAACATCTACAAGGTGTTCAACGTCAAGCCAGACTTGACAAACAATGATGCCGCCAGCTTATGGTTCCAAGATTTCAAAGTATGGTTCAATTACAGTAGCTATGCAGATGTAGTGTGGTTAATGATGCACATCTGTCAAGATATGTCCATGGATCTGGTAACAACATCCATGGTTTCATTGCTTGATGTGCGCCACCTTGAAGAAAAAACACCTTTTCATTCACGTTTTTTTCTCACCTTTCGATGAAGATATTTGCAGCAAAGTTGCGCTGTGATACCGTCAAGAAAAACCGTCAATTTGAAAGATAAATTCCAACCCTTAAAGGGAGGGTTCAGTATTCAATGGTTGTTTCTGGTTCCCTTAATAGGTGGTAGGTGGCATATAACCCCCCGATTGGCAGTATATACCACTTATATATTGCCTTCTGGGGGGGTTATATGCTACCAGAAACTACTTTTTCAAAATAGATTCCAAGGTGCGAATTTCTCACCATTGGTGAATGTATCTCTATTAGTAGGTGATTTCCAGCCAACCTGAGAATTCCTATGTGTTCAATGGATTCCCAACCTTTAAAATGGGGCTATCCTTTCCTCTCGCTTTTTGCGCGCTTCCTTAACGCGCCCACATGGCCTCCGGAAGCACCCGCTGCGCAGCGGCGGAAATCTTGAGGTTGGCATATGGTCATGAGAATCTAAGGATAGCCCCCCCCCCCCCCTGTATGTCACCCCCAAGGACATAAGGCCAAGGGATCATGGTAGAAGGCCATATTTCCTGGGGGTTGGCATTGGGGGGAGTACCCTTAGATTCCTATGAGATCAGCGGTTTTTCTTGGAAATACGTATGGAATGTGGATGCCCAGGAAAGAAAAGTCATAGAAACATAGTCAAAAGTCAAAATTAAACTGTGAGGCTGTGATGCGTTTTCGATGCTACTTGGAATTTTGTGTATTTTTAGTAACAGGTTGCTATATCCACCAAAGGCTAAGTGCATCCGTTCAAAAAATGCACAAAAATTATCCAACCAGTCATTTACCTTGAATATGAATGAATATGATAAGAGTATAGTTTAAGACTGTTTTTTTCTAATGTCAATATCCTTACGTATCCAATTATATATGTATGTTTATATATTTACATATATAGATATATATATATATATATACGTGCATTTGCTATACCTTGGATGTTTAGTTTTTAAATGCATAGGATGCATATATGTATATTTTTTCGCAAAACAAAAAACAGATGCATTTCTTTCAGTCCCTTTTCAGCCAGATTGACATCCCACAACTTGACGTTTGACCCGAGAATTTGCGCTGCCAGGCAGTACTTGGTACGTCATGGATCCACTTTGGATACAGCACCTTGAGCTTTAAAATGGATGGTGCAATGGCTAGTCAACCAACCACCCCCCTCGGGCCAGGTCCCCCCCTCAGAAATAAGGGTTTAATAGACGGCCTTATTTAGGAAAATCTATAGGAAATGCACATGACTTCAGGGTTTTCCAGGTCGGTCTCATGGTGTTTTTGTTGAGACAAGGTGTAGTAAAATGTACGTCACTTCCGTCAAGAGACCTTGATTTTAACATCAATTTTGGTCGTTTGGATATTAGATTTGAGCTTGTGAAAACAACGTTTCAATTGACAAAGATTCTAACATATTTGTCCTGGCTGTGATCTTTTCTATGTTGGGGTTACTGGTTCCCCAAGCTGCTGCCTTTGACATATTGGCCTGATAAATTTTGTCTTTTCAGAAGCTCCAATAAGACTATCAATCATGGGAGTATGATCCCTATGTGCAGCGTAACGATACCATTTGTTCATTATGACATGATCTATTTTACAAATACGTGAGCACTTGTTGGCACAATCAAATTTCAATCATATCATGTATTATCAACCTTATTTAAATTCCCATCAAATCATATATCTATCATAACATATCATATCTATATATATATATATATACACTAATTGTGTTTATCTTTATCGAAATAAGATAGTTGTGCATACAGACACACATGCAATTATACACGCACACACTCAGGTAGAAAATCATATGCTGGATTTTCTAAGGCTAACATTTCTACCCGTCCCAGGCCACTTTGAGGCCCCGTGTGGGCCCGAAGGGCCTCGGAATCTTTGCTGCCAGAGCCATTGCTCGAGGTGAAGTGGTGGCGGAGGTGCCGGTAAACGCTGCAGAAAAACATGTTTTTATTTTACTAACTTCCTGGGACATCCTAGTAGGATTACTCTCCAGGGAATTGACATATCCCACCTGGGGAAGTTAGGAAAATCATCTTCAAAATGCCATTTTTGGGGGATATGTTAGGAAGATCCTTAAGGAGTTTCAAAATACTACCAAAAAATGAGAACCCAAAGCTTTTGCACATGGACCCCTTGTCACCACACTTACACTCATTTAACACTCCCTAAAACTAACAGTTCGCACCTGAAAATAGGCCGGGCCCCCCAAAGGAAACAATCGTATTCCAACATATTATCCTCCACCACCAAGGATGTCTATATAAACCCCCGTAAATAATGGGGAAACTACCAACCTTGAATCCCACAATTGCTGAAGCAGTTGCTTTTAGTTAGTTGTCAGGGAGGGGTAGGTGGTGGTCATCAAGTGCGGATTCCAGGTGCCCAAAAGTTTGGTCCTGGCAACCTCCTTGGACATGGAAGTGGCGCCGGAGGGTGGCGACCCACCAGGGCGCTGGTATGATGTCTTGGGCACCTCTGGTGGTCGGCGCAGTGTGGTGCGCTTAGCACGCATGATGCTGGAAGAGGAGAAGAAAGGAGAAGAGGTGTGGTTATTCTCTATGACAAAAAACTACCTCTTCTCAACAGGTTGACGTCGGATTTCAGCCAAAAAAACAGTATCTGGGTGGTGGTTTCCAATATTTATTCTTCTTACCCCTTCTTTGGGGAAGATTCCCATTTTGACGAGCATATCTTTCAAATGGGTTGCGACCCCACCAACCAGTTCTGATGTTCGAAACGATCAACCCACCTCGGATCAGAAAAACTGATCAACCCCCCAAGAGAGATGAATGTTGTTGTTGTTGTTGTTGTTGTTGTTGTTGTTGTTGTTGCTGTTGCTGTTGCTGTTGTTGTCGTTGTTGTTGTTGTTGTTGTTGTTGTTGTTGTTGTTGTGTGTGTGTGTGTGTGTGTGTGTGTGTGTGTGTGTGTGTGTGTGTGTGTGTGTGTGTGTGNTTGTTGTTGTTGTTGTTGTTGTTGTTTTTCAAATTTGGATTATTATGGTGATCCCACCTTGGAAAAAGAACAACATCTTATTGCGTTTGCATATTTGATAGATGGGGCCCAGAACCTGGCGAAGTCATGCGAAGTCCTGGCCTTGGATGCGGTGGCGAAAAAGGCCCCATGAAGGATCCCTACATAGAGATGGGGTATCAATGATAATGCATCATGGATTATTTAGCATGTATGATTGATCATCTTTAAGTACCAAATTCATGATTAATTTGTTTGTAGATGTTTGCAATGTAGGTACATGTTCCTTTTTTCAATGAGTGCTTCTTCGACAGTTGGGGTTCCAAATGTTCGTTTGCCATCGTGGCAGTCACCTTGGGCGCATTACTTGCGTGCCCTGCCGACGTCAGCAGCTTTACACCCCTTGGAAGGGCCATGGCCAACAGACTTGCTGCAGCTGCTTGGATTCCGCAAGAAGTCAACGGTTTTACCAAGCAACGGGGGTGATAGCATGGACAGGACAGGGTGGTTTGTTTAAGGAGTACATGTAGGAATTCAAGTGTTCATGATTGCGTTTTATGTTCTAGATATATGTGCATACATACATTTGTCTATGGATGGTAGGTTCTGGACCAAGCAACAAACTGAAGGGGCCCCAACATCCAGTGAAACGGAGGTATTGAATTATTTTCCTCATAGGCAAAATCATCCAAGTTGCTGCGGACTCACAACACTGCGGGGGCGCTAAGCTTCCCTACATCCCATACGTGTAGCATGCACTTATGAAACAACATAAATCAACCCTCCATGTGTGCTGAAGTCTAAAGTCCCATTGTTTTTCCTATGGGAGGGATAGACTCATGAACCGCATAGTAGGGCTTTATATGCCCATAATTATAAGGATTCCCTATCAAAGCTGGGATGACCATCCCTAATATAAGGAGTTTAGACCCTGGCGCATGTAGGTGTGCCCTAAGGGATTCTGATAGTCCTAACTGGCTTCGAATTCCCTGCAGGTGCAGTCCCTTTCTCCGCCGGCTCTACGAGGAGTGAACAACTCAATATGTATATAAATTGTCAGCTGGAATGAAAAAAACTCAAGATACAACACACACACACACAAGTGTTTGTTGATGTTTGTTGTTTTGCTACACTTCCTGAAAGTAAAAGTTAGCACCTGAAAATTGATGGTTCGGAAGAGTCTTTTGGATTTTGGTAAGGTTTTTTATATGGATCCTATGGCTTGACCTTTCCCCGCAGCTCTTTTGGTCACCAGCTTTAGTTTATTTGGGAAAAAAAACTACGGAGAAGTCACTTTTCTTTTTTTCGGAGCTGGGATTCAATCAGAATGGCTGGCATTCCACCAGAAGCACAAGGGAGACTCGGTCACAGGATTGGATTCATTGAGGTGAAGATGGTTTGTTTGGTGGATTTCCTTGCATTTGAAGGGAGGTTTTGCGGAGAGAAACAAGAGCTATTTTACCAGGTTCCAATTAGTCACAAGTTGAATGTTGAGATATCTCATGATATCTCTAGAAGACGTTGCAAGATGTGATGGAAACCTCTTGGCATCTCTTGGCTGATTCTGTGATTTGATAATGGGAGGCGGCGGTGCTGGGAGAGCTTAAAAAGATGAGGTGTTTTAGTGGGTGAGCCACAGTCAAAAGAAGCAAAGATCGATTTAGGAGTTGTGGAAAATATCTCAAGATGACAAAACACCTACAAATCAGCCTAGTTGTAGTCGCCCGTGTTGGATGGTGGGAGGCCCCATCCTGTAGGACCAAATGCCTCCTCCAATTACCAAGGATTACGGCTGCCTTCCTTTGTGCCTCTTGGGATGTTCGAATCGAGAGGGTGAGAGATGGATGAAGGGGGTATATGTTTGTCCGGATTTTCTCATCAGAATGGAGCTGTAGAAGTGTCAAAATCACAAGTAGTTTAGGTTATTTACTAGGTGGTGGTTTCAAACATTATTTATTTTCACCTGTATTTGGGGAAATGATCCAATTTGACTAATATTTTTCAAATGAGATGAAACCACCAACTAGATTCTGTTTATTTTTGTGGCATGGTAGAACACAGGTAGACATGGATAAATTTGGCAGCCAGAATCCACTTTGACTTTGGCAGCCAGAAAGCTACAGATCAGCTAGAAGCAAACACGCCAAAAACGTGTGAAAGTGACGGTTTAAGGATTTGTGTTTGTTTTTTTGTTCTGCCATGTTTGCAAAATCATAGTTTTGGTCTACAAAAAGTCTTCAGCCGGTATGTCACCTCAGATCCCTCATTGATGCTTTGCTGGTTGGGTCTTGCCAACGGAAGGTTTTTCGGGGCCTTAATTTTTGAGACAATTGATGGAGACACAAATTCGCAATCTTTGGCCCAAACACAAGGTCCCATTATTTTGGGAAGCCTTTTTCAACAAATACAAAACAGCGCACACATTCAATTTGCAAACGCATATGTGTCATTACATTTTGCAGTGACAAAGTGACGTGTCTTCTTGGGGTATGTATTGGGTTTCCCCCCTCAACCCAGTAACACTGGGAAATGAAGGTCCTAAAAATGTCATGTCATCCTGGTGGTGACGATTGCATCCTGGGTGAGGGGTAGATCCAAGGTATGTAAATGTTCTGTCCTGAGGCCATCTTTTCCACGGGGAATCTCATCATGAGCTCCTTGCTGACCAAAGGAGGATGGTGTTGGGGTAGTTTTTTTTTTGAGGAAGATCACCAATGGATTCGCATAAATATATTATATATATATATTACTTATATTATGTTATGTATTTCAATTAGATATGTATCTATAAGTTCCATACTTTTAACTATTCTATTTGTTTATATATATTTATAGATTCAATTTATATTACATGTTTTGTAACTGCAAAGTTTATGATTTTTTTGTAAATCCACGACCCATGTGACCCGCACGGCCAGGTGGTGCCCGAAAAATCCCAGGTGAACTCATGGAGTGAAACTAACCACTAGAAGTAGGGTGAGATTTCACCCCGGTTATCCAATCACAACGCCATTGATAGGGTTATAGCTTCATGTATAACTCGTAGGGGCCCACCTTGTAGACAAAGTCAATATAAGTCAATGTATCCAAGACATCTCCAACACAGGTCCCACCAAACGAACCCCAAACCATTTGCATTGAATGGCTCCAGCAAATTCCATAGCCGTTGGTAAGGTCCTGTTCCCAAGCCTTGCCTCCTGCCCTAGGCATCCAAATGCCTAATGACGTTCGGTGTTTGGGGATGTTTTAGGATATGATTATTTGGGGCCAACATACCTCCTCACCCAGGTGTTTGGATGTCTAGGGCTATGACAAAACGCCGTCATCCTGGCGTTTCTTTCCAAGGCAAAATGATGCAGGCCTGGGATTGGCCTTACTTCTTTCTTGCTGGTCTTTCTGCACTTTGCATCTGGGATTTTTTTCAAAATGAAGGTCCACAACTATCAGCGAGTACCAAAAAAACACTTGAACGACCTTTACCCGGGTTACATCCGAGTACCAAACCTGAGGTTTTTAGTGTTTTTTTTGTATGTTTTGGGGGCGTCCAAAAAATACCTTCTCAGGAGGTGGCCCTGGATGTCTATAGGGATGTGTTGTTTTTTGTTGTTGCCTTTGGATCATTTGGGGTTGAGGAATGTTCGTCCGGATTTTGATTTTCCTCGAAATTTTGTGTCAATTCATTTAAAAAGAAACATTTGCCTGTTCTGCATGGTCAGTGAGCGAGTATGGCTGAGAGTGTGGTGCCTAGGTAATTTTCAAACGAAATCAGCTTTGAGCAGATGAGCAACCACAGTTGTTCCAATTGTTTCACGTTTTCGAACTGCCTTTTGACGGAAATCCATTTTTGGGGGACCGGGGACCTCCAACTGATGAATCCATCATAAGTGCTGCAATTTTGGGAGTTCTGATCTCCCGGTCCCTAGAATTCAACAGCTCAAAGCCCAAAGTTGTACCACACCAACTGCTGGCAGAAGTTGTTCGAGACCTTAGCAACAAGCAATCTTGAACGTGAAAAATGGTCATTCTAGGGGGTTGAGCCGTGTTGAGCCTATCCCTTTTTTTTGGGGGGCGGGGATCGTGGCAACAAATTGAGTCAGCCCTTGTAACTATCTCTTTATATGTTGTTGGATGTTTGTCCTTAGTATCAATCAGTGCGTGAGCCTACTTATTTTTATTAAGTTGTCAGTTGGGAGTTTTCGTTTAGTAATCCAGGCATTTTCTTGGCCAAAACCCCGTGCAAAAAAGATTCCTGAGTTAGAAAGAGAAACAGAACAACTACTGTAAGTTAAAACTAAAACTCTCAAATACTTTGCAAGCTGATATTAAATAGTAAGTGGTGTTTTAAATTTCCTGAAATGTGCAGACATGTCACAGATGGTGACATTAATCATTAAGTTCTGCAAGCTGCGGTTTTGAAACATGGTATAGCCTCAGTCATCTATGTAGTTTTCCTTGAGCATTGGCACTTTTGGACCCTGAAGCCAACCATCATCGGTTGAGGTATCACATTGGGTTTGTCCTTGTGCATGCTTTGCCAAAAGACCTTTGAACTGCAAAGACGGGAAGTGAAGTGGGTCTTTCTACGAGGACGATTTGAGTGGTTGCATTGCAGGGTCGGTTTGAATAAAAAACGCCCCAAGGTGGTTCGATGTGTCCATGTCAGAGAAAAAAACAATTTTTCAGTGCAAATGTGTATCATTTATGTAGTGAGTCTTCATCAGGTTTTTTTCTGCACAAAAACGCCAGGACTTTTCGGATGTTTCAACAATGTGCTTAGCGTGTGTGCCGTGCTGGCTGGTGCGCAGGCACGGTTGGAACTTTGTCCAATCAACGACTCTACCTGTCTCTGTACCTGGCTGTATGCTCGCCCGAAAATTAATATGGCAATGGAACATCGCCATGTTTGATAGGAGATGTATCTTCATTCATGGTCCATTTTCCATTGCTATGTTAGTTTTCGGGTGTGTAGTTGCTAAGGGGGTGATTTATATATTAGCAAGGATGACATGTGCTGCGTTATTTTGATGTGTCAAGGTAGATTTAAACTCTGCCAGTTGAAAGTAAGGTGCCTACTCCCAAACTAATGGATCTAATGGACTGGAACCTGAGCATTCTCCCGAAGATACCATGGGAAAATGATGAACCAAAGTTCTATGACTCGGGCTTAGCCCGCAGTTTATTACTTTGGATGTTCTATTTGTAAACGGATGTTTGTTGTCTTATTGATGTATGTAATGTAAACCCCGTACGTTCGCAAAATCTGCGCTAAAATTTGTTGGTTTCAACTTGGATGCATTGGAAAACCCCCCCTGATTTCGGCCTGTTACGTCCGAAATCAGTGGTCCTTTTTTTTTTCGCAGGGTTTGCCATGCGTGCTTTTGTACACATCATCCTTTTTCGAGCTTTAAATGAAGGTTTTTGTTCAGACCACTTGTTGTGATGTTCAAGTGTCACGGTAACATGATGCAACATGTTTTCAGCAGTCCTCTAATTTGCCCGCATATGCTGATCAAAAATCGATCTGATGACATGGTGCAATGGTGATCGCTGAAAAGAACAAGTCCGAGTCAACCCGAGCAAAACTTGATACGTAGTTGATTTATTAAAGATCTCCTGCACCGCCTGGGATGTATAAAGCTCTCTGAAACTAACCTTTGCTTTGAAAAGTGGTGCTTGGGAGAGGATCCCTTCTTGTTGCGGCAAAAGGCGTATTTATCTTATCGTCAGGTTTTTTTTGTTAGTTTTAGTAACGTATAAAAAATCTGTCTGAAAAAAAGACTTGAAATTAACGACATGCACCATTTTTTTTCACAGTGATTTGTTGGTGTCAAAATCTCCGCCCCCCCGCCAACTAAAAATAATCAACCGCCTGGAAAGCCAAGTGCCCTATGTTTAAGGCGATAGTTGCTGGATTTAGGGGTAAAGCTGCCTGAAAAAAATAGGTGTTCCTTGGCGTTCCAGGCCCATATAAATTGGGTCCCTTTATCCCCTTTATTTAAAGGGCTCCTTGCCAGGCAGGAGGGTTTGGGTTCCCAACAGCCAGCTAGGAGTCCTCCATCCCCAGGGTTTGGAACCACCAGGTGGGCTCCGTTGGCGCGTTGGGATCCGTCAATACCGTGGTTGCAGCACTCCTTGGAAGCTTGGAGGTTTGGAGGTGAGTTGGGACAGCTGAAAAAAGTGAAGGTAGGTGACCGCGCTAAGGGAATTCGAGAACTCAAGGGGGTTGGTGTATATATATATATATTTATATATATATATATACAAGATACATTTTAGGTTGGTAAATATACCAAAATATCCAGAAGATTGGTATAAAGATCAGCTACCTGTAGGTTGGTTACTTTTTTCTGTAAGTGGGTTGATCTTATATACCCTCCCGAAGTTTAACAGCTCGCCCCTGAAAAGCTATTTTCCCAATAGGAAAGTAGTTTTCCAACCACCATTTTTCAGAGACTATGTTAAACTTCAGGGGTGTAAGTGGATATTTTTTCTTATTAGTTGATATTAGTTGTATTTACCCACTTGCAATTACGAGTGAATTGAAGGGTTTAGTGGGGGCCAAAACGTTTGTGTATACATATTTATATATATATATCTGGACAGTATACATGTTATGTGAAATCCTTGTTTACTCATACTAATATCCACCTATATTTCCATGAAATGAGAATTCCGCAATTCCTATGAGACAAGCATGCTTCATGGGAATGAGACTGTGGGATGTTTGTTTGTTTGTAGCTCATGTACCTAATGAGCTTGTTTGAATGCGCTTATTTCGTTTCAGCAATACGACCGACATAGCAATACGAAACTCAGCCGGTATCATTTGGATACCTGGATACCCTCAAGTAAACTATCATGCTGATTTAGGACCCCAGGATGCGAAGTTTTACTATATGAAATTACCTTCCGAAAGTATAAGTGTAGAATGCGTTTCCTGTTGCAGTATGTTTATTTTCTCCATCATTGCTATCTTAGTATGCTGGAGAGTAATTCACATTACAACGCATCCTTTCCCAACTGCTAGAAACCGCATTGTCATAACTTTGTTCCTAGTGGAACTCGTGACATCACCCGGAATCATGAAAAGGGCAGGGTCATCATCTGACAGAGTCAAAGTGAATTGGATGTTTTAAATGGGTGATTCACCACGGGTTCAGGTGAAGGGTTTAGTTTAGTTTTAACCTTAAGACTGGGGTGGTGGCAATTCAAATATGGTTTTATGTTCACCCTTCAAAAAGGGGAAAAAAATACCCATTTTGACCTTCGCCATATTTTTTCAAGAGGGGTTGAAACCCAACAACTGTTTCGCAAAGATTCACTGGGCATCCTTTCATTTGGGCAGCTGCTTTTTTGGTGGTTTCCAACGGGGTCCTGGAACTGATTTCCATTTTTTCACAACCGGTGGTGATGCCACGTGTTTTGTGTCAAAAACGTTTTTTTCCAAGAAACTGGGCAAGATGAGAGAGACAGTTGTATCAAAATACCAAGGCCATTGGGGTTTTCCTCAACCACCTTGAGGGGGAACCAATCTGTCACACATGAATCTCTTTAAGGTAAACATGGCGTGTTCTGAAGGGCAAGATTTTTGACACTTCCTCTTGGGGATGGTGAAAAAAGTTGTCTTTAAGACTTAAGACTAGTTTCCAAATGCCTAACATTTCCTCCAATGGGTATGGTCTATTTTCTAAAAAGTCCCTGACATTTCCTTTAATCAAGCAGGGTCATTTTCCAAACCAGCTAATCTCTATGGGAGGAAAAGTGTCCCAACAAAGATGCACTAAAAGAAATCACCCCAAAAGGTCCGAGTCTCATCTGTTTGTTGGCGTTGCCTCTGAGGAAGACTGGTTCTAGGAGAGCCACTTGGAAAGCTTCTTCGCAAGCAAGTTGGTTTCCGTTGGGATGGCCAGAAGCATCCACTATAGTTGAGCGACATAAAAACACGCAAGATGTTATTTGTTACTCATAGAGGGATTGGCATATTTACCTACGTGACGTGAATGGTTGATTTTTATGGTAGATAAAGGTAAAGATTAGTCAGATGATATACCATACATGGATCCTACAGGTTGTACAAACCTTGTACAGGGTTTGTTGCACTCTCCCTAAAACTAACAGTTCGAAAAATTGAAAACTTGAATGATTGGAAGATGACAACTCCTTTGGGCCCGGCCTATTTTGGGGAGGAGAGCCCGAGGAGCTGTTTGTTTTTTTGGGCCTTTTGGTGGGTTTTATTGTCACACCCCCGGCGGCCCAAAAAGGCGGAAATGATGGCATTTTTACCCATGGGTTTTGGTGACGTTTGCAGGAGGTGCATAGCAAACCTTCTTATGTTGGTTGGTCAAGAAGGATTCCCAACTGTGAGCTATAAGAGTCCATCGGTTTGTAGCAAGCGGTTTGTGGATTTCCCCTTTGCAACTTAACTTTAAGTCATTGAAATCTGGAATATTCTTATTGTAAGAATATCATCACTCAACACACAAGAGGGAGAGGGAGATAAAAGTGAATACGAACAAGACCAACAAGGCCCCCGAAAAGGGCCAGCCAAAGCCGCCTTTTGTTTGCTTTCGGGGCGCGACCCACTTTCCATCCCAGCGGATTGCATCCTGCCCGAGGTTGCATGTCCTAGCTGTGATCTTTTCATTGGCTGGTTCTATACTCATATCTGACCCGCAGCAGGCCTTGTCCTCTATGGGATGCTTTGTTTGAATGGGGAGAAAGAGAGCCAGTAGATGCGAGAAGTTTTTTTTTGATTTCGAATGGGAAATCCTGTGAGACTGACAAACTCGTGGCTGGTTTGTTTATTCAAATAGGATCCAGTCCGGTATGAAACTGTGAGGAATAAAACTCTTTGTCGGGAGTTTTTCTGAAACGTTGTGGTGTATCAGTGAGAGGGTGAGCTGGTAATTACACCCTGCAAATCTAACATAAATACCAGATACCAAAAATGACCATATTTTTAAGCCGGAGTCCACCTTTTCCAAAGCCCATCATTTTTCAAATGTTGGATATCCAGCCATTAGTATTTCGGGGATGTACACAATGAAATGTTTCTTCTTTTTTTTGTAATTTTTTAGGTGAATCTGGGAATCCCCTCGTTGATCATTAGCTGAAAACAGTGGGGATTCCCAGCAGTTTTTGTCAGTGAAAACCGGATCAGACCCTAGCACAAAAAAACACCTAAAATTTGAGAAAATCTTGAGTCGCTTTTTGCAGGCACAAGTTCTGATGGGATTGTTTGAGATGATTTTTGGTTGGGAGTTCCCCAAACCCTGGTTCACAGTGGGTGAATTTTCTATTGATTTTTTTATGAAGGGAACCCGGAATTAAGTTTACCATCCACCTTTTCCCATTGTACAGTTGGTACTCACATCACGCAGAGCTGGTGGGGAGTATCGCCGGTATCGCCGGCAGCATGGTCGAAAAGTCGAAAAATCCACTGTTGCACTGTTTAGGCAGGGCCCCAAATTTTAGGCAACCAAGTTATTCTTCAAGACGCCCTGAAAGCCAAGGATCGAGTTTATTTGGCAACCTTTTGGCACTTTTGGCTGGTATCTCATTGGGCTGCATGTTCATTAGCTCAAGGATGCCTGGGATGTTTATGGCCGCGTTTTTTTTTGGGGTGGGACCCCCCGGCTGGTGGGGTCCCTTGGCTATCCACCGGCCTTGACCTCCAGGAAGTCGGGCTCCGCTTCCTCGATGATGTTGACGACCTCCGCGATGTTGCCCGGTAAGCAGCAATAAGCAGCAGCCCAGGGGCAGCAGGGCTGTGTTTTTTTGGTTTGAAAAATTTGGGAAGATGGAAAAGATGGAAAAATTCAAGTTCCGGAACCTCTTTTTTTAAGCAGTTGTCCAAAAAAAGTCTAAAAGTAACATGTTCATTGACCTTGCCTCAGGAGGAATTGCTTCCTGCCGTTGGTTGTTTTTGATTCTTTGATTATGTCCAGCTGCTGTTTGTGCGGGAAATGCCCATTGTTCTAGCAGCAGAAAATCCATCGATATTTTCATGGATGAAATCTGCGGTCCGAAAGACTTGGAAAGCACATATTGATTGCATCTCTTCACCTCCAACTGTCATGAAATATTCCCTGGCAGCTGGGAGCTGGACATAACCAGCATTTTTAATACAAACTTTCCACCAACATCACAAGGAGATGTCATCTATTGACTCAAAGACCTCACAGAAAATCAGTCAACAAAATGCCTGCAATCCAACTCCTTCCCAAGGAATATTTTGTTGCATGACGCTTCTCGATGATTTTATTTTCTACCCACCCTGAAACTAACATAGCACCAAAAAATGATGGTTGTAAGTTGTAAGACTACTTTTGTTTTGGGTTTTGGCCTATTTTCAGGTGCGTTTGCTGTTAGTTTTAGGAAGGGTACTGCCTCCATAATGGAGAAGAACAGAGCATATACCATATTACCTATGCCTATGCTTCTTCGTTCTTAGGACCTTTTACGTTACAAGAGGAAAATGGTGGTCCCCTTAGGATGAACCCTATACATCTCATATAGTGGGTACTTATTGGGTATATCATCCCCTTTCAAAGGGCTCCAGCAAGGGGGTTAAACAGCTTGGGTTTTCCCACCATTCCAAGGGGTTTTCCCACCATGAAAAAACATTGGTTGCCCTGAGGCTTCAGCGTTGGATCGTTTGTTGGTGCTTAGCTTTTCTGCCTGTGATTCCCGATGGCCGCTTCGTGCTTTTGTGCCTTGTGCCCGGATATTTTGTGTTTGTTGATGAAGGTGAAGTGACAGAGATGTGTATTTTATTTACCTACATGGATGGTTGATTTTTAAGGTAAATGTATAGGTAGATATTCTATAGATGGAGCATTTGGGTATGATACAATGCCGAAAACGAACGGATGGAACCTGAAACTACCGATACCATCCTATATGTAGGAAAAGGAGAAACATCTACAAAGCACCAATAATTTTGGGGGGATTCATGTTGGGTGTCAACATTACTAAACCATTTCCTTGTGGCGTATCGTCCCATACAAATGTTTTGGATCCGATTGATTATATACATTATATTGGTAGGCGCTGCAGTGAACGTCATTGAATCCTGTCTCCTGTTTAAGTTGAAGCAGTCAGACTGAGGATCTTATCATAGCAGCCTTCCAGCCTTTATTTGGTGGTTTTTGGTTGATGGCTTACACTCAAAAATCCAATGTCTAAAAGGGAGTTCAATAGAAAAAGTCTGACTAAAGCTCAACCACCAACCGGCGGAACACCAATTAACCATATTAACATTCCCGTAGAATCCATGTATGCTATAATTTACATATATTACCTACCTACTTTCTTTTGTAAATGGTAAATGTGGGTAAATATACCATACATGAACCCTATGGGATTTTAAGATGTTTTTTTCTAGTTACCCTTATTGCTTTCCTCGCTTTCCGATGCGGTCTGAATGCTTGTAAAGTTGAGTTGACTAAGGCGCCAAAATGTCGGGAGAACTTTTCTCTTCTGGCTGTGCTTGGCAGCCGTATCCTGACTCCATTGAAGGGTCGGTTTTTTGCACCAAAAATCACCAGCGCTGGGCAAGTGGATTTGGACAAACCTGTGGCTATATACCCAGAAGCCAGATACCACAGACTTTCCGAGAGTTTAGCAGGATTTCACCTATACATGGAAACCATAGCCTGTGAAAGGTCTACTATATATAGACGTTAAGCCAGAATCTGGCCCCCCGGATTTTCAAGTGATGATGATTATTCCCAGACATTTTCTAGTAACAATAGTTGCTTTCGAACCAGGATGTGGTACTTCACTCCTCCGTGTTCCGCTCCGCTCAGAATCCAGGTTTCCCTCCCGAAAAATCGTAGGATTGATGGAGTCTCTCAAAACCCCATCCCCCAGGTCATAGGAAGGCTGTTGGGGGAAATCCCGGACTCTTAGAACATGTTTGTAACGGATCCTTAAGGGATCGATCGACATCTTCCATTAACAAAAAAAAGGCGGCGCCTAACAGGCAGCCCCATGTCACCATCCATGTCCCCCATGTCGCCCCTCAACCTTGGTCCGACTTGTCGCCGGCCTTTGCCTCGCGATTCACTAAGACCATTTTCAGCACGAATCTTGCTGCCTCGGTGGCTTCCAAGAAATGTCCTGCTGCTTTAAGTTCCACCTTGGTCACTGGTGCCACGATGACCTGTGGGTATCTTGGTGGAACGGAAGTTTTTTGGAGAGATGCGTGTTGGGGGTTTGGTGATTCGTTGGGTGAAAATTGGCGGCATGCCACATTGGCCATGATGAATCACTAGAATGTGATAAATTCAATATAGAAATATCCACTTAATGAAAGCAATCTGCGCGAGATGCTTTTTATTTGCTTGTACATAAGGGTGCAAATGTATGCAAGCATTGTAGGTTTAGATACATACATATATATATATAGCCACGGCCTAATCTACCTAGTTGCCTACCGAATCTGTGAATGAATAGTTTATGGAGGCTCATTGGCTGACAAGCAACCACATAAACATGGTTAACATGACAATGGAGCACCTGAATGCAATGTAAACATGAGGGATGTAACGGGTGAATGAATGGGTGATGCGGGTGTGAGACAAGACAACTACAACATTTTGGAGTTTGGGCATGTGCAACCACTGCATGGCACCAGAGTTTTTTGAAAACGCAGCTAAGCAAGAAATTGCAGGAACTGAGAATCCAGCGATTTTTGGATGCTTCAAAAAATGGTCACAAATTGTTATTGAGTTTGATGTACTTTTTTCAAGTCTTTTTTTTTAGCATTGGTTGGAGCCCCAGAATTGCCTGACTGGTCAAGATCATCTCCAAATACTTTTGGGAATTTTCAAAAAGTTCTTAATTCTTAGATTGTTTTTCTGTGCCTCCTAAATCTTTTGTGGGGTATCCAAATTCTATTTTACATACCCAAAGGATCCATGTATGGTATTTTTACCTACATTCACCATAAAAATCAACCAAATGTAGGGAAACATACCATACATGGATGGTATGGGTTATAATTTGATGTTTTTTGATGATAAGTATACTCTTGTTTCCCTTTTCGTTTACTATGCACAGATGCCATGATGCCATGATGTTTTCAGCGAGAAATGGGCCAAGGTATTTATCCGACATCTTGGTTTTCGGCAAGTATCCGTCAACGCCACTCAGCGTACAGATGGACACACTCGGATGTTTCGTTGGAATTGGAGATCAATGGTTTGTATGTAGCTTGTAAGCTACTAAGTCGGGGCACATTACGTTTATATACTGAGTTATGCCGTCATATTAATATATTTGATACATCCTATAATAGGTACTGACCATTTTAGCTCAATTTTTTCAGCAGCATGTAGCATGTACTTGATTTTTTGTTTGCATAACTTGAATCCATGTCCAAAACAGTTTAAGGGTTCGAGAATTCTGTATACCTGCCCTTCTTTTGTTAAGCCATGCGTTTGTTTAGTGGTGAAGGTTGGTGAAGGTGGCCATATTAAATCGATGTTAAAAATCTCAATCCAAAAAGGTTGACTATCATCGGAGCCGTGATGATGCTGCTTGCCGTGATGACCATGGCCCTTACACGCTTGCCTCCAAAGACAACCAGGAGAGGCCTCTGGTCGTCCGCTGTTTCGCCTGGCAAAAATTCGAAGAGATTCGTGATGCGGGTGATTTATGGATATCCCATGGTATCCCGGTATCCTGTAGGTTTGGTGCTAATGAAATGGCCTGATGAAGCCTTCATATTCTGGTGTTCTTGTTTGCTGGCAAAGCGCGTTTGAATTAAGTTTCTCTTCCTGACATAGTGGAAGGTATATCTCATAGGGACTATACGGACTATATCTGATCTGCACTGGGCCATGCGGCACTTGCTGGCATTTGTTGCTTCCTCACGGGGTAGTAGTTTTTTGGCCAAATAGCTTCTACAAGGGTACAACGAAAGAGACAATGGAAAACTGAGTTAGAACCACAATGCTCCAACTATTTTTTATTGCGATTTGTCTGTTTTAATGGAATTTCCATAAGTCCCCTCAACTGTCCCAAATCTCCATCTCTTCCATCTCTTCAATCGACCAAACAAAAAAAGGACGGACGATCCCGCCGAGTCCACGGGGCCCAACACCCAGCAGCAGCACACGGGCGACACGGGGACGACGGTCACGCCCAGCAGCACACGTCGCAGCACCAGCCGCCATGGGAGTTTGGCCTCCTTCGTCGCCTCCGAATTTGCAGAGCGACGACTGGAGGTCCAGGGATGAAGGGATCGGGGAATGAAAAGGGAGTGGACATTTCCGTCCGTGAGTGATATATGTATATAGCTGGTTTTTGGTTCCTGGGGATTCCTGGGGTGATGGGGCATAGGTTTTTATACCGTTGTATATAAGTTGATTTTGTTGTGTTTGGGTCTTTTGCTTGTTTTGTTCGATGTTTTAGCTTTGAAAGCCCCATGCCGGTTCACTATAATGCTATACAAACGTTGACTTCCATCCAGAAGGCCGATGCCGTACTTGATGTACATCTTGCACCATGATTGCTGCATGATTTTGGATGTTGTAGTTTGTACGCATAATTTTCAAATTCAGCTAGGAACATCTGTTTTTGTTTCTGCAGGATGGATCAGTTTTGTTCGGAAGACTTTCTACACCCAGACCCCGACTCACGGGACAAAATTCGATTGATGACCCCTCCGGGTCCCAGTCCCCAGTGCATGCCTGCTACCATCACTAGAGTCACAACTACAAGTATATGCTCGAATGCCTTACATATACAAAGCTTCATCGTTTACTGCTATGACACCCGAGTCATCGAACCGAAAACCATTTTGGGAAGCCATGACTGTTTACAATGCTTTCTTTTGGGAAACCACATTTTTAGGTGCTATGTTAGGGGAGTGTATATGAGTGTATCCATGGTGACATTCAAGTATGAAATCACAAGCACAAGAAGTCGTGGATCCAACTTCAGAACCTCCGGACCCAAAATTCACAAATCCTGGTGGATGAACAGGATTTTTTTTGTTGAGAAGGGGCTACAGTGAACAGGGACATAAAGCATAAAAATACCACAAGAATCAACTACAGTACCTGATAGGTGCTTTTAGGTTGAAGTTTCTTCAGCTGAGGAAGGGTAATTTCCAAAAAAAGTTAAGATAGATTTCGAAAATATGACGCCATATTTGAAAGGAGACACATTTTCCAAACCGTCATTTTGGGTACGGCAATTGAAAAGTAGATGGCTAACCGTCCCTAATATATTGGTTTATTTTCGGACCCTTTACGATCACCTACCTTTTGGTATCGGCAAGCCATCTATTTTGACCTTCAGGTGGAAGAAGAAGAGTTGCCAGTGCCTGCGTCGGGACCCAGGCGTGGCGTTGCTGTCGTTTTTTTTGAATTTGGATGATTCTATCCCATAGGATCCATGGGACTGGTATATTTACCTCCATGAAAACCATAATCAAATCAACTACTACGGTAAATGTAGGCAAATATACCATGCATGGATGGTTTGGGTATGACATTTGGTTCATGTTATTTAATGTAGTTTAAATGACTCGATCAAAATGGATCAAACAAAGCTTTTAAGTTGATATATCTTCTATGTAAGTATGTATGCATGTACTTCTGTACTTAGGACAAACGATAAGAAATACCAATAAGAGACCATATATCCCAGGAATCAAAAGTTACAGGTAGAATTAGACCGTTTGAATGCCATTAACGTGCCATGAGAGGGGGGATGCCAGTGCAAAGTCATGCTTTCACACATGAGGATCCTCGTAGAAAATTTATATCATAATCCTGGATCGCATGCTCAAGACCCTCTTGTGGTACTCAATTTTCCTTGCTATTGTCTTTTCTTGCATATGATAAGTGTATTGCTACCTCGTTCCTAGACTCCTAGACCATATGACCATGTCTTTGTTACCCCCCTTCAGCTTGATGATGTAGAATAGAAGCAAATTTGGAGAGACAAGAATCAAGCATGATCCAAGAATCTGGGTCATTTACAGTGTCCTGATGTGACAGGGTTCCCGCATCCCCCCCCCAAAAAAATAACAAGAAACAGGTTGTTTAGTACAGGTACTTGTGAGGCTGGTTGATTAGATCCTCGATGAAATTTATCCTTTTTTTGGGCATCGTTAGATATGGGTGTTTCCAAAAATAGACATACCCTAAAATGGATGGTTTATAATGGACAACCCCATTAAAATGGTGATTTGGGGGTACCCCTATTTTCGGAAACACCCATATCATCGATCTTGTTTCAACAGTTTAGTCCATTTAGTCCAGATGACGTCGACGGATCCATTTTGTTGATGATGATGGTGATGCTGATGCTGATGTTCATGATGATATTGGCTCCCTGGAGGTTTTGACATGCCCCTGAAAATAGGCCTTTTTGCCCTAAAAGGACAGACTTCGTTTTTGAACCATCCATTTTCAGGTGTGAACATGTTAGTTTCAGGGATGGTATTCCTCAAGTGCTGAATGGTTGATGTGAATCAAGCCCCTCACGTTTTATGTATTCTCCATTCTGGTCAACTAATCCCACTTTGTAGATTTCTATGACTTACAAAAAACATTGGTAGTACATAATTCAAAAATCATGTCAACTAAATCTAAATAATATATATACTATATATATATATATGTTTATATATAGGCTTAGACCATCAATGGTCACATTTGTTATCGTGCCAGGCATCGTCTGCCCTCAACGATGTTGCCCACCACCGTCTTGGGTGCAAAAGCCTGACGAGGCCCCCAACAAATTGATAGCTTCTGGTGTCCAAGAAATCTCCAACAAAGCTGGGTGGTGGTTTCAAAGATTTTTTATTTTCACCTCTATTTGGGGAAGATTCCCATTTTGACTAATATTTTTCAAATGGGTTGAAACCACCAACTAGAAAGGTTCATACTGTTGATGGTTCAGAACTCCTGCACCACTTGGGATGTATAAAACCTTGTAAATAATGATAATGGCATAAACTACCCATATCAACTGGTTGCAGGATTTCAGCCATCAACAGTAGGTTGGTGTTTGGTTTTGACTGACGGACGGGTGCTTTTCTTTGGAGGGCTAGGACAAGTATAGACCATGCAGAAACCACCTATTTGCAATTGAGCAATGAAAAAAAAGAGCCCCTAGTTGTTTAGGGGACTTGTTGGGGATGAAATCCTACCCAGTTATGTGGGGATTACGTATTTCATAAACCATTGTAAGGATCCCTATTAAACAACCAGGATTCTATGGAAAGTAAAAGTTTTTTTGTTTTTTTCGCTGTCTGAGGTGGTAAACTTGGCAAACTGCAAGCTTAAAACATCTACAGGATGAGTACTGGGTAGTTGCAACATGGGAATCACATTAAAAATCAATTCCTGATGATTCCTATTATGTACATGTTTGATCCCACCATGATCCCACCATCCAGAGTAAAGTGCCTGGTTAGGTTTATTTGTGACCCGAATCTGCTGTTGAAGTGTCAGTTCTTGCCTTCAATTTGTCTTCCAGCATTGGTTGCAATGAAATGCAGGTATGTATCTATATATCCATTAATATTTGCATCTATTTGCTACATACATATTTTACATATTTTTACATAATATTGCAATATTTGCAACCTTTCATTTGAATTTTTTATCGCATCTCCCATTTCGTTTGGCCTTGATTTTATAAGTAGATGCTTCTGACAACTCTCGTCAGGCATGTTTTGCCGTGACCGCTTGGAGTGGCAGAGTGGCTTGCCGCTTGGAGTCCCACAACGGCTGTGTGGGGAATTGGAGGTCGACAACTGTCAGCTGACCTGAAACACTTTCGACCTTACCCTATATATCTACCTCCTGATGAATGTGTTTGGTATGGGGGTTATATTCCCCTCCTAGAAACATACATAAGTACTGATTAATGTATTTGTTGGGGGGGTTCAAGTTAAGGCCTAAGGGAGTAGATACCCTATACATGCGAGTACCTCCTAAGGTTTGGTGTTTTAGGTTTGTTTTGGGGTGTCTGAATACCTTCTCAGGAGGGAGGCTTTTGGATGTCTAAGGTTATGGTTTGTGATCAACCCAAAACTGCTGAGGTTCACAAAGGGGATCAAACAAACAGCAAATCGATGATAAATTTCGCAAGATATCTTTTTAATATGTTTTAATTACGTGCAGTCTAGGGGTTGGTAATAAACCTAGGTGGTGGTTTGAAATATTTGTTATGTTCATCCTTACCTGGGGAGATGATCCAATTTGAGTAATTTCTTGTCAACTGGGTTGAATCTACCAACTAGATAATGACGTCAATGGGGCATGTGTCAAGTTTGTTGACCTTCCAACGTCTCCAATCTCAGAGTTTTTTTTGTTGTGCCTCTCAGATCCTTTGGTGCTTTCTCAACTGCCAGCTTGATGTACAGGGCAGAAGAAATGCTTAAAAAGGTGACATTTTCCAAGGGTCAGAACAGCTGAACAGCTGACACAGATGTTGGATGCTGAGAGAATATTTTTTTGGGTGAAATTCGAATAAGGTAAGATATCATAGGCTCCAATACCTCATTTTCAATGGGTGTTTACCCTCCCTGAAACACATAGCACCCGAAAATGGATGCATGATGTGTTTGTTATTTACGTCATTTTTTGGTTTTACATTACATTACATATAGTTGTTTGGACATGCAGAAACCCTCCTGGGAACTAACATATCCCATCTTTGAGGATGACTTCCCTTTTCTCAAGGTGGGATATGTTAGGTCCTGTAGGGTATCTTTACGTATGTATAATATACGTATAAAACAATATTGTAACATATATATTTTCCATGTTTGCACATATATATATATATATTTGTTCATCACGCATGTGTGTACATATATATATATATATTTTTATTTATGTATTTGTATATATGGCAGCTGAATCTTCCAAGGGGTGCTGACTGGAGGATAAGGGATGTCTATACGCTATTGCCAAAAGCTTCCAGCAACTTTCATGGGAAGATGTTGGTACAGGATGTGGGTGTTTCCAAAAATAGGGGTACCCCAAAATGGATGGTTTATAATGGAAAACCCTATAAAACTGGATGATTTAGGGGTACCACTATTTTCGGAAACACCCATTGATTACACCTTGAGCATCCCAAGTCGTGAACTGTTTTGGATACAAACAGCGATACTGTTTGGGATTTTTGTCTCAAGGATCAGTGCTGATAAAAGAATCGATTCGCATCTGTCGCATATGTCTGGTCAAATTATAGCGAAGGTTTAGGCCCAAACCGTCTCGTGGTAACCTTGTCTCCTGTGGGTTCAGGGGCGAATTGGGCCATGGCGTCACAATCCATTGACTATGTCTATCCTGACATCTGCATTCTTGATGTTTTGGGTGCGAAAGGTTGTCATTCTGTTAATCCAAGATGCAATCTGTTGGCCTATATCCAACGATGCCACTTTGACGAAGATAAAATTCCGATGTACTTCGATCAATGTTCACCAGAAGGATTTGGCATTGGAGCATTTTGTCACGACCCCCTCATTGTTCCTGGTGACGCAGTGCTCAATGACGGGCAGCAGTTGATCTGGGGAGCGATTTGGGCCATGACTTTTGGGTATCTGGACAATCCTACTCTACTTTGGGTAGTGACGAAGGAACCTGTCATTTTTGGTGTTGCCGGTTGTGGGTCCTCCAACGGATCCATTGTCTTGGTGTCTGATGATAATATTTGCTGTGACGGTGAATTTTGGGACACCCTCTCAATTTGGGACAATTCAGTTGATACTTCAGTTGCTGGCAATTGGTGCTTCCAGGACGTTGACGACGTCACTCAGCCAATTCTGGCTGTAGTACGGGTTGTCACTCTGACCTTTGTGGCCCTACCTTGTAAGCAACATCATCCGTGCAGAGTTCTGGATTTTTCCTCAAGGATATCCGGTGGTGCAATGACCAATTCAGCTCAGACAGAAGATGCTGATGCAATTGCCGGGGCCTTGACCTCCTTGGCATTGGTATACTTGATGACAGCATGGTTTGGCTTCTCCTGCGGCATCTTGGTCCGTGTCGTGTCTATGGCCATTGTGACACTGATTTGGGTAGTCTTTAGATTTGCATGGGCTTTCGGCGAATATGGTCAGTCATTGGCCACTTTGGTCTACTGCCTTTTTGATGAACAAGGACGATCTATCATGACTCTGGCGACCCATCCCTTGTTTTTGGGCATTGACATTGTCCCTTTATTGACATTGTCCCTTTGCATGCCATACCTTTGCCTTTACTTGAGCCAATGGAAATGGACTGGTCCCGTGAGTTATTCCGGGATTTTTTGGTGTCCACTTTGCCGTGCAATTGTTACGGCTATTTTAGCAGGTTGTCATAAGGGCTGCCTCTTATTTCATTTGTAGTATCACCTTGCCAGCGATTCCTACATGGGATTGCCTCGCGTCAGTGCCACGGACCCCGCTCTCTCGCCAGGCCGTGGCGCATCATCGGAGAAAAGGTCAAATTATAGCGACCTAAAACACGAACGACAAAATCGCCCAAATGGAGGTGAAAAGTAAGGGACATCCGCTTATTTCAGGGAAATCTGGGTTGGTGAAATATTTATTTTGACCAGATATATGTCACATATATGTGTCACATGGATTTGTGTCATCAATCAATTTCGGTTGCTCACGACCCGACATGCGCAGCATCCCTCCGGCGCCAAACGTTGTACAGTTGTCGAAACAGCGTTGTGGCCTCGCCTGTCTGGGCGTGCCACATGCGGCGTAGAATTTCGCGAGGGAAAATCGTGGCCAGGGTGGAGGGGCATGGTTTTGACATTTCTGTGCACAGTGGATGGGACATGATGGGACCCCTGTGTCTACACTCAAAATCTGGGTGAAAGTGAAGTGAAATATTGACAGCATGTTGTGACATAATCCCATTTTATATAGCTATTAGTAAGGGAGTCTTGCCCCAAAAAAGCTTGGATTCTATTGGGAACCTCATAGATTTTGGAGTTTCTAGGGGCTGAGGTTTTTAGCTTCAAGGACAGCGAGCGAAGCTTCCAGAAAAACATGGCCAGTTGGTGATACATGGATGAAATTTGCCCAGGAATATGCTGGTGTGCATTCCCAACACCAAAAAGGGGTTTATGCACGCTGCTCCCTTCTGCAAGTGGTTTTTTGCAAGTGGGTTTCTGCAGGTACCTAAACACCTTCCACAAAGGGTATTTGGAGCAGTAGGGTTGCATCTCCCAAAAAAAAACACAAGGTGAAATGTTTGGAAAAAGTCACCCTTGAAGCCATCTTCAACCCTTCACCCTTCATCACCTTCTCCCCATGGCAGGAGGCTACCCATTGCCATGAACGCCTACCTTTGGACACGGCAGGACCTGAGATGAGACGAATGCTGAGTGCAGTGATCACCAGGAACTTTGCCTTGAAGGCGAAGGCTGGTCAACTGTAGAAAAGATGTGGAGTGGAAATTTTTGGGGGAAATTTTGGGTTAAAAGAACCAACTATATATTATGTACAAATATTAATTCATATATTATATGTTTATATATTTATATAAAAGATACGTGTGTTTTCCACTTCAGATTTTTTTTGGATGAGGCATGTTTTTTGCCGAGATTTTGGGTGGGAGGCGAAATTTCTTTCCACAATTTTTAACACACCTGGCGGCATGTCGTCGATGTTGGATGTTTGCCACATGTGTGTTCAAGGATGGTGAAGTATATCCCCGGGCTTTGGTTTAATAACCTATATCATCTGTGGGACTGGCATATCTACCTGCACTTGGTTGATGTTTATGGTAAACGTAGGAAAATAATACATACATGGATGGTATGGGTATGTTTGATTAGAGTCAGAGAAGGGATCCAACTAGGTAGGATATAAAAGGAATCTACGTCATTCAGAGTTTGACCAACTACTTGGGCTTTGAAACAAACATCATGGTAATTCATGGCGATTGAATCTGTTTTTTCTTAATGATAACCTTTTCGAAGAGGTTGTTTTTTTCGACCTATGAGCCTACAACTGATATCTAGACCTATAGAATCCTATAAGTGATCTCTAGCCTATAGGTATCAAATGGCTTGCTCGCCAGGGACCTGCGCTCGCCATGCTTCCCTTCATCGATTTCTTCAACCACTGCCGTGTGACGAGACGGGGCGGTTCAATCGAATGGACCTGCTCCTTCCAGGAAAGGCGGAGCGCTGTTGATGCGATCGTTGATGGTTCCCAAATTCCCGGTGGAACCAGTTGGGCCCTAGTAATAAGTTGTATCTCATTTTGCTATGATATGCTATTGCATGAAGTGTTGACCATTGGTTGACTATTGAATTTTTTGACCAGCTTTTTATATCTTTTTATGGTGATTTGGAGATTTTTGCAGCATCAGCCACGTAGTGATATAATTTTTGTGTCTTGTTCAACCCCGCAAGCTGTCTGCCACACCTGCGAGGGAGTCTTCAGTAGTGCTGGTCGCTGCCCGTCCCATTGCACCTGAAGAAGAGCTCACCTTTGTTTATGTCTCGGCACCGGATGCGGTTCTGTTGGTACAGTACGCAATGCCACCAGAAGAAGGGAATGCACACAATATGGCAGGTGAGATCAGGGAAGGGGAGTAGATTCAGATATATATGTGTGTCTTTTTTCAGTTGTGAATCTTCAAAATGACGTACTGATATGTACTGATTGCTAATCCAAAAAAAATTGAAGTATTACTTCTAAAGATTGAACTATGCTCCCCAAAACTAACAGCTCGCCGCTGAAAACAGCCTTCCCAAGCAGAAAAGTAGTCTTCCAACCACCAATTTTCAGCTTTCTCAGGATGATGTTTTTGCTGAGTCATTTTTAGATGGAACGTTTCAAAAGCCGCTCCTCTTTGAACGACTTTGTTCGCTTTTTCGAACCATGCTGATTTTTGTGACCTGTTTCCATCTGGCATTTGGTGTTTCCACTGTGAGAATTCACCTCCAACATTCGTGAAACTGGAAAATGCATCCCTACAAAATTGAAAAATGAGACAAAACTGACAAAACCATCAAAACAATTTTCCTTCAAAAAAAGATGGTCAATGTAAATTCGTAAATGTCCATATCCATGATTCATGATTTTTCCTCCCGGTGAAGCTACCAGCTTGCACACCAGAAATAGCCTTTGGTATCCGTTGGTCATGTCGCCAGGTGTTGAGGTCTTCCCAGAAGACGTGGTAAACAAGGAGATGTGGTGCCCGTGGTTGAAGAACTGAACCCCCTCCAGTTTAGTGGGCAATGGATATGGCAATGTGAATAGAAGTTCAAGTTACCATTCCCAAAACTAATCTGACAACCAACATCCAATATGAAATTCATGTTCCCAACATTTCTCTGAGGTGCTATGTTCCTTTTTTTTGGGGAATCGTCGTCTTAATCAACCCCCGAAATTGATGCATAGAAAAAATGGCCGGTCTGGAATCAACCATCCAATGCCATTAGACTTGACCACCAAGGCCTGTTCTGCAGCAATGGGGCTGGAATGGATTGGAGCCATTGTTCTTCACTGTGCGGGAGCGGGATTTTCCAAGATGCACCCTCCCTGAAACTAACATAGTCCATGAAAATCACCATCTTTCCTGGTAAATACCATCAAAGTGGTGGATTTTCCATGGCTATGTTAGTTTACAGGAGTGCAGTGCATCATTTTTTTGTGAGCTGTGTTACATGAATGTAAAAGAATCATACGGTTGATTGATGGCTGAAATCCTGCACCACCACCTATGTGTCATATATATTCATATATGTCATATGCGAGAGTAGTGGCTGTTTTCCCCTATGAACCCCTTAATTTCAAGGTTGGCTTAACATGACAGGTGGTGCAAGATTTCAGCCATTCAGAATTTCAGATGTTTCATGTTCTAAATCATCACAATGCTAAAATTGAAGGGGCGCGGGGAAACACATCCTCATCAAAAGTGGTGCAGGATTTCCGCCATCAACAGTGTGTAAATGAATTGCATAAATGTATATTTTTGCCAGAATATGGAATGTTTTTTTCAAAATAAGATGATTGGGATGACTATTTTTTCTCCCATTGTGGTGATGTCATTTTCTGTAACTAGACGGTGAACCAACCTCTAAAATGACCGGAAACCGGAGCGATTCTGTACAGAGACGAACTTTTCCGTCAGCAATGGGCTTTCCTCGTGGAAGAAGAGATGTTTTTGAAAAAAGCCAGCAGGGGGCATCTTACTTGGCCAATGGTAAAACGTTATACTTTTTGGGATTGCATATTCAATAGGGAAAATAAAGTTCAAACTTTTTGTTTCGGGGTCCATTGGCTAAGTGACGCATTTCCGGCTAATGTTTTAAACATAATAAGGTTCCCTCATACTGCCTACTGTATCAGCACTTATAACACTAATTTTACTGAATTTTCAGCCGGTGTCCTTTTCGGTGACAGCTGGACTGCAGGTTTCAATTTCGGAGATTTTGAAAACGCGAGGCTTCTCAGCCCAATACTCAGCAACTCTTTTAGGTATCTAAAATAAATTGCTTCATGTTGCTTTTTTTGCTCCAGTATATAGATACACATTCTAAGTAGATCTAAGTAGGATTTGGACACATCACCAGCAAACATTTAAGAACATGAATCTTCTTCAAAGTGGGGATTTACTCGTATTTTTTCTCTGAACCTTCTTTCTCATGGGTAAAATCACAACGAAGATTTGGGACAATCTTCAAGCGCATCTAAGGTTGAGAAAAAACAGAACCATCACCGGAAATCACCAGGACATGTTGGAGCCTGATATGCCAATACGCACTTTGGCAGAGCTGCTAGTGACCTGACGAACTTAGTGGTGCTTTGGTTCCAGGTGGTTGGTGGGTTTAACCCATAAAGATCTAGGTACGGAGGATCATACCATTTGATAATTTGATAAGTACCCTAAGAATCCAGACATATCCAGACTGATCCCTAGAGTATCTCAGGAAATGCCTGGATCCTTAGGGGTAGTTAATAAGCATGGTGAATGGTAAGTCCCCAATTCCTGGGTGTTGTTGGCCTAAAGGGCTTTTTCCAGTCATGGAGGTTACTAAAACTGGGATGATCCTCCTTTACGTAGGCATTTTCGCCAAAGCAACGGATCACTGGGTGGTGGCAACTCAAATATTTTTTTGTGTTCATACCTACCTTTGGAAATAATCCAATTTGACTGGTTTTTGTTCAAATGGGTTGAAAACCACCACCTAGTTTTGACTATAGTTTTTTTTCTTTTGCTTGGGGGTAATTTCCTATAATGGAAGATACCAAGTTTGACAAGAGAATGTATCAATTGGTGCATGTTCTGAAGTTTGAGAAGCTACTTAGAGGAAGCTTGTATAAACTTGTCAGCTAGTGATGATAAATATCATATTAAGACAAAGTGTTTGAAAGAAGTCATACAACCCCATGAATGTACACACTTATACTGTATTGAGTCATGCGTTTACCATTAATTTTGAGAGAACATGATTTGTGTGGAATAATTTCACCTGGAAGTTCGTTTTGAGTCCCTGAGGATGGTCAAGTCCCACTTGACTCGGTGGTGCCACTGACGTCGAAAGACACCCGGAAACGTGGACGAAGGCAAGGTTTGGAAGCAAATGAGAGCAGAGGTATCAAAACAAGAGCTTTTGGAGAGTGCAGGTTCTTCATGTTCCGCTTTACATTTGACACATGCAGAAATCAATACTATGATGATTTAGTTGATTCCAATGGTTTGATATGTTTTTTTAGTTTTGAGATAGGTATAGTTTTTGCATGTTGTTTTGTATAAACAATGAATAGAGTGGTTTCATTACGTTTGATATTTGTAGACTACACCTATGTTGTATCAAAGGGAATCCATTTATTTCGAGTTGTCTAGTTATGGCGGATGAGTTGAGGGTGATCAAATTGACTTTCTGATTGGGATGAAGGAACATCCACACCATGCGTTATCCCTTGAAAGCCGCAGACGATCAAGGTTGTGTTGAAAGTTTGGCAAGTAAACATCCTGTTTTCACAGTGTACTTCATCAGAACTTCTTCATATTGTTTGTATCACTTCGACTTTATCATTTCCATTTTTTTCCTAATGTGTGATGTTATTTTCCTTTCGCAAAAGTTGTGTATCCTAAAGTTCTTTGTACACCCCCGAAATTTAACATGGAACCCAAAAATGAAGGTTTGGAAGATGTTTTTCCTTTTCACATGGGTGATTCTCAGGTTCCATGTTACAGTAGTTTTCCGGGTTGTATCCTTTCTGTCCATTATATTAAAGACCAACTCCGTTTGGATCATCCCATCCCGTGCCATCCCGTGCCGTCCAGGAAGCGGAAAACATGTCACGGAAGCAGCTCTGGTGCCGTGGGCTTATTGACCTCCTGGCTACAACGAGCACAAAGACAACTGGTGCGCCCTTCATGGGCTGTTTTCGTGAAGTCTTGAGGTGAAATCCATCCAAATGGCCCCAAATTCTTGGGAATTTTAGTGCTTATAATAGAGAATGCCCCTCCCCAATAAGTTTAGGGTTTTACATCAGCTCCCATTCATAAGATGGGATTCAGTGTTTTTTTGAACTAAGGGTGGGGAATTCCAAAGAAAAATCAATCGGCGAGCACCCCAATGTATATCTAATCATACTATCTTTGATTTAGATGGCGCAGAATGTGGCACGTGGATTGATAGTTTCTCAATGATTGACAAGTGTGGCTAAAAAGGCTCCATCAGAGGAATCAGGTAAATGTATATGGCATGTCTCCTTGATTTGTTTTTCAATTTTAGATTTTATAAATTGTATAACCTTTTCTTATTGATACTTTTACATCTGAGAAAACAAAAACTACTGAAACATTACCCATAGGATCCATGTATGTTTTATTTCCCTACATTTACCATAAATAAAAATCAACCAAATGTAGGTTAATATACCATACATGGATCCTATGGGTTATGTGTCATTGTCTTCTAACCGTTGGTGTTTTTTCGTGAAACAAATAGCCCCCCACCGATCACCCCCAATAACTCAAGGTACCACCTGTTCAAGATGGAGTAAATCAGGAGCCAACCAACGTGGGTGAGGTGCCTGGCACCTGTTTTCAACAGGGAAATTCACATCATTCGAGTTGATCACATCTAGGCTGTGACATCAAAAATCAATCTTTGTGGGTTTAAATCTTCCTGCCTTTTTGAAAGTTAAGATTGTTTTTCCCATATCATCCAATGGGACTGGTATATTTACCTACTAATTTACCATAACTAGTCCTGTGATATTTTTGGGGAGCTAAGGAGCCACAAGTGTTTTTTATTTCCCTACTAAATGAGGAGCAAAAATCAAGAACCCCAGAATCTTCAATCTTCACAGGGTAGATGACGAATTGGTGGATTTTTTTTGCTCACAATTTGTGAGTGGATCTTTTTTTTTTTTCGGAGAATTTATGGTTTTTCCTTTTCTCTTTTGAGATGTTCTTGACTGCCAGAAATCCAGGCAGTCAACCGAAGGTGACCAAATGGGTTCATCATTACTTGATACATCCAGGATGACATGTGGAGACCCCTTGATGTCGCTGGTGAACTTAGTGAATAGTGAATAGTGATGGTAGCTTGAATTGCTTGCAAATGATGAGGAAGTGGATGAGGACAGATTGTATCTCACCCAATCAAAGTACCCCAGTCAAACGGAAGAGATTCGTCAGGGAATTCCCTACAAAATGAATCAAACACTTAAGTTTAGCATGCAATTCTTCCCATAAGTTATCTATATCAGATTCTTTTTCAACCACCCCTCCAACAAACAACAATTAATATATAGTCAAAATCCCCCCTCTCCCTTCCTTTCCCCAGGAGCTACGTGCAGCTGTGCGGTCTGTGGTCTTGGGTGAAGCCATGGTTTTGGAGCCCCGCTGGCGTCCTCCAAGAGAGTTGGGATCTTTTTGTTTGCCTAAGATCCCAATCCCAAAGACTCAATGTGAGCGATAGGAAACCCATCAATTGGGGCAATATCTAACATTTCTCACAGAGATTCACGCTCGGAGATTCTCCCCATACTGACACCAATGGCTTAGGATGGAGTATGTATTGCCATTTATGATCTATCCCATTACGGATCCACTAATGTGGCTTATTTACCTACATTTTTACCATGACAATGAAGCAAATGCAGGTAAATATGCCATACATTTGTTCGCATCATAGGATACTTTGGTTTCGGGTTAGGCTACCATGGTTTAAGTGATTTTATGCAACCCTGGTTGGTTGGCTTAGGGGATTATACATCCCAGCAAAGTTATATAAAGATTATATTATATGTTACTATGTGATTGTTGAGGGTCCCCTATATGAACCAACCAGTAAAACTTGGAATGTCACACTGTTGATTTGTAAGAAATCCTGCACCAGTTGATACGTATCTAGTCTATCCCATTATTTACAGGGTTTTTTATACATCACAGGTGGTTAGCCGGATATCTTCCATCAACAGTATATGGGTGTTTCCAAAAATAGTGGTACCCCCAAATCATCCATTTTAATAGGGTTTTCCATTATAAACCATCCATTTTGGGGTATCTCTATTTTTGGAAACACCCATATCAGGCTTTTTGTTGTTGGATGCTCAACCTGACAAAACTCAGCTGGCCTTAGCAGTCCGTCCGGACTCCAGGAGCACTGCTTGGAGCAGCTTCAGCGTGAAGCGCTCCTGGCTGAGCTCCGTTTCGAAAAAGTGGTTTCCTCGAAGGGATGGAGCCCCGAGTTGGTGGCTTTCACCCGGTGGTGTGTGTGTAAATTGGTCTTGCTCAGATGTCCCAAGGTTTTTAAAAGGTTGCATAAAATTGTAACTTCCAATCGAGTTCTTGGTCGAGTTTTATGGTATGGGAGGTTTTTAGATGTCGACGCATTTTTGTGAAGTGAAGTTGACACGTGATGTTCAGTGTCGAAAAAGGGGCATTCCTTTTTTGCTGAAGTTTGAGGTACCTATTTTTGATTCAACACATGGATCCTTTCTGAAGCATTTGCAATCGTATAGTATCCATATGTACCCTATCAGACAATCCCAATTTGAATGTAGGGCAAAAAAGCGTCACAATTTTTCCGCAGTGTGTTGACATTCATCCATTTCATCCGGGTTGGCGATTCTATTGCCCCCAACAGTTGAGTCAGGTACCGGTTCACCGCGACCTTGAGTCCACCTTGTATCGCCGGGCAGCTGCAAAAGGGGATGCTGTATACGGAGAACGTTGCTTGATAATCCCTTTCATAAGGCCTTAATGTTTTGGGAAGGGTGGGCAATTGGTGGGGTACCCCTAAAATTCCCATGATAAAAGAAACATGGTGTTTTCCTGTGTTTTGTGTATTGGACGTTTCGAGGAGTCCTACAAAAAACAGTGTACCACTGCAAGTATGCGGAATACATTTCATGTTCACATAGTCTTGGAGATAGTGATGATAGTGCTTCCCTTGAAGTAGTAATCAATAGATCTCTTGCCCTCCCTCCTGTTGAATTGACTGTTTTTTAGTTCGAAACATACCTGGGCAATGTGGGTGAGCTTGTTAAAACAACCTGCCGTTGTTTGTTCGCCTTTTTGCGCTTTGCAGTGTATTTTATTCAAAGTCACATGATGAGCCGTTTCCACGGAAGAAAGAAAAATGAAACTTGCCTTTTCTTGTTTATTGTCTTGACATATCATGACTTGAGCCTTAGGCTTTTTGAAATCATGGAACTCATTAATAAAATTGAACTCCAGAAGGACTTCTGGATACTTCAAGGCTTAGTTTGAGTGATGATATTTGAAAAAGTGTTGTATTTGGTAGATCTCAAAGACACAGAAACTTTATATTTTTCAAAACCGCGCCAAACACGGCGTCCAAAACGGATCATCACCAATAAGGGGCGATTTGGCCCGCACGTCGATATGGAAGCTGCGGGACAGCTTGCCCTCGTGCAAATGTTCAATTTTTGGTGAGATGTGCTTCCATGAGGATGAACACCATCCTTTTTAGATGAATTAACATATCCGATATGTGCAACCAAAGCCTCCATCTTCTGTTGGATATACTTCAAGCTTAAAATCATCATATAAACAAAAAAAGCCAAACAAACAAAAAAAACACGGTGTGTTTGCACCTTTTTTCAAGGTATATCCAGTTTTAAACGAAGCCTCGAATCTGTAACCTGCAGGGTCCATCAAGTAGGAGTAGGAGTGTTTTTCAGATCTCAGCGAGGCTTGAGATCCTTAAACGGACCAAGTTGCTGCGAGTACGTAGTACCCCCCGAAACAATTCAGGCGTTGGGTGTTGAAAAAAGATGTTTTTTCCACCTGGGGGAAGATTCCCGCTTTTTGATTGAAAAAAATGCATACTATGTTTCAAATCATTTTGATATCACCACGTGTTGTTGAATTTGAAGCTATGTTTGTGTGTCAATGTATCCATGGAGGGAACATTTTTTAGTCCTTTGTTTTCATGTTTTGTTTGTTTTGCTATGTTTCCTCGTTTCTTGTTTCTTGATGTCCTGTTCTTAGCTGATTTTTCACATGTTTCCACGGATTATGTGATTGCTTATGTTTGATTTTGTTGTTTGTTTGATTTGTCAGCCAATTTTCTTCTAGTTGATGATGTACTAATTGGTGGTGTACTCGTCCAGTTCCATTTCTCAATTATA
Organism: Breviolum minutum Mf 1.05b.01; assembly: GCA_000507305.1. NCBI lineage: Eukaryota > Dinophyceae > Suessiales > Symbiodiniaceae > Breviolum > Breviolum minutum. The sequence goes on along the minus strand of DF239065.1, from coordinate 35,866 downwards.
TTGCCTGCTTGTAGGGGTTTGCTACGGTAGACTTGACTTACCATCAACCTCAGCCACAAATATGAAGCAGTGAACATGCTGAAACTCATTTTTTTCTGTTTATGGAGGTATCCAAGTGGGGTATCTATAATTATGGCCAGTCAACCTACCCGCATGGAAGGTACCCCGATGAAAAATAAGGCTTCAATATGGCCTTATTAAGGGAACACCTATGGTTAATAACCCCCTAGCCTTATTAAGGCCTTATTTGTTTTGGGGGTACCTTACATGGGGGCAGGTTGACTGGCCATGATTTTAAACTCCTTCAACCAGAATGGGGTGCAAGGAAAGGAGTTGCCTGGTTACATTTACCTCCATCTTAGTCGTTGAATTGGCTGAAAGTGTGATGGAATCGCCTACCTCTTTTGCGAATCAAAATCTCCACTTGGAGTAAGATTGTTGAAATGTTTTTTTTTGTCCGGCCATGACAAAAGGCAAAATTGAAGCATATAGTTATGTTGGAGCAGCAATTCTTTCATGTGGATAATCATCTCACTAAAATAAGTTGTCTGACCTCTCCTCAAGCAAGGAAGCAACCAAAAATCTCACCACCGCGACCCTTCTTCCTGCATTCGAGCCGGTGATCGTTCAACTTTGCGGGGAAAAAAATGGGAGGTTTAGGGCCCGGGCCCGGAGATGTTGCAGGTCTTGAACCCATGGTGAGCCCATGGCAAGTGTCTAGTGTTGTACGACGTACATGGAGATTTAAATCTTTCTTTTTTTCACATGTTTCTTGCATATGATACACATGATATACATATGATATATGTGTATATACTGTTTTTCTTGGTAAACATTTTGTCTGTGTCTCCATAGACATTTAAATATAAAACATTTAGGCACATCGAAACAAAAGAGTCCTATGCTGCCTATGCATACACGAAAAATATGCTAAACAACGACGTATTCACTTGCATCAGTTCAAAAAGTCTTTGTCCATCAGCCATATGGAAAAAACCATCCCGCAGCTTCACCCCCCCGCAGGGCATGCTGGTCCCGGGTAGCTCAAATGTCGGTGAACTCGATGGCCTAAATGAAAAAAGAGATGGACGGGGTCCATGCCGAAAATCATCATGTCCCTGTTTTTGTTTGCAACTGATCAACATTAAAACTGGTAATAAAGTGATATTTTATATATTTATATTTGATGNGCTTCCACCCCCCGCAGGGCATGCTGGTCCCGGGTAGCTCAAATGTCGGTGAACTCGATGGCCTAAATGAAAAAGAGATGGACGGGGTCCATGCCGAAAATCATCATGTCCCTGTTTTTGTTTGCAACTGATCAACATTAAAACTGGTAATAAAGTGATATTTTATATATTTATATTTGATGATATACACATATCTAAAATTCCTGATTCAACAGCTACCAAAGAGGTACCTACATGCTTAAAGTATTGATATACTGGAAAAAATACTGAAATTCCTTGAGCCGGTCCCGGGGGCTGATATTTTCTGTATTCAAAAATCTGCCATTGGAAAATCATGTTTGGAATCCTTGGACCCTCCAATGGAAGGGTGAACGAACCTGCAGGGGTGTATTGGTCCTCAAAATACTCTACATCAATGTCAATGCATAATCATTAGTTATGGCTTTTTGTTCTCCATCACTTACCAGCATTATCTGGCTGGTGGTTTGAACAGTGTTTTATTTTCACCCTTGAGGAAGATTCCCATTTTGACTCATATTTTGTCAAAAGGTGTCGAAACCCCCGACTAACTAGTTATGATGAAAACATAGATCCCAGGCAAGATTGGAGAACCTGTGGGGACATTAGGGCAAATTAGTGGAATCACCACCGCCCCCCTAAGAAACCTAGCTATATATAATATATATATATATATATTTATGCCCCCAAAAACTAACATGGAACCTGAAAATGATGGTTTCTCATAAGAACCTCCTCTTCCAGGGCTTCATTTTCAGGTGAACCATGTTCGTTTTCCGGGGTGTATATATTTATAAATACACATATAATCAATGGTTGTTTCTGGTTGGCCCTAATAGGTGGTAGGTGATATATAATCACCCAATTGGCAGTATATATACCACTTATATACCACTTATAGTCCTTGCCTATGGGGTGATTATATATCACCTACCATCTTTTTAAGGGAACCAGAAACAGCTGTTGATATAATCCCTGGGGACACCTGAGGCTGAAGACTTCCGCCGTGACACGCTGCGCTTGCTGGAGTCGGGCCCTTGGGCGGGAACGAAACAAAATCCCTGGGAAATGCGGGTCCAATCGTTGGAAATGCTGGGGCTAGAAGATGTGAAGTACTATGGTATGATATGAGATGTATACATGTTTTTTTTTTTAAGGATGTTACATCTAACTTGTCATCTGTGAAACTGGGGGAAACCCAGAGAACGCAGACGCTGACTTATGGACTCATTGATCGGCCCTTCATCCGATTTGGCCCCTAGAAATTTGTGGCTAGTTGAGTTTCTTGGTGCAAAAACCTGTCCCTCTACTGTGTATAACCCAAAGGATCCATGTATGGTATGTTTCCCTACTTTTACCATAAAAATCAACCAAATGTAGGGGAACATACCATACATGGATGGTATGGGTAACTAATGTGGTTTTTGTCGTTGTTTTCCATCTTGCAGGAAGATATCATGACTCTTGCAACTAGGCACTCCCCTTGGACCCCGATTAGGGTCCATGGGTTGATCTTCCAGGTCTCCTTCAGCATAGTTTTAAAGGGGCTGCCCCAAGGTTGGGAAAAGAAACTCCCTTAAGCCCTTGTCACAAGGTAATCTAAGAAGTGCTTAAGAGCTGAAATCTTTGTAACCTTGTGTTTTAGAAGCTCCTTACATTGGTTCCATTTCAAATTTACATATCGTTTCATCAGAATTTTGATGGAATGCTAAGTCTGATTTTTTGAAAAAAACTGATATATGTTAGATTAGTTTGCTTTTTGTGTGTTTTCATAGCAAAACCAGTTTTGTATTGTGGACAGGCGACTATCACATAGGATGGTCATATGCTACGGGGTGATCGTGACTTGAAATGATCCTACAAACTGGTATGTCACTAAGCATGGTTATGGAAGGTTCTGGCTGTTTGACCACTGAAACCCCCAACATGGAACTCACAAATTTGATAGTTTGATAATTTTAGTGTTCCTTTTTTCAAAGTCGACAATCATGTTTTGAGGATTTAAATAATTCTTAGCAACCCCAATGAGCATTTGACAAGGACTTATTCACCATTCTCTTAATAAGGCCGCCAATTGGAACACTTATTTCTGGGTGGGGTAGGTGTGGGTGTAGGTGAACCAGCCATCACAAATCCATCTTTGTGGGTCTAAATCTTCCTGCCTTTTTGAAAGTTGAGATTGTTTTTCTAAAAATCATCCAATGGGACTGGGATATTTCTCCTACTAATTTACCCTCCCTGAAACTAACATATAAAAATGATGGTTTCCAATAGGAATCTCCTTTTCCAGGGGCGTATTTTCAGGTGCTATGTTAGTTTCAGGGAGGGTAAATATACCCTTCGTCCCATGGATCCGTCATGAGTTTTTCCTGAGGTCCAGTTCCACGGCTCAGGAGCGTTCAAAAAAAACTCAAACCAAATGTGACGACCAGTGACATTAACAAAACGACAGGGGTTGGGTTGGAAGGATGTGTTTACCCTCCAGGGAACTAACATATCCCTCAAAAATGGCATTTTGAGTCGATGATTTTCCTTACTTCCCAAGGTGGGATATGTATCCATTCCCTGGAGGGTATCTTTTTGGGGTTCCTAAAGATGATGGGATGTTTTCTGTTTGAAGTCCGTTTCGGGGTAGATTCGGAGATGAGTCTGGGATGAGACTATCGAATCAGCTTCCCATTATGGAAGGTTAAAAAGAGCCACCTACCCTTCCTCCCAAAATCACGGTTCAGTGGCAAGTGGGTTCATCTCCAACATCGTTTTCCTTTCATGTAATGTAAGGTAGAATTTTCCACTGAACCATGAGGGGGTTTTTGGCCACTTTGGAGGTGATTTCGCATAGTTGTTGTATATATGGGCTGGGTATTTTCACCAGCGCCTTTTCACAAACAACTACCCCCTTGACATCATCATCATCATCATCATCATCATCATCATCATCATCATCATCATCATCATCATCATCATCATCAATTTTATTTAACTTTCCAGTGAACAGATGTGTTTTGGGGGCCAGGGCATGCGTTTGCTGTTTCTCAGCTTCAACATCGGCGGCGTTGGGCTTCTCAGTGCAACAGACGCGCATCCTGAGGAAATGACATGTCTTGCAAATCAAATATTTATGTTTATTGATTGGAATTTGCCAAAAACATCAAAAAACCCTTGTTCACAGTAGGTATCTCATCTCATCTCTACATTTTTTTTTAATGAAGGGCACCCAAATTTAACCTCCACTCTAATATATCCATTGTTACGATGTTTAGGCCCGGGCCAAGCCATGGCTCAAGAAAGTTATTTCGATGCTATGCTGCATTCCCCCCAAAAAATAGATGATCGGAATGCTGGGCCCATGGTTCCAAGGTGCAGATGGGGTGCAGTTAGTGGGTATATGGGCCATTCACAGCTAAGTTTGGGGAAAATGACTGCTGGGAGTTGGCAAGGGGCCAACACGCCTCAGGTCCTTCATGCAGAAGGTCCGCTGGAAAGGGTGGCAAGGGTGCCATGAAGCTAGATTTCGAAAAAATCAGGTCAAGCATGATGTGATGACCTTTAATCCCAGAAGGAGGACGATTTCCCAAAGACATACTTTGACATTTCACGCGGGGACATGCTTGAAATGCCCCCAATTCCTTTCGTGCAGCTGAGGGTATTTTTTTGGTTGTTTGGGCCACTCTTAAGACCGGCGCCAACCTAAATGCATTCATGATGTTTTTCAATGACATTGAGCCAAGATGACTCAACTCTGCAAATTACCTCCGGGGAACTAACATATCCCCCAAAAATGGCATTTTGAAGATGACTTTCCTTTTCCCATGGTGGGATATGTTAGTTCCCTGGAGGGTATACCATGAATCCATGGCCACCTTGAGAATCTCTCAAAAACTTGAAGCCCTGAACTGATCTGATTGTTTTTTTGATTTCAACAAGACATGATCTAATCTACTCCAGGTCGGTAGGTCACCATTTTTGAACTGGCAAAGCATCGGTTTGTTTTCCTATTTTTACCTACAAAAAAATCGCGAAAAGTTGGGAGGCTCGCAAGTTGCTGATTAAAAAAAACAGAAAAGATCAGGTTAAACCGATGGATGTGCAGGCATGCTCCTATTTTTCAGTTGGCAATTTGTACATATCACACAGGTGCTTCGCCGGAATTTCTGAAGCAGTGCATGGTTTTCGTTGTGGTTGCAGGAGATGAGCTCCATTTAACTTTCGGAGGTGGCACTGGCGTGGGGCCTTTGACAAATGAAGCCTTTGTGTGAATATATTTATACAGTCGAGGTGGTGGTTTGAAACATTTGTTATTTTCATCCCTACCTCCTGAAATGATGCAAGTTGACTGATATGTTTCAAATGGGTTGAAACTACCAACTAGCAGTGAATATGTGTGTATACCCTCATCTTCCAGTTCCCGATATTTTTGGAACCAGGGGTCTATAGGTACCTGACTTTTTTCCGCAACTGGTAGCTTGCTTCCAAATACATAGGGAACTGGAAGGTGAGGGCATACATAATATGTAATGGTAAAAGTTAAACCTGTGAAGCTCCGGAAATACCGGAGATTTTTCCATGTTTTCCCCCTTGACATCATCTCAGGTCAGCAGTATTGGGCAGTCATCTTGCAGTCTGGAAACGGCTTCAAAATTCTCTATGACGCACTGGTCCTCAGTCTTTTTTCGATTTCTGATGATTTGAGGAAGAAGGGGGGGGATGGTGCAGGGTGCCAGTTTACGACTTGAGCTGATGTATGTTTATTCTTTTGGGAACCAAATTATGATGGAAAAAAAGGTTGTTTTTCACCTGTCAAGTTGGCCTCATGTGTGAACTGTAGAAAGTAACACATGTTTCAAACCTCTTCATGTTTCCATGTTTGTGTCTTGCTGGATACTTACCATCCAATTTATTTTATCAAACATTTCCTGCTCCACCGGTTCAGGCTGCTTCTTGCAATCTTCGAAGCATGTGCTTCTAATCCTTGTGGGGATTGTTGATAAGTTGGGGGTCAGTGATTTGTGTTAGGCAAAGATATCTTGCAAGGATGGTTTTTAGATTCCAAAATCATACATATACTCTCCCGAAGTTTCACGAAAATCGCTCTGATTTCAGTGACCGAGAGAAACCCAATGACGGAAAGTGGTGGGCTTTTCCAACCACCATTTTCCAACCCAAACATATGTTAGTCCGGATGTCGTGAGGCCTGGGACTTTGAATTTCAAAGCTTTCCCTGGCGGGAAAAGTACACAAATTCATGGAGTTTTTTTCAGAATCCAAATCCAGAAGTTGGTCAAGAAAATGTGTGTAAAAGATAGGTGGTGAAATCAAAGCAATGTTTTTATATTGAATCTATACACTGTTTACGGATAAACACCCTTTACATTTTAAGGTACGAACTGCCAAAGATAAGCAATTCGTTCAACAATTTGATGAGAGATGTTCTTCCAGAAGTTTTTCTCCAGATTTTTCCAGTGAATTTTCCTTCCGCACCTTCTGAAGCCGCTCTTCAAAAAGATCTCCATGGACTGCGGCTTATTCACTTGGGGAAAACGCAGCCGCAGCCCATCGATCTCAAGGGGTTATTTCACCTGCGGGTTTCCACCTTTTTCGGCCGAAGACCTGCCCACCGAAGCGGGTATGGAGATTGAATTCCTGCATAATCGCGTCAAAATGGCGCAGGAACATTTGTTGAGGCCCCGGCCCGGTAGAGAGAAAGGGTTTCCAATGATTGGGGTATGAAAAAAGCCCATCGATAGGGAGCTTTAGTGAGTTGAAACCGCCAGGTTTCTAAATTTGTTTATTTCAAACATAGGCCGTATCAAAGACTTCCGTACAGTAGCATGCTGTAGGTACATGGAACAATCACCATATTTGATCATATGACCACATGACAACCCAGGAAGATCACCTTCATTTGCCACCTTCACTTGTGAACAACAGTGGGTTTAGGTGGATAAGAATTTCAAAATTGTTTAGTCAAGTTTGGCATATTTTTTCGGTATTTGCTTAGTTCATCAATATATGATATTGCATGGATTTAGGTCCGTTCACTTTGTGAATTAACTTCATGCCCACAGGCCACTGTGGAAGTTTTTGTTCTTAGCACTGCCTTCCAAAGTTTGACATGTTCACCGCTTTGGATGTTCGGAAAAACCATGGCATTTCATGGCATGTTAGCTGTGACCCCCCCTCGTTTGGCGCTGGCGCGCGGGCGACACTTCGCACTTTGCGAATATAGCTTAACAGTGGCCAAACACTTCCCTCATTGAATACCAACAGACTGAAACTCTTAGACATCCAAATAGCTCCTGATGTGTTTTTTGGTATGTCTTGTACTGTATGGTTCCCCACATGCTACAGACAGCAGGTCTTTGGACGTCAATAGGGGTGGCAAGAATCCCAGACGCTCCTTTAAGTTGAGTGGTTTAAAGTTACGTGCCCTGCCCCTGAAAGCGGAGAGTCACAACGGCGCCAACCAGCTTGAGGTCTATATACACCAGGTTCAGGCATGATTCAGGCATGTATTATTTACAGTATTTAAAGGTCGTGATTTCACATGCTTTCTTATTTTAAGCATTTGAGCCCTTCCTGGAAAAACTGTCCAATTTGACTCGCATGTTTTTTACACTGGGTGGGGAGAAACGGACACATAGATATAGGTGCAGCACGTTGTTCAAACAACATTTTATCATCTTGTCTTGATCCATCATTTTCATATGCCACAACAGCAACGTGAGGTTCTGAACATCGAAAGTCAGCTATGACAGATTAGTACTTGCTATAATTAAACTATATTACCAACCAACAAGTAAACAAAAAAAGTGCGGGAAAACTCCTCTTCAGAAGTTCCCGACTGGACCTTCCAGTCTTCTGGCCAAGTTTCCCGCCCTCAAGCTCCCTGGAGGTTGGAACAACAGCATTCCAAATGGTGTGATGGTGTCAATGGTGCCTTTTTGTCCATGCAGGATGGGTGGAAAATCCGTGGTTCACACCTCGCAACAACGGAAAACGGAAAACGCCCACAAAACCAAGTGTTACACCTTGTGATCACAAGGTGTTGGCCAGTAAAGTGGGAATGGCAAAATCCCACCTTTTTTTCCAATAGGAAAACACATCTCTTTGAATGGTGGATGTTCCATTGTTAATTTGAGTTTACTGGAGTGTACAACTCGAATGATGTTGATGTGGAGGTTTCCGTAAATGGTGGTACCCCCAAAACACCCCAAAATGATCATTTTTAGTAGGAAAACCCATGGTTGTTGGGGAAACCCACCATTTTAGGAAACCCCCATGTAACTATGCCCCCTGGAATCCCACTATACCATGTCACGCTTGGAGGTTCCCATCCATCCGCTTCCCACCCTCGGTTCTCCTGGCGTTGAATCACCCCAGGAGCTGTGCGAAGCAGTGCTGAAAAATGGCACGGGCGGCCGTGCATGGCGGCCGCCTTCCAGTATAGGAACATCTCAGGAGATGTTGATGGCCAGTCGTCAATGTATATGGGTGTTTCCAAAAACAGGGGTACCCCAAAATGGATGGTTGATAATGGAAAATCCTATTAAAATGGATGATTTGGGGGTATCCCTATTTTTGGAAACACCCGTATATACCTTCCCGGAATACTCACCAATCAAGGGGCAATTTGTGTGCACCCCTTACACGTCGTAAAACCTGTAACCCATGGTATTTAGCTGGTGTTCTCGGATGGGATTCTTGGGGATTTTTTCAGCATACCCACGTAATAGTGCTTGCAGGGCTTACATAGGAGTTTCCCATAGGGGTTCGTTGGTAGGTGTACATCCAACTATCCCCTGAACCAAAGGATCCAAGTACCTCAAAATGGAGGTTTCAGAGCACCTTGTTTCAGGGATTCCCTTAGGGCCGTATACATGCTGCGTATCCATAGGCGAGGATTCCTCCGAGGTACCACTCCGCTCATTAAAGATTGGTTTCTCTTAATGAGGCCTTATAAAAACCTTCGTTTTAGAACTGAGTTGGGTTTTTTGGGGGGTGGTAGGTTGACCAGTAATTAAGATTGGTTGCCATGGTTTATGTTTTTTGGCGGTTTTAATAATAGTTTTTTGTAAAAACACATTGAAAGAATCCAGCTGCCAGATGAAGAAAAACTGCGATCTGATGGTTTCCACAACGAGCCTTCTCAAAAATCATGGGGGAAAACGGGTACATCCCCTCCGATGGCGTATCCTTACTTGAACCCAAGTCAGTGCGGAACTATGGAATTTACAAGTCAGTCGTGGCATTGTAAGGATTGCAAACCCATAGGGGTACCCTCCCTAAAACTAAAACTAACATTAATCATAGAACCCATTTTTTTTTAGGCCGAAACCCATCCGTTGAACCCCTCCGAATCGTCATTTTCCTTTGCCATCCCATTTTCAGGGGGCAAGCTTTCAGGATTGGGGATTCCGTTTCGATACCGAAATTCGGTAAAGCTGAGGGTTTGCAACGCAACAGGAAATGCAAGTCTGCAAGTTTGGGTTGAGTAGGATTCTGGGGCGCCGGAGTCAGGAATTCTCCTGACTTCCGAGTTTTAACCTGTTCTCTCTATGTTTTCGGCAAGCTCATCATGGACAATGTCACTGCTGGTTGGAGTTACCCCTTCTCCATGGAACCATGTAAAGGGAGAACTATACACTAAATCATTTCCCGTGGCCAACCAAGCACCTGCCCTTTGTCAGCTAATGCGTTGAGACCTATCTGAAATAGAAAAATGGGCAGCTACTTGACTTGCGTTGATCGTTCTTGGATGTCCCAGGAAGTTAGTAAATGGCTAGCAACCAATAAATGTGTTATATTGCGGTTATAACCCATTTACCAACCATTGATTGATCCTAACTTCCAACTTGGACATCGGATCGAAAGCTTTCGCGGCGAAACGTGAGGATCGTTCTTTGGTCCCCGAGTACAGCACCGGAAGCTTCGAAAGAATGGGCGGCAGCTTCGAGATGCAGGCGCCGTTAACTCCACGGGCACCAACCACCTTTCGAGATGGACCCTCCAAAAAGGAAGGGTGAACGAACCTGTATAGCTAGCAGGGGTAGGGTCCTCAAAATAGCCAGTTTTCAGGGTCCAATGATCCTTGGGTTGTTGGTTTTTTGGAGGAAAGAAAAGCAGTAACAAATGCGCCCTCTCCAACTAAAATAACGTTGATTTTAATCAACACCTGAGAAAAAAACACATTTGTTTTCTGAACCCCTTTGCGAAAGAAGCTATTACAGCTTGGATATTTTCTTTCGGGATTCATGTTTCTTGCAACCCTTCAAGGTTGTTTCGATTCTCCGTTTCGCCGATTCAAATTTGTCGAGAGGAACTCGCAACCACCAAGATCAAAGGAAGCTCCCAAGAAATAATGCCCCAAAAAGCCGGCCATATCAAAAGAAACCAATGCTTAAACCTCCCTAAAACAAACATTTTCGCACCTGAAAATGGATGGTTTTTTGGTGACTACCCTTTCATTTTTGTGGCCCGGCCTATTTTCAGTGGCGAGCTGTTAGTTTCAGGGAATGTAATAGTCCCCCCTTAGATTCCCAGAGACTTCAGGAGCGTTTGAGTAGCAACCAGCTCTTTCGTGGCGCTCTGGTGCGACCAACCCTACAACCATTTGTGCCTGAAGTTGATCGAGGTACAACGCCCAGGCAGGGTGTGAAAATCTGGGATTTTTCAGCCTTCAATGGATGTGAATTTGCCATATGTTGCCCAGGCTTTTTGAGTTGTACATAGCCTCAAAACTCACATTGACATTGGAAAATCCCAATTTTTCAAGTAGGAAATACATCGGACATCGACTCAAATGGTGGGATTTTCCATTGTCATTTTAGTTTTTGGCGGGGTAACTGTGTAAGCTGCCAATTTGATCTCTACTTGCGGATGGTTTTTATTTTCAGAATCATATCCCAGCTGACACCCCATGTCAGGAATATCGTAAGAGAATCTTGCTTTGGAAGACAAATTCTTTACAGCATACACAGCTATGACGTAGTGAAAGTATACAATATACCCTAGAGCCCAAGGGCCCAAATGACCTCTATTTTTGAAGGTCAACCTCTCAAAACAAGGCCGAACTTCCAAGCAAAACGAAGGTTATTTAGGTTCTCGGTATAGAGATGGGCAAGTTTGCATCCGAAGATATCCGAAGCCCTCCAATTGAAGATCAAACTGTTGCCCAGTGAATCTCAATGTGTTCGTCACTGTGAAAACCTCGCGAAGGATCTTCCGGAGGGGTTCAAACGATATGGATATATACCCAGAAAATACCCGTTGAAGTTTACATGAGAAATATATATGGTCCTAAAAAGCAAGGATATTTTAGGATGGAGGTTAGGCTTATTTAGGTTTTCTTGGTGATGCTCGTAACTTAGCCTTGTTTTTTTTCCTCAGGAAGCCTTTTACAATCAAAATTGATCAAAATTGTGAATGGTACCAAGGGGTTTTGACCAGGCTTGCTAGGATGGATTGGTTTTACTTTTTTTTTCGCCCCATTGGCATACACTACTAAACTTGGGGCATGGCAATCACAATTCTTGGAGATTGGTACAAAGTGTCAGGGAATTTAAAGATCAATCATTAGATAGTTTTTAGTACTTAGCATGTTGAATTCACAAAGATATATAGGATGTATTATGCTTTGGGTGTATGGCCCTGTCACACTAAAAGTCAAGGAATCATCATTGTGTTAGTATGGCATCCTTTAAAGATGAATGTTTCAGGAATTCCAAGTGGGGGAGTGGGGGGATAACAAACCCTCCAGCCCAACTGAGGTAACCCTCCAGATCTCCAGGCAACTCACATACATCCCGGAAATTTAACATAGCCCCTAAAAATAGGCAATCCCAAAAGGAAACTCATCTTCCAACCATCATTTTTCATTGGCTATGTTAAATTTCGGGGGTGTATCCCATCTTTGAAGAAAAAAGGAAAATCATTGACTCGGGCAAACTGCCGGCTTTCAGAGGACATGTTTGTTCCCACAAGTTTTTTTTTTCAAAACACTCAGCAGGGAACTTCAGCTGACATCACAAGTCATAAGTTGAACCGTTTGAAATGAATCGGGGAGCAATTTCGATCCAACCAAGCTTTGCCAAGATGCAACCAAGTCCTCCGAAAACTAACATATCCCCTGAAAATCAATGGTTGGAAGATAAAAACTCTAAAATGCTCCCTTTTTAAATGGAACAAATATGTTACTTTTCGAGTGCCTATCGTCAAAATTTCACAGCTCATTGGGTTGCGTCGGGTTTTTCCCGGGACCCGAGGCCGGGACCCGGTTACGCGGCGAGTTTGTGTCGATTGTTGGGTTGCAGGTGTGATTCCAAACTAAGCTCGCCCAAGGACGGTTCGGAGTGCCGTTGAGAAAGAGTTTTCGGGAAAACTCACCGTCGACTTGAAAAACGGGAAAAAGTGGAGATTTTGTTGTTGTAATTTACGTATACATTTCGTTTGATATTTATGGTACATGTATATTTATATATATATTTATAGATGTACCGGTCACATGGATCATTGGAAATTCAGCCACAATGGATCCAAACAAAGAAATCATCCAACTACGACATGCTGATGGATGGTCTGATGGTCTTTGGGAACTCCTTGCAACCTGCGACAAGTTCCTTGATGGAAGAAATCCCGCACCACGTGGGATGTATAAAAACCTATATATAGTAAATAATAGGATAAACTACTTATCAACTGGTGCAGGAATTCTTCCATCAACAGTATCATCATCACATCATGATAAATGAGTTCAGTGCTTCAACATGTACTCAATGTGGACATGCCATTTGAAATGGCAGGCGTTTTTTTTTGCCAAACCACTGCAGAACAATGGGGAAATGTCCGCACATTCCCAATGGACGACTGCTTTCGGGACATTCTTTTAAAGCATGGCACCACGGGCACCTTGCAGGGCATAAACATGCGATAGTACATTCAATATGTTTACACCCCCCAAAATTCACAAGTGTTGCAATTATACATGTACATCATGTACATCGGAACCATCCAGTTTCCCACAAGAATGGGTTCCTTTGGAACCCTTAATGGCCTGAATGATCCTTCTCCCAGATCTCTACCAATAAAATTCGATATTTGCAAGGCTATCTGGGGGTGTTGGGGCTTTGACCATGGTGAGTCATGACCAGCTGATGGCTGCCACACACACTTCAACAAATTTTGTCCCATTGCTTACTGCCGATTTTTGTTGTAGGTGGTTTAGGAGTGCAGTGATTCAGCAGTAGAAACTTAGACACCTCTCTTACTTGTTTGGGCAAAACGCCAAGCGGAAATCAACGGTAGCTTTTCCTCTATAGTGTCAGATTATAAAAACGCTCATGAAATAGAACTTGTTGTTGTCTTTTTCCTTTTCGACAATTATTGTAATACCATAAGGCATCCTATGAAACAGGAGGTTTTCTTTTGAGAATTATTGTAGTACCCATAGCATTTCCTTTCTTTCCAAAGAATTTGCCGGGCAAACCTATCAATTTGTTGTTGGATCTGACGTCGCTGGGAATCTCAGATCTCCCGGCCGGGAATCCCAGGTACGGCATGATGGACGATGGTCGTTGTTCTGAGAGGTCAGCATCCAGCATGCGATCCTTAGTGGAAGGTGCCGATAGCTTGCTGAACTTGAAGTATGACACCTGCCAAAAACCTGGAGGGTTAGGGAGCATCAGATGGATCCGAAGTGCAGGTGAATGAAAGGGTGGACACATGTAGATATATTCCGAATTTCTAAGGATGTTCCATCTTTGATTCATTTGAACTATACCTTCCAGTAATAGCCAGGCTCTTCCCCCCAGGTGGTTGGAAAATGGAGTGAATCTTATGCCACAGGTGGGATATGTCATAAATAACTCGGGAAGGTGTCGAGAAAGGTAGTGCTCAGGATATTTAAACAAGGCTGGGATGACAAGTGCTGCAGATTCTGTTCTAGAATTTTTGCTAAGGATGAATTATAGTCTTAGTCAACTAAGCAAGCGGTATGAAGAGCCTTGAGTTCAATCAGAGGAGAAACCCTGAGTTTAACTGGGAAAAGTCAACAAGAACGTCTTCATCTTGTGGATTTAAGTCGTTTAAGCAGTGAAGTGAAGAAGGTGAAAGTGGATCATTTTTGTTTGTCCAGATTCATAACTCGGATGTTTTTTTTGCAGAGTAAGAGTTGTGGAAGAAGGTGGATAAGATGTGGATAATCAGTGGAAATGACGCACCACTTGGTCATCAGTTCGCCCCTATTTTTTCGGGCACCAAAAACGATGTGAGCAATGAAACAGACCCTATAGCTGTTTAGGGTATTTGTTGGGTATGAAGATCCTACCCAATTCATATATGTAGGGATTATTTCAGAAACTATTACCAAGGATCCCTATTAACCAACCAGGAATGACTCATGGAGGTTGCATCCGGGATCTCCGCAATGTCGAAGTTTAATGCCAGGATGTGTCTCCCTGAAACTAGCAGCGAGTTTGCCCCTGAAAAAGAACCCCCTGGGAAGTTTGGAGATTCCTATTGGAAACCATCATTTTTAGTGGCGAAAATGTGAGTTTCAGGGAGGGTAAAACTTGATATCAAATTGGTTCCACAAGACCTAAGGAAATGGAGCATCACATCATAGTTTTTCCCTGAAACTAACATTTAACCCATGAAAATAGGCTGCGCCCCAAAAGGAAACAACATGAAACAACGGTATACCAACCATTCATTTTCAGGGGCTATAAAATCTTAGTTTCAAGGAGTGTAATCACCATCAGAATTGGAAGTTTTTTTTGCGCACATCCCTGCCATGTGTCACTCAGGATCCACCAGCCCGGCAGGACTGGAAGTTTGGGCAAGTAGATGTGAGATGGTTCAACTTGAAAACTGATCTTTCAATGAAATCTGTGGTCTGAAAGTTTAATATGGAACCTGGAAATGGCACCCTGGAAATGGGAAGTTCCCTTTTGGAAATCCATCATTTCAATCGTTCCAATCGTTCAACTTGGGGATTATATATATATATATTATATTATATATATAATACTTCAGTTGCAGCCTCTCCTCCATTTTCCAAACTGCTACTTAAGTGGAGTCCCCCAAAAAAAACTTTGGTTTGTTTCTTGTTGTCGTTTTTAGAAAAATTCACCAAGTCTTTGGTTAAGACTTTTTTCGGCCGCACAATAGGCCCCGGGCGTGGACACTTTTGAACTCGCAAAACTTATGGTTTAAACAACGGCTCACAGAACCCCCCCGAAGATTAACGAATCGAAGCTGAAAATGATGTTTTGGAGTCGATGATTTTCCTCTTCGATTGGATAAAGTCTCAGGTTCCAGCTGTTAATCTTCCGGGGTGTAACAGCAAACAGCAAACATCATAGGCCTGGCAAAAATCAATGTGACGTTTTTTTGGGATGGTGAAAACGTGACCTGAACTCAAAGGTTGTTGGTGACCTCCAACGATCGGGGATATAGAGGTCACGGCTTGAATCACTTGGTAGCAAATCTGTTTTTTTAAATTATGCTTGAAGAACATCATACCAATCATACCATCTTAAAGAACCTTCTCCCCTGAAAACTAACATATCACCATGACATGAATGGTTAGAAGACTATATACTCCTTTTTAAGATTTGTTTTTTTTCAAGGGACATGTTCAATTTTGTTTGGGGGTGTATTTTTTTGTGTCTAATTTTTCTACGGTTACCTTTGGCGGCTCCAAAAAAAATCGTCGTTGCCAGGAAATTCAGACGGTGCAAGAGCAAGGCGAATCCCGTGAGGCCGGTGGTCTGGGAAAAAACCAGCAGGTGGAAAGTGGAAACGGACCATGGGAGTGAAACCAACCATGAGGTTTCCAGCGGTTGGTGGTGGAAACGCATGGATCTCGTAGACTTAGGTTGGTTGGTGGGTTTGGAATTTGTTGAAGAAAGAAAACGTTGAAATTGCCTAATAAAGAAGCCGGTTGGTATATTGAAGCCGCAATTTTCGTGTGATTTACCATGAAGATCAACACAAATTTTAGGTAAACTATACCATTTTCATCCATTTTCATGATCATGGATCGCTCATGGGGATGTAATCCACTGTTAAGACCATTTAGATGATTGGAAGGAAACATCACGTGATGATGTTTCGGGAGTGGAGTGGTCTGACGTTTTTCTCGTCTCTAATCTTTGGGAAAAAACCGTGTGTCATAAGAGTGGATATCATTTGATCAAATTATAGAGACGTCACGCGGATCCCTCGCCGAAAAAGGGAACACCTTATTGGAGAGAAATCTATGTTGGTGAAATACAATAATTTGGCATTTAGTGAGTTTAAAACAGGGTGCTCAATAGGCTTCGCGCCTTGTTTTTTTGCAATCATTCAAGTTATTCCCGAAAACAAACAATGCCATAGAAGCTCAGGACCGACCATGAAACAAACAGACAGACCCTTGGATTTGATGATTTGGGGCCTCCCCAAACCGACACGCACACAGTTGCCAGTGTTGATTGCCAATCGTCCTTGCACAAGAATCCGTGGGCAAAGTTTGACATAATCAACTTGAAGTACTTGGGGTCAACTGATGAACGCGGAGACCATATCATGAGTATCAAAACACGTCATGGTACACGAACCAATAGCCACAGATGGTATGTATATCTTATACAAAAAATATCAAAAAATGGTACCCTCTTAGCTGCCACCAATCGCCATTTTCACCTGATAGGAAGGTGCCGAGGTTGATTGTCTGTGGAGATTTGTAGTCCCTTGGGGCAAAAAATGCCTCATGGTCAACCACCATTCTATTCAAACTTGGATCCTTTTAAGGACATTTACTAAATTGCCTCCATTTTTTTGGTGGAAAGTGTCCCTTAGATCATATCCCAGACATTGCCCAAACCCCCAAATGAAAGGAATTCATTCATAAACTGTTGGTTGGGGGGTCATGGGGTATGTTCCACCTGACCAAGACGCCAGGATGCTGCAATGAATGGGTCGACTCAGGCTGGCTCCGGGATTCGCTGGGATTTGAGATATAAGGCCCTCATAAGGTCGAAGGGACAATGGTAGTTAAGGGTGCCTCCCTAATGCCACCCGGTACCTCCCTAATGCCACCCACCCCCCACCCCCCACAAAAATCAGGCCTTACGTAACAGGGATCTTTTTTGGGATCATCCACCGAATAATTCCTTAAAAAAGAAGTGCGTATACTTCCTTGGGGGAAAGTGGCATTTGGGGTTGGGCCTCCACGAAAAAACCCAACCGTTGGCCACTGTATATCATGTAACTCAGGTGATGATCACCTCATTGAGAGAGCTGAGGATGTATGTATGGACTGCTCCTGCCCTTTTGGTAATGGTAATCATTATGAATTATAATCCAACAATATCCAACATTGATCCGTATTTTGGAAGTTTATTTTTCCTCCAGCTCTGTCAGATTACTTCTGCGGGCGCACGACAAACGGACTTGCATGATGATCGCTGACATCCCTTCCCGGGGAGCGATCGGGACGACTCGCCAGTGAATTTGAAACCGCGAAGTCTCCGGATTTCACGACAATCCATGTGCCAGGAAACATGTTCACACTCTTGGGCTGGGGTTGAACCTTTGTTTTTCCTGGAAAATCTGCTAAAGAACCATTTTTGAGCATCCCTCAAGAGATGAAGAATTGTTGAAGTTTGCGTATTTGCCCCCTGATTCGCCAATTTCGGCAGTTCTTCAGAAACCTGTCACATAGGAACTCTAGGATCCTATCCACCTATAGCTGGTGGTTCGTTTCGGGGAGTTCTATTGGAATACTGCTCAGATCTCCTTGGTTGGGAAACTTCCTTACGATGTAGGAAGCCTGTCCATCAGGGTTCCCTACGATGAAATTTTGGCAGCTTCAGCTGACCGCTGACCTGAAATGGTGAACATCGATGGATACCCAATGGATACCAACTAGCTGCTCAAACACCAAGCCTATGTGTATATATATATATTATTTACAATGAATATGCATATATACAATACATATATATATATATATTTATTTAAATACCAGTCAAGTCCAATGGAAAGTGCATAATATCATATATGGAAGCATGTCTGTTGGTCATGGTTCATGTTTCGGTTTTCTTTGACTGTCGGCATATTCCAATAGTCAAGCAATGTCAAGCATTAGGTATCATCCAGACAACATTCTTACAGAGAGAAGAAACAGGCTTCTTTCACCAGCCAAGCTTGTTTATCATCGGCTTGAATCAGCTTATCCCACTCGAATTTAAAAGAACATCCCAACTGATGAACGATCAACATTATCATCAGAAGGACTGGCACAACTCACGGGATTGGCACACCTTTGGGAGAGTACCCAGGTGGTTGCAGGTGTCATTCCCCATGTATTTCAGACCGTATTTTCCAACGTTACCATACGCTACCCAGCAAATAACCCATAGAGACAAGTTACACTAAATTACAGTGGTGGTATAGGATTTGCAGTTTGCAACCCAACAAACTATCATAAATATCTAGGATGTAAGTTTCATTTTGTAAAGAGACATCTCTGAATGAATGTCATGTATTGATAACGGCGGGTCCCTTTTCTCCCAGAGGGAAAACATGAAAGAACTTTGCCCCTCCTGTTTTCCCAACATCTTCGCAGTTTATTCATGGGGAAAAATGAATCGGTGAACAATATCTTAGCACAATCTGTAAGCCACCCAATCGCCAAGCACACTCCAGTTAGAACAGAACCGATGAACCGCGAATCTCTCACCCCAGGGAGTTATCCAAGCATCTGAAGCTGGCTCATCTCTTTTTCGACTCTCGGTGGAAAGGGGTGGAAAAACTGCACCCACATGGGCCCCTGGGAAGATGGGACCCTGGTGACTTCCCCTTAAGCACCCCCGCCTAGGTGGTGGTTTCGAACATGTTTTTTTTTACTCCTACCTGGGTAGATGATCCAATTTGACCAATTTCAATTGGGTTGAAACCACCAACTAGCAACAATTCGAAAGACATTTCTTCAGAACTGTTGGTGAAGGGGCCCCTTTTGGGTACCTTGCAGGGGTATGTGGGTGAGATCTTCGCTGTAAAGTTGTTGTTTGGTTGTTCCTGGTCGCCATGGGTTTCCTCGGGGAACCTGCTGGGTGGATGTGAAACCTATGTGAGTTTTGTTTGGTTCTCTATAGCTTTCAGTGTCGCAACATAGCTCAGCAATTCATATGACTTTTAGTTTGTTGCAAATTCATGTTTACATAAAATATATAATATATAATGAAATATACAATTGCGGCTTGGTAGGGAATTTCTCCCAATATGACTCTTATGCAGGTTGAATATGGTTGAATGGTCACAATTTTCTACCTGTTTTTTTACATACAATACCTAAGATGATTTTTGTTGGTTGGTCGTTCCCACTAAAGTATCGGCATTTTTCCAAGGGGTGAATTTTTTGAACCCCGCCTTGTGTAATCCAACCTACCAATTGAAAATCCACCATATCAACGGCACCTAAGCTTGGCATAGGCAGAGAAGATTCCGACTCCGGGATTTTTTTTGATGATCTGAAAGTTGCAGTGTTGGAAAGGTTTCGAGGTGTAGACTTTGGGCATGTACCAATAGGATCCATGGGACTGGTATATTTACCTACATGGATGGTTGGTTTTTATGGTAAATGTAGGTAAATATGCCATACATGGATCCTATGGGGTTGGACTCTGGATTTGTTTCAATTGAATTTTTTACGTACTTTTTCTACATCATGACAAGTCAGCTTTGCACTACCACTTTGGGGAAGAGTTTTTTACATTTTTTTTACTATATTTCCATCGTTCCACGCATTTTAAGCCTCAAATCTAAGTTTACACCCGACACCCCCTGAAAACTAACATAGCCCATGGAAAATCCCATTTTTTCATGGTATGATACCATCAAAATGGTGGGATTTCCATGGGTTCCTGTTAGTTTACAGGAGGTTTCACCCATTTCTGCCCGGCAAATTCGACCGAAAACTGCCCCCCGCGAATCAGGACAACTGTCGCCCAGGATCTATGGCAACAGTAGCGGGGGAAGTCCTAGCTCGCCCAGTGGCTTGGCATGCAGAGGGGGGGGGGGACCAAGAATAGTGGACCAAATCTTGCACCACTTGGATGTCCCAGGAAGTTAGTACATGGGTTGCAAACTACTTATACATGGGGTTTATTGGGGTTATAACCCCACTTACAAAACTTTAATTGACTTCCTGGGACATCCAAACACTAGGAATGTACGAAAAAGCCGGTGGGTGAAACACGGAAAAACATTCCTGTTTACAAGACCTCTCAGTTTTTGAAAGGATTTCTATTATCAACATCATCAACAGTAAACCTTGTTCATGACATGAGTGACCTAAGGACAGTTTTCTTGAAACTACTCCCGCAGAAGTTAAACAGCTCGCCCCTGAAAAATGATGCGAAAGGGAGATGTTGGAATGCCTTCCTTTTGGGGGTTCGGGGTTTGGGCCTTCCTTTTCAGGGGCGAGTTTCGTTAAACTTCAGGAGTGTGACATTTTTTGGGTTGGCATGTAATGTTCGAAAGCCAGCCACCCAAACCCAACGAGTTGGCATTTTCCTACTAAACATTTGCACAGTTTTCTGAAAGGGGTCAGTGGCAAATGTGAATCAAAGCCAGGACTGTTAAAATGTGAGGGATTTCAGTTTGCAGTGTTGTAGCTCACTTTCTCATATGTTCATAGGATTCATGGGATTGATATACTTACCGTATATATATATATATATATGGGCGCTTGTCTTTTTTTCAATGATTTTGCCCACATACCCTGGGAAGATCATTACTATTCCCATACCACTCCCATAAGAATCCCTAAAGATATGGGAATTGTGTGGGACCAGCTTACCATAAAGATAAGGTCCTTGGGAGTCCCGGGTAAATCACCGATGATAAATATTCCAATCCCATAGAGCATAAGGGTTTTGGAAGTTCAAGATACCTCCGGTAATTCCACGACTTACATCCAGGTTGATAGAAACTAATCAAAGGGTTGTTTTTTTGGCGGAGGGAAGGCTACAAGTGATCGGCCGCTACACTCGTTATAGATGGCCATTGTAAATCGCTCTTTAAATGACCTTACAAAATCTTACAAATAGGTTTCACTGGGTTTATGACCCCTATAAATGGCCTTATAAAATCTTATAAAGAGGTACTACGTAACGGGTGTTAGATTTCACCCCTATGAATGAAGTTTTCAAACCCCACGGAAAGAACTGGTGACCGGGGCACCTCTTTTCGGTATACCCTCCCTAAAACCCACATGTTCGCCCCTAAAAATGGTGGTTTCCAATATGAATCTCCTAACTCCAGGGGTCTATTTTCAGGGGTAAACTCGCTGTTAGTTTCAGGGAGTGTTTCACCCGTTCTGAAAGGTGTTTTTCACGAACACATAGGTGGTGAGATGGCCGGATATGGTCGTTGAAAACCTGAGACCGAGGCATGTACGGATTGCCCACTTCCATTTCCGGGATGCTTCCAATGACCGCAGCCACTCACCATTTCGATGCATTTCGTGAAGTCGTGAGGTGTGTTTCCTTTGCTTAAATGGTAACAAGACTTGGTGTTTGGCAACTCGAAGATTTTTTTGGAATTTTCACTCCGATTTTTGGGGAAATGAAGCAATTTGACTTGCGCGTTTTTTTTTTAATGGGTTGGGCTTCCCAACCACCAGCTAGAAGAAATCGTTCGAATCACGAATCGCCAATCCAACTTTGTTTCCCATCTCGGCTCCAACCCTGAAGACCTCCTTTGTAGCCAAGGACGACAATATGAGACCTGGAGCCCAATCACTCCGAACTGGAGGTGAACTTAGAAAGTGACTCGTGACAAACAGCTCGCTGTGTTTTTGTTGAGGGACATTTTGGAGTAGGTCAGGTGATAAACATTGATAAACTATAACTGGAAGAATATGTTTGAACATGTGGGTCAAACATCATTGGATACTGCAGGGTGAATATGATCAATGATATCAATGCACTGCCCGGAACTCTAAACAACCAGTTTTACATGGTTGTTTCAATTGGATGATTCCAAATCATTGCATGAAGAACTGCGTTTCAGCAAACATTCTTTTAAAACTGGTTGTTTGGTGTTCCAGGTAGATAGTATTGACTGCACTAAATAACGATGACTAAACTGTCTTGAATGCTGAGGCTTGCATTTTCAACGATTTTTCAAAAGCCCGAGCCTAGGAATGTTTCACGTCTTACGGAAAAAATGGAAACGAAGATCACTGCACCAAAGATGACATATATAGGAAACCTGAAGATTACACCCCCACAGTTGGTTGGAAGACGATCCTTTCCTTTTTGGGGGTTGCAAAAAGATGTTCAGCGGCTTTTCCTCTTCAACTTCCAGGGAGATACCCCCCCAAAAAAAACACCAAAAAAACAGTCAATTTGGAAGACGCTTTTCCTTTCCCCATGGTGGGATATGTTACTTTCCTAGAGAGTACCTCAGAAAACTTCCCGGGAAAGAAGTCGATCTCACCATTGTCACATCTCGGGGTAGACGTGCTTAAACCTTCTACAAGGTGTGGTAAACCTTCATTTTTCTCCCCAGGTATTTGGACTTCTCCGCTGGTATCCTTGTCACCCTGAACTTTTTCTTCATGTTTCCCGGCGCGAAAAAGTTTGTCGAAACGAACTTGCAAATGGCTGGCGTCCCATCCGTGTATATTTTCCCTACATTTGGTTGAATTTTATGGTAAATGTACATAAATATACCATACATGGATCCTATGTTGTTTTTTCCTGTTATCGTTTGATGATGTGTTTTCGCATGTGAGAGAAGAAAGCTGCTTCAATCAGAAGCACGTGTAATGTAATGTACCAGAGATGCAGCAAGATGTGGGTTTTTTTAACAGACACAAGAAAAACATATGTATGTGTTTTGTTTTTTTCCTTTGTTGCGAAGGAGACGGTCTAGTAGCTGCCACTCTTACATCTACCACTTTGTGCATGTTTAAGCCCATATACCCTTTGCGTATACGTAGGCTTCCCCCCCAAAAAAAAAATCACAACGAATTTCGACCGAGTTAAAAAAGAAAAAACAACCAGTTTTGCCAAAGGCCTAATAGATGTTGTATGTATTTTCAAATTTCTCCCATTTGTTGGGCCGTTTTTTTCCCTCATCTTGTGTTCCGGAATTCCATGGCCCAAAACTCCCTCCAGTCGTATACTCGGCTTGGAAGTTTTGGCGAAAGGAATCCTTGGACTTTGGAGTCGGTAACCGGTGTCTTTTCATTGAATCCTGGGTTGTTTAATGGGGATCCTTATTTCCAAGAAATCTCCAACAGGACCCACTGAGCGGACCCCTAAACCTGAGTATCTTATAGCTCTAGCAACTTACTTAGGGGTCCGTTGGTAAGGTCCCATTCAATTTTTGATGGATTATTTCATGGCTTGCGAAATAATCTCCATATACCATATATACCTGGATAGGAAAGTTCATCCCCAACAAATTCCCTAAACAACCAGTTAAAGAAACCCTTACATACCCTAATTTCTCCTCTGTTGTATTATATATAATCCCTTATTTTTGTGGTTTATTTATGACCCATTACGGATCCATGGGACGGGCATATTTACCTTCATTTACCATATTTTACCACTATTCCAACCGCGAACAAATGTAGGCTAGTAAATATACCATACCGTTCGTCCCATGGGAATCCGTAATGGGTGAGTCTGCCCCCTAGACAACCAGGTGTTGGGGCCCAAATCCGCTCAGGTGTTGGGAATTGCAATGGGAAGGTGAAAATTTAGGCGCCTTGATGGGCCTTGCAGGTTACCGACCCCAAGATCTACTGGCACCTGGGGCGCTGATGGTGGTGGTTGGGGTTGTTTGGTTGTTGCTGGAAACATCCACCACCTAACCATACATGGATGGGTCATTTTTGCTCCTTGTTTGTTCGATGTCTTCGGAAAAGATTTTGAGGCACTCAGAGGCCTTGAGGTGGTCTTCAGCTGTTTCTCGTCGTTGAGTTGGGGTTGCAAGGTCGACAAAAACGAGACAAAAACGGGCCCGACTTGGAGGATGCGCCCCCACTTAGTAAGTATACTGTTGGGATCATTCATTTAAAAGCCATAGAAAGGACTTACAGTCACCATATGGTTACTAACCACATATTTCCAATGGGATGATCCTCCAGATCCGGGGTGCACAACAAAAATGCGTTGCATCACCCTAGACATCCAACGGCCGCCTGCTGGGGCTTGGTATTTGTTGTTTCACCAGCCATTTCTTTCCATTGAAAAACTTCCCGTTTGGGGTTCCAGGTGGGTACGTAAAAATGTGTAAAAATCGAACTGGAGCATGGGGAGTCCGACCATGGAGATGTATATTATAGCATATCGAATCATATCCATGTTTTTTCCAATTTTAACAGTCATCAATTTAGTATAGTCATGTTTGTTCGACATACCGAGCCTGCCGTATACAAATATATATGTATATAATGTTTAGACAAAAGATAATTAAAAGTTCAATCACTCCAAAAATTATTCCGCAGGGACGGTGCAAAGTTGTATGTAAACCTTGGCATGCACATTTCACCGCCGAATCGCGGCACTTGCATTTCTTCTGCATTGCGATTGCCGAGTTTTGTTCCAAATCGAGCTGGCTTTGCGTGTCTATGCAGATCGCTGGGCGCCTGGGCGTTGAAGAAGCAGTGGATATTTTTGTTTGGTCAGGTTTTGAGAAGGGAGCCAAGGAGATGAAAGATTTGGCATCCCCCTTCGAGTTTCCCCTACAGACTTCAGACCTCAAGGCCCTAAAACCATANAAATGCAATTTGTGTGAAATGAACGTTGGGTCCCGCGAATTGTACCTAAAAAGTCAATTTCCCAAGGTTACCCTGAAATTTTAAAGGGGATGATTTGGCGTTTTTGTCATGTCAATACTGTTGATGGACAAAATCCTGCACCACCAAGGATGATGATTATCCATGATTATCCCATTATTTATAAGGTTTTAACCATCCCAGGTGGTGCAGGATTTCTTCCATCAACAGTATTGACATGACAATTTCTTTCAAAAACTTTGGGTGTGTAGAGTACCTGCGGTTTATCATTCATACTTTGCGAAAAAAGTCTCTTATTCTGTAGAATCGCAGTGATTCTTTCCCATCCATCGACAGAACCGAGACGTTTTCACAACAGCACCTGTGGTCAATGGTTGTTTCTGGTTCCCATGAAAGGTGGTATGTAGCAAATAACCCCCAAGAAGGCAATATATATATATATATAAGTGGTATATAATAGTGGCATTTTTCCTGCCAAGTGGGGGATTATATTAGCCACCAAGCCCACCTTTCACGGCAACCCAAAAAGCAACCATTGGATGTGTTGGAAACCGCGGCGGTTCCTCGCGACGGAGGATTTTCTCTTCCAATTGGCCAATTGGTTCGATGCAGTCTTAGTCCTCAACAGCTTCGTCGAGATGTGCCCTTGGTTCGTTGAGGTTGGGTGGATTCCCCCAACACATACGGTAATACATACGGTATAGATAATGATGCAATGATACCCATTACGGATCCATGGGGCCGAATAGTATATTTACCTAAGATTTGGTTGATTTTGTATGGTTTTCATGTAGGTAAATAAGCCACATTAGTGGATCCGTCATGGGATAGATCATAAATGGCAATACATACTCCATCCTAAGCCATTGGTGTCAGTATGGGGAGAATCTCCGAGCGTGAATCTCTGTTAGAAATGTTAGATATTGCCCCAATTGATGGGTACATACTGGTATCGCTCAAATTGATAGCAAAGTATAGTAATCAAATAGTGCCCCAAACATTAGATGTGAAAATCACAATGTAGGATCAGAATTCTTTGTTGTTCCATTTCTGCCAGGTACATCTTCTTTGTGTACACTTTGCAGGGTCACCAGGACTACTTTTTGGAGATGACTTTTCGTGGTGTCGCAACATTGCGGACCATTCGCATCATGCGTGCCATGAGGCTGAAACCGCTGTGCTTCTTAGGTTTGAGAAGATGCGACTTGGATTTACCCCCCACCCAGGATGCCAGTGGCAAATGAAGGTTTATAGGGATGTAACTACTGAAAAATGTAAGAATCCCGGTGGTGACTGGAATCCTGGGTGGGGTGGTGAACCCCAGATTTAACAGTGAAATACCCACCACTATGGAAACCTAACACCAAAATCAGAGGGCTGAGAATGAAAACTCCCACGAGTTGATATGGTAACGTGTGTCCTTTGATTTATCAAGGTGTGATCAATTTCAAGTGGTAATTGCCAGATACTTTTCAGTTCATGGGCCATGATTGAAGAGGAATGGGTTGTACACATCGGTTTTCTTCCTTAATCCGCCAGCAATTGGTTGATCATGTAGGGTCTCACCATGTGAATCAGTGCCCCTGTATAATCAATGAACTCCTGTGAACTGGCTGAATTTTGTAATGATAAGTGGGTTTGGTTGAACATGTCCATGGTGTAATTGGGAAATCCGTTTGTTTGGTAAATCACGTTTGTTTCAGCCTGGATGAAAGTGTAATGATCGGTCACTATGAGTTCTCCTGACAGATGACCTCACAGAAAGCCAGTAGACGCCAGGTTCTTGTGTTTATTGTTGAACGGTTTGTATCCCATAGGATCTTTGCATTTCATACCTACATTTACCATATTTCACTATTAAAAACAACCATCCATGTAGCTAAATATAGCATACATGGACACATGGATCTTATGGGGAGCTGTATAGGCTATAGGTTACCGGTATGCCAATGTGTTAACCGCTCACATCTTCTTCTGAACAGTGAACTCCCGAGGCCCGGTTTCATAGAGCCTTGTTAAAGGGTTGATAACTTAGTTGATAACTTAACCACCATTGTCCCTCAATAAGACCTTATTTCGTTTGGGGGGGTTGGCATTGACAAATGGCGTGCGTTTTGATTCTCATGATTCATTGGATTCAATTGGATTCTTGTTTTTTTCCCCAACTTCTTGCAATCAATCTCCCCAGCCCTTGACTTCAGCTCTTGAACATGCGAGCCGGAAACAAAAAAAGAAGTTCCCGAAAAGGCAAGCAGCGAGAACAACGACAGCACAAAAAATCACTGAAACAACAACAACAACAACAACAACAACAACAACAACAACAACAACACGTACTTTCAAAGCCACCATGTTTCATCCATTTTTTAACCTTTTTCAACCCTCTCTTCCCGCCAACCTTCTTGAAAAATTTCGGGGTCAGGCTCTTCCGGGGCTTGCGTTTGTTGTTGAAAGCTTGTCATGCTTTCCTTCCAACCTTGGCCTGGTCTATGGTTTTACTGGGCGTCATCATGTCGACCAGTGCCAGTGGCAGCATTGGGGTGTAAGGGTGTACAACCTTTTTGTTGAAAGGTTCCCATAGGATCCATGGGACTGGTATATTTACCTACATTTACTATATAAATCAACCATATGTAGGTAAATATACCATACATGGTTGCTTGAAAGGTTGTATGTGAAACTACCCGGACCTGAAGAAAAATATAGAAAAATGAATACAAACAAATGTGTGGATCTTCCCTGCAAGATGTGTTTAGGACAATCACTACTGGAGGGAGATGGGATGACGGCGCTCCTTCACTATTGGAAAGTCCCCAGAGTTCCTCCGAAAATCACCAGGTGGTGACCACATGTGTTACAAATTTGCATCCGATTGGTTGGTATCTCCGAGTTTTTTCCGTGACTATAGTGGGGCCCGAAACATATTTCTGGGGAGCTCAGGAAGCCTGCGGGAAATCGTGTAAGTCGTATGGTAGGCTGAGCAATTTATACCCTCCAGGGAACTAACATATCCTTCCAAAATGGCATTTTGAAGATGATTTTCCTTTTCCTAAGGTGGGATATGTTAATTCCCTGGAGGGTGTTATTTAGAACCTTAGAACCTTCCAAAGTGTCCTTGGCATCCTTGGCAGCAGCATGTGTGCGTGTGGATTTTTGAAAAAATGTAGATTCAGGTAGGTGTAATCTAGAGCCATTCTCCATTGCAAGTCTTACAAGAAATGCGGGCTGTGTCTTCGACATATGGGATCACATTTGCACACACACACACACATGTATACCCTCCAGGGAATTAACAGATCCCACCTGGGGAAAAGGAAAATCATCTTCAAAAGTGCCTTGTATAGGGGATATGTTAGTTCCCTGGAGGGTACTCCTTGGAAGTGTAACATAACGAACATAGCTCTGCAAATTGCTATCCCAAAAGAAACATATATAATCTTCCAAACATCATTTTTCAGGGTGATATGTTAGTAGTATTGATTAATCTACAAAGAGATGGGGGGGGGCAAAATCGTGTGTATACAATTCTCACAGTGACTTGGAGGATCATACCAGCTAGATCCAGTTGATAAGTGGTTAATGACCACGGTTAATGTTCGTTCCCTAAGTAGGGCAACATTGGTCCCCTTCCAAATGGCTGACATAAATGGGGGTGATCCTAATCACTTACTAACTGGGATGATCCAATGATCCTCACAGTTATTGGAGTCACAAAAACTAGCATTGAGAAAAACAACATTGCAACGAACGCACCAAGGTGGATTGCTTGTGGGACGGATGCTTCAGCAGCTCAGCAGCAAAAAATCGGGAGTTCACAACAAGTAGGCTTTCATGTTTTGTCAGATCAAAAAGACCATAAGGGTTGAGTAGTCAATCAGCCAAACAAATCCAGTGAAGATTTTTTAAACATCATCAAAAAGTCTTGTGAGAAAATGATATCCTGGCAATTCTGCGATTGCGACCTTTTGGGGATGGTGAGTTCACGTGACCCGAACTCAAAGCTTATAATGTGATCAGGGATAGGTCGAGGTCACGGCGGGATTGTGGATGTTTCCCGAGGTCATCATGTCCCTTCCTCCCATAAACATATATAGTTCAGTGAAAAACAGGGTGCATCTCCTTTTTCGCAATTACTTGCCTTTCCAACACTACGCCATTTTCCACTGCACCCATGGATTATGGGAAATTACCGGTACACATTTGGGTGTGATTTCATCAGGTGCTTAGCAAAACATTTTCTTGTTCAAGGCCACTACATGGTTGGAAGTGCACACTTTCCCGCATTCCGAGCTTGCATCCTTGTATGGATGCCTTTAAAAAAAAACTGGAAGTTCAACCCGCAAACCCGGAGCTAAAAAAAAGGTATTTCATCGCAGAAGAAGATGAAGAATTGGAGGACAACGAGTCGAGCTGTTGGGAACCGCAACAGATTTTCCCATAAAAAAATGATCATCAGCTCCAAAACTTGGACCTTAAAAACCCCATTTGGTTTTAAAGTTGAGGTTGTTCAACGTGTGTGTTTTTCTCCATGTTATTCAGTTGGGTTTTTGCGCGATTCACAGCCATGTTTGCAAGCTGTGGAGAAGATGTAGTTTCAGGGTACTAGGTTGGGCTGAATCACCTGTATCCGTGCAAAAAAGCTCATGTGATGTGATCGAAATACTCCGAGCATGTCCATGGTTGAGATAGGAAGATGGGCGTGCAAGATGAATCCAAATCCCAAATCTTGATGTTTCCGCCGTGTTTGGAGTGAACATGTCATCTCTTGGGGTTCCAAGCGAAACAATCTTGAGTTTCTTTATGCAGGTTTCTTGAGAACATGATAAGGCACGACTTTCCATCACATACTTCCCCACCAAATATGTCACACCTCCAATCAAAAGGCCTGTAAGCAGAGAATCCTGCGTTGTTGGTTTACTGGTGTATTATACTGGTGTTTTATGATCTCTTCACACATGCACGTAAAAATGTATGTGTATACACATGTATACATACCTGTAGGTGATATGCAAATAGTGACAAATGTAAACATGTACTGTATATATATGATATTTGTATTTAAATATATATATATATGCATGCCCGAAAGGATCGCATATGGGTTTGGAACCGCTATGGTACTGCCTACCGGTCCATCTACACCCTCTATGAACCTTGGATTTAGCAGCAGCAACTTCCCCCGGCGGTATTTTGGAAGGAGGCAAGAAGCTTTGGTCGACTCAAAATTCAACAGCTTAAACTCGCTATGGGTGAGCAGGTGGTGTTTATTTTTCAGAAAAACTTGTTGTGAGTTGTGGATTTGACTGCTTCGGCGAGTATTTAGTAGTTCAAACTCACTGAAATCCATCACTCACAGCAGGCCATATGCCACCATCTGCAATCATTTGCAACCATTTGCAATCATAATCTCCTGAGCAATCATCCTGCCCATCTACCCTCAAGAACCAATATACGAAAAACTGAAACACCAAAACTATAGAAAACCAAAAAAAAGAAGTTTCCAGAACTACTCTGGACTCTGGACTAGTTGTTAAATCATTTTTTTCAAGCTGTAGATTCTTTGATCCATTGCCTCGACTCAGTGAACGATGCTTGTCCTGAATGTGCTGATGCGCTGGCACATGTCCACAAGCTTCTGGAAGAAGCCTTGTGATGCCGAAACCTGAAGAAGCCTTATGATGCCCGAACCTGTTGCCGGCCGTGAGAAAATGCATCATTTTCGTCTGTCTTCCATCACAATTGATTTGCGCAACTCACAACATGCTTCATCACATGATTCGGATTAATCTAGATTAATCTTCTGAATTTGTTGATTTTGTACAATTAACAACAGGCCACTCCCCTTTTGTGGTTTCAACATATTTTTGCTAGGTTCACTTCTATCTCTTCAAGTTTTGGATGTTGTTGTTTCCTGTGATTGCAAACTGGGAAGGGGTAGATTCCCAAAATGTTCTTTTTAGAAATTGTTTCAAGTATTGCATGTGTTTAAAAACTTTCTGATTTTGACATGGGCGCATGAAAAAACATCAAAATCGTTGGTTGTTGTATCCCTCAAGCTGCTTGGTTGCACGTCGTCGATTTTGCTGAAAGCCTAGGAGATCACCTTCGCCGGTAATTGGAACTCCTGACCTGATTGACCTCTGATGTCAACAAGTGACCAGCAACCAATAAGTCAATCATTCACTTTCCCACCCGTCCCCAAAAATCTTCCATCTATCCATTTCATCCATCCAGACCGAACCACGTCGCCAGGCCAAGTAACGTAAGGCCCATTTTGGAAAAGGTGAGTCATTTCTTTGCGCCCTGGACCTCGAGCCATGTGGATAAAATATGATAAAATCCACCAAGGGAAACTGGGCAACGTGGGGTTTTCGTATTGATTTTTTTCGGCACTTCCCGAAACCTGTGAAAATTGGCCGTTTGCTCAAAAGATAGGAAGCTCCCAAACTTTTTTTTCAGGGCGAATATATTTGTTTCAGGAAGTGTATATTGTATATATGTATATGTTTATGTATATCTATATTTCCCCGGTTTTTTCTTCATTTCAGACGAAGTGATTGTTTTTCCTTGTATCAGTAGGACGCCAATCAGATTCCCATGCGAAAAACCGTGAGGGTTGATTTTCCCGACTGTCACATTTCCTAATAAGGGGCCCTGGTTGGATTGGATTTTGCCCACGGTTCTAATGTTTAACCTTAGGGTCTGAAACTAGGAATCGGCAGGAATTGAGGTGATGTTTTGTGGTGCGATAAATGCAATTATTGTGTTTAGTAGGTGAAATCACTCTAGCGACCCTGTGGATCATAGTTTGCGCCTCGTAAGCATGGGATCTTTGGATCTTGAGTGGAATGATTAAACTTGGGTTTCCCAAGCAATTTCTGACCAAAAGATGTCAGGGTTGAAAATTGTGATTGTTACCTTGGAGTGCGGTACGGCGTCAAAAAAAATCGAACTAACATCCCGTCAGACCTTAGTTAGAAAGATATGGAAAGATGTTTTTTTTGCAAGGACATGGACTCATTTCCCTTTGCTAGTTGTGTGTTTTATTGTTCATATTGCAATGTCTACTGCTTCCATTTGCTGACTATTTAAATTACTGCCTCATTTCCACGCGACTAAAAGCACAACTTTACACCATACCTTTAGGGTCGGCGGTTCCAGCCTCGCCGCCTGCCCCCCGAGGTCCTGTTCTTCGTCCTTTATATTACCATTGTCGTTTTTGCGGCGCCATGGCAGCATTGGATCGTTTGGAGGTTACGGGAAGCGACCTGGGGCCCCTGGGCTCGGAGCTACCTGGGGTTTCAAGGGAAATCCAAAAAAAGCACATCTTGGGAAGAAATGAAAGGCTGACACAAAGACAAATCACATCTCCTGGGGTTGAAAAAGGAAAAACTTGTTGGTTTTTTTTTGAGTTGGTTTTTTCATGTTCGTTTTTTTTAGTGGTGTTTTTATGGTTGGTAAAGCTGGTGTTACTCAGCACCTACCGGTCAGGCACTAATCTATTCTTTTTTGCACCGGTCAATTTAGTTTTGATTCACTTTGACTCGGAAAACTAAGTTTGTTGCTGTTTGATGTTTCTGGAAGTTATTTGCAGTGTGACCCCGAATAGAAAGTTAATGCATGTTGTTGTATGAAACCCCTGTTTCAAATAGAAAGTTAATGATGAAACTTCTGTTTCAGGATGTAGGTTTGTGACACCGAATTTGTTCATTGTAATTGATATGATCAACTAGTGATATTGATGGCTTGGATACACTGAGTTCCATTCGCTTCAATATATGTTGCGGATTGGGGAAAAAAAACGCATCACTTGTTTCAAGGGGCAATTGATACCCCTAACAGTGTACCCATGGTATTTATTGTGTTCCCTAGGGATTCTTGGGGATTATACCCCATAACTATACCCACGAAATATAGGGCTTATTTAACCCATGGGATTTCCCATGACGGGGGCCCACGTTGGGATCGGGGTACGGGGCACCCTGCTTATCAACTTCTCTACACCTTGGGTCATCTACCCTCACCCAAGAGGGTAAGAAGTGATAGCGGCCATACCACTTGGAAGGGATCGATGGTGCAACTCCCATGACTCTTGGTTTATCATAGCCCCTTAACGAAAATTGCGCCACCTTTTGGGGGTTGCGCGTGGCTAGCCTGCGCCATCTACTTTTCAGATGGTATCTCTGCTCTAACGCTGATGTTTTTGTCTAGAAATCCAGAAGCTTCATCCCTTTCAACCCTCAACCTTCAGCAGACCGAGGGGAACCAACCTACTGTGTGTTGAATCAACTCAGGCGATTCGAGTCATCACGGCGGTGTTTCTGCAACTGGGATTTGTTTAGTTTAAGGTGATTTTTTCCGAATTCTACCATAAGTAAACCACCATTACCCCCTGGAAGTTTAACATAGCCACTGAAAATATACCATCCCAAAGGGAAAGTAGTCTTCCAACCATCATTTTTCAAGGGCTATATTAAACTTCGGGAGGGTAAACCACCATTTAAGGGAATATGTTTTTTGTTGTGTTTTTTTTTCCAACCACCGAAACAGCAAATCTAAGGAAAGATACTTTGGATGCGGCACAAAACGTTGCTTGCTTCAAGTCTCGAGTTGTGGCTAGATGCCGTTTGGGTGGGAAGATGTCTTGCAATATGTTTTGAACTGATCCGAATGAAGGATCACCTGCAAGTGTTTTTGAAATGTTGTTGTTTTTTTTTCAGAATACTAGTAGCACCACCTTATACCACCTGACTGTATTTAACGGGATGGTAGGATGGTAAGATCTTAGGATGGTGCTTGCAGGTTTTTTCATGACCAGTCAGTTTGTCCTTAGGTAGCTTACCGAAAATACCCGGCCGAACAATTTATATAAGATCTATAGCTAGGTGGTGGTTTCAATTTTTTTGTCATGTTCACCCCTATTTGTGGAAGATTTCCCATTTGACTAATATTTTTCCAGAAGGGTTGAAACCACCAACTAGATATGTAGCCAATATCAACCACCCACCTGGTACTTAATATCTACAACACTTTCCCAAGACAAGGAAAATAAAACCCCAAAGATTCCTCCAACCGACCCCGGGTCTTACATGTTTGCCCACAGAAAACACCTCACCGGATGCCGTACGCATCATCCTCGTGCGAACCGGAGGATGCAGATCATCAACTGGCGGAAAATTTGAAAAAGAGGGCGCAGTACGTGACCAAATTGGAGTTCCTTAGCCGTGAAGATGAAGTTGAGTGATGCGGTTTGAACAAACGGTTTAGGGGTTGATGAGGTCCGTCTTATCATGGTGAAATGAACGGAGATTTGAATTGAGTTTTGCGATAGATTGCCATAGAAAGGTAGAAGGAATACTTTGTACATGTTTGGTTTGCCAAAACATTGCATTAGTGGGAACATATTCATGACATGTTCTAGTGGGTGTCCGTTATTAACCTTCATGATCCGCTGTTACAGTGTTTTGGGNCAAAGAAGGGAGAAAGTCCTCCCTGAAGTCCCAACAGCAACTGTTGGAGGGAAGACGGCACCCAAAAGCATGGGCGAGAAGGAGTCTAAGGACTTAGCTCGATACCTTGATCTTAGCCTGTCTATCTTCAACAAGTTGAGAGTGTTGGGAGTCGAGATGGACCTCCTGGATTTGGTGAAGAAAGAAGATGGATCCATCAACGGAGACCGTTTCTCTATTCACACCTCGCCAAACAGAGCATCTACAGGGCTCAGATATGCTAGGCTCATGATGAACCTGTTGGTCTGGAGTGAAAGAGACGAGAGACCTCTTCCTGAGGATTCGGTGCCGTGTAACAAGTTGAGTTTGCTCGACTATGTGGAGTCCATTATTCAGGAGGGCTGTGGTTGCCATACTCCCCATGCCGTGCTCCTGGCCTGGGACTTTTATGGGAAAGCATTTGGGTTTTCTCCGCATGGTGGGCACTTTGGGAGAGCAAAAAGACTTGCATCCAGATGCACGTCTCAAGCAGTGGGAGGCCGAGTTGAAGCCCCGCTGTTTTCCAAGGAAGTCATGAACGCATTGGAGTGCATGGTCCTTGATCCTTTCCTGAACCTCGGTGCCAGAGTCGCAGCGGGTAAGCTCAGGCTTTGCGTCCAAAGTTCCACCAGGTATGACGATGTGTTGAACACACCATTGAAAGCATGGGAATGGGTTAGGAAAAGAGGCGAGCTGGAGATTGTTGGCATCAGGTCGAAAGCTGTGCGAGGGAAGAACCGTCCACGATTGTGGATAGCATCCACCATGGGAGTCACACCGAGTGGAGACACTTGGTTGAAGACCCTGGTGGAACTTCTCCTCAGAATGCACGGCGAAGACTGGAGGCAAGACGATCATACCGGCAAGCTGGTTTCCAGAGATGGAAAGAAGGTCTACCAGTCCCCAGCCAGGATGGATGCAGATGTGTCCATCCTGAAATCTACCCTGTTGGACAACCTCGGAGTTTCGGGAGCAATTGGGGTCAAGGCATCAGAAATCGAGTCTATGAGGTGGCATGGGGCCAAGGCTACCTTAGTGACGGTGATGCAACACCTCAACATATCCCCCCGGGTTGTGAGATTTGTGGGCGATTGGGGATCCAAAGATGAGAGCATGGCCGACCTCTATCTGAGGGAGGCACAACTCATGACTTTGAGCGCTCAACAAGATGCCCTGAAGTTTCTCCGACTTGGTGGCAGTGTGGTTGGACTTGAGGGACAAGGAATCGCAACGAATCCCACCACACAAGATGGTGAGTCCTTGAACCTAGATGAAACGGTAGAATCCATGGCGAAGATGGACGAGGTCAGCATGAAGCCCGCCGACGTTGCCGAGGTCTTCTTCGACGAGGTCTTCACGGATGGCTT
>DF239064.1:362600-387964 GCA_000507305.1 Breviolum minutum Mf 1.05b.01 | reverse complement strand
TTGTCCGGGCACTACTGGTATATATAATATGCTCCAAAAATTCCGAAGCAACAACTTAAGCAGACCATGGAGTTCTAGAGTACCTAGTCAAAACGACTTGAGTCACCGTGAAAAATGACGAAAAAACCTATGGCCTCCATGACCTGGTTTGATATGTATACTAACTATTATTACCATCAAACATCATCAAACCAAATATCTGATTTTAATTACATGCATCGCTTTTAATTTTTTTCATTTTCAAGATTTTTAAAAGAAATGGATGGAACAAAAAATGTCCAGACCTTGGATGGAGCTGTAACTGAGGCTATGACCATACATGCCCATATGCCGATGGTCGCTATGACACCAAACAAGTTGTTGCGCACAAATTGCCACTGTTTCCTGCCACAGGGGTTGGTGAATATCACCTGGGTGAAGTTGGAATCAAAAAGACACCGAACCGATGGCAACCAGAAATGACCTATAGATTCCCTTCTTGACTGAAGCGTTCCCTTGAATTATTCTTCCATACATACACATTTTCATAAACATCCATTTTCATTTTAAAACATCTTCAAAACACTACATTGCCTCGGGTGATAGGTCATACTTCACCAATCTAAATTTTCAGCCGTGAAAGGACTCCCTCACCGCCTAAATCACTTAAATGGTTGAGCAGCATATTGGCTTGCATGTTGGATTTCTCTCAAAAACATACAGACATCTATCTGCGGGTGCATGGAGTGAATGGAATCATATTTGATCAACCTCTATTTGTGAGAGGATTTTCCGACGAGACTACGGTAGTGAAGTTGTTGGTGACGCAAAGTGAAATTCTGCCAGCATCATCGATCTATTGTGGGTTCTTAAAGTCTCTATGGCAAGAATTGATGCGAAATTCAAAAAAACGTCATAGACTAGGTTCTCCTTGATTGAAGGTTAAGATATTGTATACGCAAAAAAAAATCAAATCCACAAAAGTTGTAGCCATCTTTTGTTGTTTTTGAATGTTTTTGAGGGATTGACTGAGGTTTATTAACGGCTTGGTGGAACCATCATACTTGGTTGTCATGGAACGCTCAAGGAGCATTCCTGCCCAGTTGTTTCAGGGATTCGTGACGGAGCTCTATTGTGTAGGAACATTTGACGAACATCCTCATCCCACAGAGGTTAGGTCAGGATACCCAACCAACAACCACCAACATGATGAATTCAATATTTCACCAACTTGGATTTCATTGAAATAAGATATTTTCCTTACAAATTCACTACCATCTATAGGGGAAATCCATGGTTAGTGATGTCGTTTTACTTTGGGTAAATACCATTGAGATCTATGGAGGCTCATTGGTCGTTCCGGAAATCCCTCCTTGGACTCATAGGTGTACGCGCTGAGCGTGCAGCTACATCAGCTCGACTTGGTGGTGGGGCGCGAGCGGTGAGCACCAGCAAGAAGCTTGCCAACAAAAAAGCGCCTGGAACAAAATGAAGCCAACCAAAAAAATCCAAAGATCCGTTGATTCATGTATGATGTTAGAAATTGATTAGACTCCTCCCGCATCCCCCTCAAACAATCAAAGGGAAGGAAAGAAAGCTTGTTTGACTGTTATGTTAGAGGATCCTTATAAATTGACTACTGTACGTCTTGGTTTTCATTTACTTTGCATTTCCTTCTCATTTGCCTTTCGTTTCCTTTCATTTTCTTTTCAACTTTTATTTCTTGCACTTCCATTTCGTATCCCTTTGTGGTGACTTGGGTACGTACTCCTGGCTGTTCCTGCATTCATTTAGGAGAGGCCAGGCCAGAATCCTCTCCATCTATTGCTTGTATTTTCCATCCAACATCGGACATCTTAGGTGTGAATTTACTTACTTTCTATACGAACTCAAACACACCCAACATGTGTCTTGCAACCAATGAGAGCTAGAAACAAAAGTAATCAACTTATGTATCATTGGTCAACAAGCCGATCCCGTACATTGGAGCTTTTGACATCTGATCAAACAATGCACATCAACCCAAACTTTATTCTCTATCACTTTCTATTAAGCAGCCCTTTTTGTTCTTCGGTCCAAAAACCCCTCTGCCCCGGTGATCTGTGAAGGTTTTGGATTTTCAGGAATCTTTCAACGCAAATGAAAGGACATGAAATGAAAGGAACTGGAAGGACATGAATAGACACGTTGAAAATTGAATGGATATATATATCGAAGTAAAAGCAAAGGACATGACAATCAAAAAAACCCAAACCCCCAAAATTGAAAAACTTTCCGTACTAACCCCTGTATTATTCACCTTGGGGAAGTAGCTCAATTTTTTCTACCCCTTCACTAATGACTAATGGCTTCTTGGCATTACATCCTACCCTCTGGGCCATAGAGATGATTTATGATCCCTGAAGGACGCCCCACTCAACCTCTCCAGTAAGTCGACGGTGCAAGTTCACTCCCATGGTAGCTTATGTACATCCAAACCAAACACGATCAGGGGGCAAGCACCTATCTTGGTCTATTGTAATGAATCGATTTCCCAACGACTTGACTTGGATATTTAGGGATATTCCAAGTCTCTCAATGACAGCGATGAGACATCAGTGAATATGAGCCAAAGCATGGTTAAGTTCTATCAAGTTATGAGGGGTTCTCTTTTCTTCACCAAAACTTTCTCTAACTGACGGCAAAAAAAGGTATGACCTACCTTCTGTTTTCATGGCTTTTGATGTCTTTGCAACTTGTTTGGGTGGGATG
The DNA here is from genome assembly GCA_000507305.1 of Breviolum minutum Mf 1.05b.01. Taxonomy (NCBI): domain Eukaryota; class Dinophyceae; order Suessiales; family Symbiodiniaceae; genus Breviolum; species Breviolum minutum. The sequence goes on along the minus strand of DF239064.1, from coordinate 385,234 downwards.
GGAATTCAATTTATTTGAGCGAAATCAGCCCACTTGCGAGATGTGTCAGTTGGTAAAAATGTTGATGCGCCAAAATTCAATATTAAACAGAAGTTGCTTCAAGCCATAAATATTCCCAAAAACAACATGAAATGAGCCAAGTGTAGGTAAATAATCCATGTATGGAGCCACTTGGACTTTGTACTTGGGTACAATATTTATACATGGAAACACATCATCTTACTTCCTTGTATAAATATCTATTTACCCATGCATTCTATTTTCGAATTTCCACTAAATTTGTACAGCTTACCATCCGACTTTATGGCCAAGAGTTGCAAACAGTACATGGGAACTTGCACCAGGAAGCAGTCAAAACCCTTGTATCATTCTATGATACATCATTGTAGTGTTGAGTAGCGACTCTATTTACGCATAATCTCCAATCACAGTCAAGATGTCAAGAATGGCACTAGTTGCTGAAACATGCTGAACCTTAGTTGCTGAATCTTGGCAAGTTGCTGAATCCCGGTCTGTCAGACAGATCCCTGCTACAGCAAAATCACGAGTACATATAAAATGTGACTATTTCCCCCCTAGTAACAGGTCACAAACCTTCCCACAAATGTTAAGACTTAGCATTTCATCCCCCAAATGTTGAACCCTCAGGTTGAAACTTCGCCACTGCGGCTTCCAGCAGGCCTGTGCCCAACATCAGGGGCATAAACCTAGCTGGAACACCCCAACGGAGGAGCTCTGCAGCGCTGGCGCGACTTAAGGTTCCAGCGAAGACCAAGGAGGCAGAAATGGAGGCCAACAAAATTTCCTTTGTATCAGCTGGGCTGTTGACCCCTTGGACAACTTGTAAAAGATAGGTTGATTGGGAAAAGTGCCGCCGCACTCTTTGCGAACCCATAATAGGTGCGGATTTGGTGCGGATAAATGTCTGGTTGACCGGGGTGGTACGGGGAGTATATATCTTGCTTTGGCACTGGGGGGAGGAGCTACTATGATTGGAAACGATGGAAATGCGACTTCGGCCAAGGGATTGTTCTGGTTCTGGAGAAACACTGGGAACGCAAGAGCAGGAGGTTGATTTTGGCCACCGCCCTTGCCACCTCCTGGGTTGGCAAGTAACCAACTTCCAACGTACGTAGTATACGAACACTGTGCTCTTGAACATATCAGAAGCTAATCTTCCAACTTCCATTCTGTCAATGTTTGGAGTTTTCATTGCCATGGAGGGACGGAGTTTGCCATAGGATGATGAGACTCCAGGTTTTTTTTTCGACAGTATAAACTGTCAAGCCAATTGAGGTATAACGACCCAGGACAAAACACAGCCCTGTGAATTTCTGAACTTTGTCAAGCCAAAGGACCCTGAGATAGATGAGATAGTAGTAGATGTGTTTGGTTCTGGTCATGTTCTGGTAAACTAAGGTGGGATACAATCAGCCTTTGTTGGCAATACATATATACATATATATATATACATATAACCTTCCCGTATCCGATCACATAGATCACTGGAAAATCCAATGCGAATGAAGATGTACAATCCATTCTATGATCATCCTGGTTGCAAGTGGTTCATAAACATCTTGACGAACATGTTGTAGTAACTCCCCAATTCTTAGGCACATCCCTCTAACAAAGGTGAAGATAACCACTTACAATCACAACTTTAGCCAGTGGAGTAAATCGTCCAAGTATTGTTCAAAAGAAATACCCTAACCCCAAACTACTGACCATCATTTCTATTCATTTTCACTATAGGACTTTTCACCAATGCACCCCAAACCAAGACACCCTCGAAAAAAAACGGGTTGGAAAGATGATTGTTTCCTTTTGAGGCTCTTTGGATCTTTTCAAGGGGGGAACCGAGAATTTCCAAGGTGTAGTTATGACCATCCTAGCTCCAACCTTTGGACCATTTTCCGTTTTGTCAAAGGCCCAACTCCGTCTTTTTCGCCGAGGCACCGTGCTGCGACCTGACAGCAAATCATTTGGGAAGGGTTTGAATCAACGATGAAACACGGTGGTTCATCTTTTTGTAGGCATGGAATACCAGTGGAAAAAATATCATGAATCATATAACATGATTGAATCATCTGGATGTCTTTTTTAACTGTGCAGGCTACTTTCAGGGCCCTTTGAAACCACCGATCTATAGTGAGGTCGGCGTTTCTGGTCCCAATGAAAGTGGGGGAACCCCGCGAGAGGAGGTTAGAACTTCGACATGTGATGATCCCATGGAGCACTCGCGTAAGAGGACTTAGATCAGCAAATCAGCATTGAGGGTGAGGACTTTGTCAGGGAAAAAATCTTTTTGAATTTCAGCATATTCAACCAGATGCTAGAAATCTGTTCCGGCAATGGCTGACGAGGCATTGGAGGGGTTCCGTGAAAGAAGGAGGCAGAACTCAGGTTGGCCCCAACAAATGGCGCCGGGGAGAAGATGTCTTACCTGGACATAAATCAACAAAATGTGGCTCAAAAACCCAGGTACCAGTACATTCCAAAATTATGCTTGGTTAATTGGGTTCCAAATCGTAAATAGCTTCTAAACCATGTTTATGTGTATAATATATACTTGGGGAGTACTTTCAACCAATCTTGGACCTGTTTTTCCTCCTTTTTTTATTGGCTGGAATCCAAATCCAAGGTACGACCCTCCAAATAGGTGACGATGCCCCCATAGAGAAAGCTGGACACGAAGGAGGAGCCGAAGAGCGCGGCAATTTGCCTGGATTGATCCGTTTTTTGTCTTGTTGAACACAGGGTGAATCTACAAAAAGGGTGTCTCAAAGTGAGGGGAAGGCCCCTCAAATCGGCAAAAAAGGTGGCCATCACCAGAAGTCTTTTTTGGGGGTTCCCCTACTCGGGGACAAACTCCAGTAAACGATGGAAACTGAAAATGTTCTCCAAGACAAAGCTCCTTTCCCATGGTAGGGATTCTCAACCCGAACAGCTCCTTTCATTATACGCAAACCCTGCTAATATCAACCAGGTACAGGAATAAACCTTTGCATTGTCTGTTTAGTTGGGGGTGTTCACCCTAGAAAATTAACCCCTAGAGTGAAACGAACAGGGGCCGGGGTGTTTATTGCTTAGGGGTTTTTTGAACATCTTGCTGGGATCACCTTCACTATCCATGGAGCCGATGAATGATCTTCAATCCCCCCAAAGATATTGCGAACTGTTGGACGAGACACAGGAAGTGCGATGGCAAGAGCCCAGCAAGGCCAGTCAAGATCATGGACAGGAAGAGCATCCACAACCTAGTGACATGACAGGATCCTGTCCTAATAACAAGCCTATTAGAATCACATTGCGCTCGTTCCCAGGCCTTCGCTCCGCCAATATCAATATTATTAACATTTATTAACTAATAGTCAAACGAGGTTTTTCAGTGCAAAAGCTTTGTGATTCCAATCAAATGATTTCCTCTGCCCACGAAAAAAACTGGCGAGAATGAGGCTGGGCTGTATAGGTTCATTCCGACAAAATTCCCGGGGTCAGTTTTTTCAACAACATGTCATCCGAAGTCTGAAAAGCATAAACCAAACATGTCACAGGGACCCCAGATTTCTACTAAGGGCACTGAGTCTCGCTCTTTTTTTTTTTTCCATCCGTTGGATTTTTCCAAACATCATCATGTCCTGCCAAAGTACAGAATAGTGAGCCGATACCTGAGCTTGCCAAGAAGAGTCAACTCCCGGAGCTGTTTGGTGGAAGATATCCGGGACTTTCCAGGTATCAGGTACTTTGAATCCATCTAAAAATCCCAAGATTTACAGGGTTGTGTACATCCCAAGTGCTGCAGCATTTTCTTCCATTCAAAAAAAAGCAAAGTCAGCTGATCTTTTGGGAGGTGGTTTCCTGAAACCCAACGATGAACTGCAAGGTTTTGTGGTGATTTCAGATTTCGTGGCTCCAACATTTCACGTTAATCCTTCATATCAATAGCTTTTCAAAGCCCATGGCACGAAATAAAACTCCCATGAGGAATCTACGCAAATGGAATCATAAGTTTCACGGACGGAAATTTGTATAAATTTGTTGGGGATTTTCGGTCGTGAGGTCGAAGTTTCAAGGCCTGTTTCTCGAAGTATCAAGTTTTGGGGGAACAAAACTTGCCAACATTGTGGAACATCACCTCCTGATCAACACACATCAACGCCAATTGCAACTTGGTGGCAAAGGAGGTAAATAACAACATAGTGGTCATCACGTCTGAATTGCTCTGAAGAAACAAACACAATCACACCCAACATAGCATGAAGAAGACTCAACATGCAGATCTTGAATCCACATTGGAATCTCAATACAATTTTGGTCGTCACTTCCTGATTGATGAGCACATACTGTTCTAAGCCGCGGTTTTGCTATTATCTATTCTGTCTACATCATCTCCTGGATGGTTGCAGAAGTCTCCGGCTGATCCAAACACTTGCGATTGCCGTCAACAAGGTTTTTGTTCTGAAAATCATGTTTGGTAGGCTTTGGTATCTCTCTTCGCTAACTTAGGACAACTTTTCACATGGGGTTAACCCAGTTATTCGGTGAACCCCAAAAACTGCCCATCTCTCCAAGCAGCTGGAAGAAAAAGGCGCTGGTCTGCAAGCGCATCGCTGGCAGCTTGGCAGCTCCAAAACCCACGACGAAGGCTATGCTAAAACCTCAGGGAGAACGATATATACCTGGCCAATTTGGAGGGGAGGGTACTTCCTCAAATCATCCGGGTTCAGTGGTTTTCATGGCTTGCAAACGAAAGCGAGACTCTTCTTTTATATGCTATGGGGTCATTTCCCGCTTAACTAATGTAACGATGGGAAGGTCAAACAGTTTCAAACCTCCTCACGAGCGGTGATGAATTCTTTATCAAAGTCGGCATCTTCATCTTCGTGCAAAGAAGAAGGGAAGCATCATTTTCGAAAAAAATCGGGTGAAATCTAATCGTCCGCGTATCCCCGACTTCAAGCCTCTCCCCAACCACTAGCAAGCAGCTAGCTAAGATTTCCATCTTCTTACAAACAAACTACAACCCTGGGGTTTGGCGTGGTTCCCCTGAAAATTTAACTCCAGGAGAGCAAATGAACCGATCTGGGAAACCATGATTTTTGGGTTCCACTCGTTGAATTGCAGGACGTAAGAGTTTTCTACACTATTTTCAAGCTCAATGAAACATGCCCCAACCAAGCAAGCAAGGAAAGGCTTTGCATGACAGCCATGATCTGCCATGACACACTCTTGCAGAGTCAGGTGTCGTCCAAAAAGAAACACTGCGTTGGCATTCAAGATTTCTGGAGGTAACCTCGGTGTTCCAAGATGTATATGAAGGAAAAAACAAAAAACATGTTAGCTGAAATGTCTCAAAGTTGAGTCAATCGCTTCAGCGGAGGATTTGGGTGGATCTCAAACTTCTGAAATGGTCAAATTACTCAGATCCGAGTCAAATGCAGTGCATTTTCATGTGACTTTGTGGGAGTCTAATTTTGAGAAGGACTCACAAACTGACATGTTGATTCACTTGGATTTGCAGTTTTGTAAGACGTAGAACGACTGGCTCTGTTGGTGGTATTGCCGAATGGTTGGTCATTGAGATGAAGAAGAGGACCATCGGTGTTGACTCCTTGTCCACTCCAATCTCCTCAAAGAGAAACTTCACTTGTCGAAAAAGGGAATCTCATCTTGAAAAGATGCCGATCCCTTTGGCAAGGTCATAACTTCCGAATCGAAATTTGAGGATATTCTTGGAGGATTCCGGAATCCTAAACCACTTTGTTTGGTTTCCAAAAGAAAAAAATGCCCACAAGTCTTGTGCCTGACGCTGCTAGAATGTGTAGTCTTGATGTATGACGTTCGTATGCTGCTTTTACAGCAAGGTACAAATGATTTAGAATACCCGCAAACGTCATTGTGACTCAGGCTTGACATGTATCCGGCTACAATATGTACAGAACATGAAAGCAAATCATGATGCACATCTGAGAAATACCTATGTCAGATACATACAAAATAAAACCAAGCAGTCATACACAGAGTACTGGTAATAGATATGAACCTTCTGGAGATACTACCATTGATACTGAGATGTGCGATGTATCAAACATGCAAACGAACACCTAGAAATACAATAGGAATACAAAGGTTCTTTTTGTTCTCGCGTGTAAAAATCACCATCGGTCCCAAAAGGCTGTCATTTTTGGATGTTTTTTTTTCTCCATGTGGCATAAAAATAGGATAGCGCCAGAAGTAGCAAAGCGCATAGGAAACAGAGGCCTCGGTTTTTTTTTTTACGTCGCAAATGTTGGACTGGCATCGAGAGTAGCAGCAGTTTCACTGAAAGGATGGGCATCGCTGACCATTAAAAAAATCCCGGTTGAACCTCCAGCAATCCGGATTCCCATTTCATGGCGGATTTTCATGGGGTTTTCTATGAATCAAACAAAACTGATTATGATTTCATTCCTGAAAACACAAATCCATTTTATTTGCGGCCCAAATGGTGAATGATTCCTGAACCTGAGGGTCCATGAAATAGTTGGTCAATGACGGGATTCATATTTCATGTCTTGAGTTATGATCCGGTCCTTATCTATATTAATGATTAAACTGTTCATTATATGTTTACATATGTATGTATCAAATACACTACGAACATACAAACATATAGAAATATATATCATATATGTTTGAGGGTAGGCTTACAATCCTTGTATCACATAAATACCCCGCCCAACTGCTGCCCAGGTCACCGTCACAGAAATCCAGGCTGTGGTGCCTGAGGCCATGCTTCCATGCTTGGAGGGCTGGGGACCGGGGAAGGTGGATTTTCCAGCCAAAAAACCATGAAAAATGATGAAAAACGCAGCATCCCATTGGTTTCCATTGGTTTACTCAGCACTTGTGACTTATGAATACTTGTACAACAGGGGCAAAAGAGATGGCGCAAGTCAGAAGAAATGGTTAAACCAAAAAATGGCTAGAATATGCTAGAATAAACTACCAACATCCAACATATACACAGAAGTTTTGCCATCATGCGCCATCCATTTTACTTTCTAGGGGAAGCATGTATCTTTCATAGGCCATGAACCAACTCTATCCAGCTTGCCCAACCTGACTCGCAGCGTTCCTTGCCTGCGCGATCAGGACTCATGTCGCCTTCCTTACCTGATGGATCAATGGCCGAACTGCTTTGAGAAGCTAAACTTGAAATTCAAATCCCATCAGAATCCTTTAAAGGACTAGAAAAAGGGTACCGGGGGAGAAACAAAGACAATTGGGCCGGGCTGGCGATGAAGGGCAAGTTGAGGTTTTCAATTTGAGCTTGGGACACATGCATATGAGGCCTGCAAAATTCAATGGACATGATACAAGGAAGCCACTGGTTTTGTAGGGAACCTCATTTCGAGACATGGTGGAAGCCACTGGTTCATTTTGGTAGGAGATATTGGATTTATATAAGCGGCTCCAAGTATGTCCAAGTTTTGTACCTAGTGCTCCAGGATTCCAGGTACCTCCCTGCGACAAAGGAAGACATGGAAGAAACATCCAGTGACTCTGAAGCGAAGTGATTTATACTATTTCATACTTATTCTGTACTTTTCTAGCAAAATATCAACAATAAAACTATTCAACATCAACAAACACGAAGCAAGGCAATTTGGACAAGTAGACATAATGTTGACTAATGCTTGACATCTATCAATTTCAAGTTCACCGAAAATCAGGGCCCTTCCTTCCATGCCATATTTCAAAACGAGACATCAAGCATTGAAATTGCAATTTCCAAGTTCAAAGCTTATCTTCATAGAAACCAACGGACACAAAAATCACAGCTTCATGGAGCTTGGTCACGAGGTGATGCGGCCACCAAGCGTTGATTGCTTCGATCGTCAAACACTCTGGCCATAGCGGACAATCGTTGTCGCATCAACGGTTGGCCGGGTCGCCCGAGAGGCAAGCCCCCCCGGACAACCCGGCCGAGTGGCTGAGCTTGACAAACAAATACTATCTTTTAGAATCATTTCATTTCTGTCTATATAATTCTATATACATATTGAGCCTCAAGTAGATTCATTCTTACAGTATATATTTTTCCTGCCCGAATGTCTGATATCTTGAACGTGTTTGGTCAGATTGACCAACTTTTGATGCAACAGCCTATCAACTAGAAGTGCATCGGATCACCGTGGTCAAACTTTGCAGTTGCTGTCATGAGCCAGGCAGCCCGCGGTTCCGGGTGGTAACCAAGGTTGGCAAAACCCGTAAGGTAGCGAATTGTAGCAGTTCAAAGTGACCGGTACAACCCCACTGCTGCAAGTCTGCCTACATGTACAATACACATCGAATACAGAATTTGAATTTCAGACACTGAAGATTAGGATTTACAGTTGGAACCAAAAACAGCTGTGAACACGGCATTATTTACTCTTTCGCAAATCCTTAGGGAAGAAGCCCAGTTTGCGGGATGGATTTCGAACCATCCGCAAACTCTGTCTTGGATTCAATCCGATGACTTCACCAACCCAAAACCCAAGAACCCCACAGGGCTGGGGGAACAGTTTATCTCCCATGAGAATTTGAAAAAGATCATGGGGATCTGAGCTACCACCAAAGAAATGAAGGCTCAAGCTTTAGTAAGGGACAATGGTTGTTCATAACCTCTTTATGACACGCTTATTTCTGGAAGGCCCAAACCCATGAAAAGAGCTTGGCTCACTTATCTTTTTTGGATATGCTCGGTCTTTCAAAAACGAATTCCCTTCTTGCAAGTGCCACCAGAATTTTAGATGTTTACCAACAGCTTCGAGGCGGAAAGGAAAGTGAACAATCTGAGCGGCTTCCTGAAATCCTGGTTGGTTAAGACTGGGATCCTAATCCACCATCGGTCAGGTTGGTGTAAACTTGGTCCCAACTCCCAACCTCCATACTTTGCAAGTGCGCACGAGCAATGGCTTCAAGCTCCTGATAAAGCACACAAGCAAAACAAACAGACAGCGTAGAAACCTAACCTCCATCCTTGTTATCCTCATGAATCATCATGGCCATTGTAGATTGTAGTTGTGACTATCAGTGTCATCATCTTCATATATGATACCTTGGGTCATTGTCCTCCTAGTTATCATCCAGGCTACAGCCCATGCCGATATTTATATTATCTATATTTTATACACATCATATCGCTTTGCATTCATCCATTTTCAATTCAATTTAAGCTTGTCCCTCTTCAAAACGAAACCAGTCGGATCATGTTTGATCAAAAACCCAGTGATTTTCGAAATTCTGCTGTTCTTTACCTCCCAATTGAGAGGGAAATGCCCCTCATCCCCAGCTGCTTTGCTCCATTCTGCTTGCCACAACCCTTGGGTAGATTTTCATGATATTTCTACGAATGTGATGTACTGAAAGTGAAACTCCTAGTCAAAAACCAGCCATGTCCCGAGTTGCATCCTTGTTTTGCTAAACCTCCATTCGCCTCCATTCACATCACTTGGGTACTGCAGAAACCCATGGGTTGGACCTTGACCCAACCAATGCAAATCAAAAAGGCATCAGCCAACAACACCTTCAAACAAAAGAAACAAACGTTATGAATAAATTGTGCTTTTTCAACAGAATTGTGAACGTTGGGAACATCTCAGTCTTGTTTTCTCTGTCTGGCATTTGTGTCTTTATCAGATTTTCCAGATTCGAATCAACAAGGGGACACCAAAAAGATCAAGGTACCTGTCATGCTCCGTATCACTTGAGAAAAGGGTACTTTAATCATATTAACTCTCCGTCACATAAACAAAGCAGCAGTTTTTTGTGGACACACGCACACACACGCACTCATCTGACGTTGCTTTGAAGGATCAATCATGTAAACTCTTTTCAGTAGACTATAAGTTCAAATTAGCATTTTCCTGGTACGCTATTTGTAGGTCCAACCCTGGACGGCCCAAATGCTTGCTCGGAATTTCGAAATGCCTATCATTGCATTACCAAGGGTTTTGATCCTGTCTTTTGCTTTCTTGGTTCTCTGCTTTATTTGGTTTTTACATGTTTTTGCCACACATTCCTGGACAGCTGATTTGACTTTCCATGCTGGTTTAACTAGTTGGCACTGGAGGGAGGCATAGAGACAAATGACCTCCAGCTGGGTTTTTGGAAAGGGAACATCATAACTGAAACGGGTCAGGTGGATCACCTAGATGGTGGTTCTTCACCACTAAACATTGAAACATATTCGTCGTTTTGTCTGGGCAAATGATTACAATTCACCAACCTGGAAATACCTGAAATCGCTGGGAAATTCCCTTTCTATTCACAACTGAAATTGAGAACATCCGTCCTTCATGACATCAAAAATATGGGTGTATATTGGAGTTCTGGAAAGGTCTACCACTGCAAATCTAAAAAATCGCAATACCCTAAAATTTCCTTCAGCACAGTAGGGAAGGTATGATATATTTCGAGGGACTGTGTGCCATAGTTTTTCCCATGGTGGGGAAAAAAACCCTTTCACACCCAGGTCGTCCTGCACGTCTCGACGGCTTCGGAAACCTCCACCAATGGCCACTGCATAACTGCCACTGTGGTAACTTCCATCCTTCCTGCCATGAAAACCACCCAGCTCGTTGGTAGGCTCATAGACTATCATAGACTCATAGATGAGAGCAGAGATGGGGGATCATGAGACACCCTTTTCAAAAACACTTCCCATTTTGGGATCAAGATTCAATGCAGAACATGTTAATGTAGAGAAAACATTGATGGGAATTTGAACAAAAAAGATGTCCAAACAAAATATATACTCCACTTTCATCAGGCCTCCATTTTCTGGTGAACCATGTTCCGTTGCACACATACAAAAGGTTGACTTTGATTTTGAAGCATAGTGTTTCTGGTTTCGACTTTGTCATTCTTCGACTTCCATAATCGATGAAACGACTAACGGCTGGAATCTGTGAAAAGCATCCCGAAGAGAAAGGGAAACCAAACTTTCGATGTTGGAAGTTCCATATTGATTTATTGAGGTGTGTGCAAAATCAGTGTCTTTGTAAGATATATATTTTTTTTTTGGGAGGGACACCAGGTTCTTTTTTGGGGCCAACATTGTTGCACCCAAAATGCTCTTCCAACCCTTCCCACCTGCAATTCGGACAACTTTTTCGCTTTTTCGCGCGCCGTCGCTGGCAGTTTTGAGCGGGACTGAACGTTTCTTTGGGAGCAACTCGGTAAACCAAGTTGAGGCTTTTTTGGGGATACCATACATGTCAAATTGAACTAAAGTCAACAGGGATCAAAAGGGTGTACTGCGGACCTTTATTGGGAATGAGGCTTGCGAGAGTCAAGTGAAAATCACAACTTCACCATTGATGCAACATGAGCTGCATCTGTCCATAAAACATAAGATGTGTCATATCAAATCATATCTATATCAAATGTCATGTATTGCCATGTAACATATTTCATTGTATATGATCAATTACATAGTATGACTACATATCATTAGGAAATATTATGAATCTCTACTATAATATACAATACTCACATGTCTTCTTTTGAAACAATGCATGCTATCTATCATTGTTGGCTTCATCTTGTTGTTGGGTTTATCGGCTCGGCTCATCGGCTCATCGGCTCAGGCGAGACCTGCGAGTTGGCGAATGGTCTCCTGATGAAGTCGACTGTGTAAGACCTGAGCATGGCAGCTCATAGGGGGTCGTTTATCCAACTTCGCAACAACATGGCCATAAATATATATAATTATACATATACAGTAGTTATATATATATATATATATGAGTTTTATGAGAGATGTATTCATTGTATGATAAATACTATATACATACAATGAACAAGATATGCTTTCAGCATTGTTATGATTTCTATATATTTCTATCATGTTTGCTACAAAGAGATACTTAAATAATCGATTATTTGCAGTGGCGGGCTAATTTTTGATAGTTCTTGTTGCCAAAGATCTGACGAACATGTAAGGGAAAAACATCTGTGTTTGATAGTTGGAAGGCTCAAACACAATGTGAAAACATGATAAACGACACCAGTGACAACTCGTTCCCTCTTTGACATTTGTGGGAATCCTTCCATGCTCATTCTTGGGCTTTTGGGCATCAGGAGATGCGGGTACGCGGGTAAACCTTCGAATCTGGGTGGATGAACAAACACTTTTTTTCACCAACCAAGGCTACAGCTCCCTTTTTTTGGGGGGGATGTATCATCAGGGGCATCATGTGAGTATTTGAACCAAAATTCCTGTGGATACTCTGGAAAATCCTGATCTTCCCGAAAAAAACACCCTCTGAAAGGTACTCCTCAACATCAATTGGAATGCTTCTCTTGGAGCAATCCCCAGTTCAACCCAGTTGAACTAAAGACTTCAACCAAATGGTTGAGTATCAAGACAAGAATGAACAACGCAGTGCATTAGAATGTGTTTATCAAAAAAAAAAATATATATGTATATATTAGACATATGCACGTTGCAAGCTGCATAATGTCACGAATGTACCCTCATGCATGGTGCATACGTACAGGTATCTTTGTATTCATACCTTCCACAGCATTTTACATTGTCGATCTACTGAACATCTGCATTTAATCCTTACAGTACAGTAATTTTAACGTCGCAATAGTCAGCATGTACTTGAAATATCTGTTCCAAACAAACTATGTAAATTAATGTAAATTAAAAGGTACAGTAGCATACGAAACATAAGTGTAAATTACCCGGCTTTTACCCTTCGTCAAAATAAGCAGAACAACATGACTTGAGAGGGAAGATTTGCAGTTAGAGTTGCACAGAATCTCACTAAACATTGTAGGATCGCCAATTCTAACTTGTGGATCTGGTGAAATGATGCCTTCTGCATAAAGGTATTATGATAAGAGCTTTGACTCTTTAACTACTAAGACATATGGGTAATGTAATTAGATCAAATTCGTTCCAGTGTCACGGTCGTTGTTTGCAGAATAGCTTGGAACAAACCATTGCCACCTTTGGAGTTTTTGTACTTTTCCTTGGTGCCAGGGGATAAATCATTGCTTCTCCGATATGCAAAGGAGATACCCCCGAAGTCTTGGAAGACGATCCTTTCCTATTGCTTTTCAGGGGTTATGTTAAACTTTGGTAGGGGTAGTGTTCATGGACGAAACCCGGTTCACCAGTTGGGATGTTTTAACAACCATCAACGAGCAACGTGAAGGTCAAAGTGCTCGTTGGTGTCAAATTTTCGGCGGCAGAGCCAACAAATGAAGACACCAGAGGCTGTTGCCTCCAAACGAGTTGAATTGACTGAGTCAGGTGGCACTTTAAATTGCAGTCATTTTATTACATCGCCAACCATTTCATGTACCTAAATTGGAGGTTCTGTGCCTTATATGTAAGCCTGTTTGAAAGTTGGGGTTCCCTTATTTAAGGCTACAGAAGTCTCTAGAAGCTTTACATACTGCTTACAAAGGTGAGAAGCTATTGGAATTTAGGTACCTGGAAAATTTGGTGCATATGGTGAATCCTTTCTGACTGGAAGCCAGGTCCAGGGTAGAGTTTTTGGGAGATGCAATCGTGAAAAGTGGGGAAAGCTTGGGATTTTTCAGATTGGGATCATTCCAATGCAGGGGATGTCTGGCTGAAGCTAGCTGCTGCGGTTTCTGGCATATCTAGTCATGGGTGTTTTTGACACTAAACACAAACAAGAATGCACGCACCACCTACTTGGATCCTGGTGTTTCTCCCTGGAAAGAAACAGTTGAGTTTTCTTGTTGGGAATCACCTCCAAATTTCGCCAAACAGTCGGAAGGTTTACTTTTGGACACGTGAGTATGTAAGTACATAGATGTATATACATGTATGCACGTAAGTTTTTACTACATATACACATCTTCTCAAAAACCTCACGATCCCCATAGGGATTCCCCTACAACCTAGTCCCGTTGCGGAGGGTAGCATAATGCCTTCTATAAATCAACCAACCAGGATCTTTTTTTGGTGACTCAACTTTTGCTCACCGATTTGGGGTTGATTTATAGCATGATATGTTTCTCTTAGCATAAGGCACTGTCTGACGACCCAAGCAGGGACTCCTGATCCAAGCTTAATCTTATTTGACCGGAAATCTACGATCCAGACAACTAGTTAAGTGGAAGCTGAGGCCATGATGGCTTCCAAGATCAGTAAAAATCTCCTCTGCCAGGTTTTTCTTTTTCATTTTGGTGAACCAGATATATACTGGTTCTTCAGACGTGACTTGGAGCTGTGGGATTTCCGAAGATCAGGATTTGGAGTGAGATTTTGTGGACCCCCGGGACCAAACTCACCCATACAACTTGGGGAAATTCGTGTAAATCCCTAGAGCTGAATTATCAAGGTCATTTTGGAAAGATTCATCGACCAAAAACCAGCATCCATAGGGGGAAAATTTTTCGGTTGGTGGTTGGGTCGCGATGAAAGTTGCTCAGGTACGAAGTAGTGAGATGTGGTGAGATGACCTCGAAATTGGATGGTTGGAATAATTAAACATGCTCAATCTGTGGTCTTTTTTGTGCCGGCAGAATTGAACCATAGCCATATCTCCATCAAACATTACAGTAATTTGATTCATAGGGTGGGTGGTGTTTAAGGGGCACAATAAATAGGGAACCTGGGAATTTGAATTTTCTTTTGGGGGCGTTGGGAAACCTTCAGAAACCAAAACAAGATTGGCGATACATGTACCTAAGATTGAAATTCACCAGGACGAGAAGTCATACTGAAAATTTGCGGATGTGCTAAAACGTATGTTGCCAAATCAACAACATTTTTTCTTGGGGATTTTGATAATCTCTCCGGGAAGGTAGGGAAAAAGGTGCCACTTTTCACTGGCAACAAGCACCTTGGGCCTTTCCAGCTTGTCACTGACAGGACTAGCAGATCCGGCTTTTACAGAAACTTGATCAAAGGATGCTTGTCCTAGGCGTCGATGAAAGGGGTGGCTAGTGCTCATTGCCAAGAGAATTAGGAACCCTCCTAAATTTGCTGGATTTGGAGGGACATCAAAGGGTTTTTAGGAGAAGTTTTCCACTTCTCAGCCCATTTTTTGGCCACCAAAAAGTTTTCCACAACCAATCGACCTTTTCATCTCAGGCCACGACATAACTGCATTTCAGAGCTCAGGGTCTGATTGGATGGGGTTTAGCAAGGAATCGATTGTTTTACGTTATTCACACCCTGAAAACTTGAATCTACATAATATATCTTTTATCAACCTTGCTTTCCATTTCAACTTCAACTCATGGGGTCATGTCACCCCTCCAAGTTCGAAACTTGAAAAAACGTTGCCGACTACAACACGGTGAATTTTTAGTAACCACCACTTGGGCCTAAGGGGCTCAAAAAGGATGCAGTCGTTTTTGGTGGACCTTCATCCCAAACACTGCAAGTTGATCACTCCGAGGTGGATCATATCTACAGGAATATGCAGCATCCTAGGCTCCTAAGAAAAGCTCCTCCAATGTCAATGACTTGACTAGACATCCTTAAAATCTCGCCTTCAATGAACTAAATGACATCATGCGGTTCTAAAGGAATACCTTTCAGGATTGATGCTTTACCATCCGAGATGAAGATCACTTTGATAAACTGAGACGATTGAACCAAACATACCATTCCTGATTCCTGGCATGATCCCATGCATATCCAACTCCCCCAAATCAATAACAAGGGGGATCCTTCTTGGTGAACTCACTCCGGCTTTTCCCACTAGCATCCTCACTCACTCTCTCTCTCTCTCTCTCTTACTTTTCTCATTTTCACAAATACACCCGATGCACCGAAGATTGCGACCAGTGTCTCTTCACTTGTAGCTCTTGATCCTCAGAAGCCATTAATTTGAACAGATTGGAACGACCCATGACCAGGCCCAGTCTAGGTGAAATTGCAGGGGATTGACAGTACTTACCCGAAGACTGGCGGCTGAAAATTGCAGTTCTCCAAGTAATTCCTGGGTTGCCTCATTGGCAACAACAAAACCTCTATCTGGTTGATTACTAGGGGTTTCATGGGGTTTCCATAGTGGGCATTACTGGACTAGAATCGTCCCGATAATAGCTGGCAGATGCTGGCAGTGTAATCGCTGATGCAGATCAACCAATTTTTTTTTTCCTGGCTCACGTATTGACACTAGCGAACGAGGCCCAACCTTCTGGGAAACAAAACGTCGGGATGGGCGACCATTCGTTGCGTACACTACCATGAAGTCTTATTTTCCTTCCAACCAAACTTCAAAGATTCACAGAACAGTAACCAGAAAAAGGCCCAAGCCCCAAGAAGGAGTTCTCTTTGGCACTAAATGGACCCACCCAGTTATAAGGGAGATATCACCCCAGTAAACCCATGGTACACCCTACCCTTCTGCCCAGTTGTAGGTGGTACCAGAGACCGACACCTCCATTATTGGGGGGGTTTTGAAAAGTCAGCGAACAAGTCTGCTTCTTCCGAACAAGTCGAGAACTTCAGTTAGTTACATATCATGTATATATATATATAAATTAAGTAGCTGCTAGGATGTTGTATGATGAATTTAGGATGAATGGTCGGGGTCACCGAGTGATTTCAGTCAGGCACATATAAATGGGCAATGTTCGAGTTTTCGAAACTATCTAGCAAACTCCTGGGACATTTGCAGAATATCGTTCGTTCTCATGAGACCTTAGAGAGGATGTTTTAGAGAATGTGACCGCTACTTGAGCAACAAATAGCAACAACACTTGCGGGGCCATCCCATGAAATACGAGTTCGGTAAAATAAACATAGCAACTATTGTATATGCCGGGTTCTGCCATTCCTGACGCTATCGACGAATATCCAAATGCCCCTCAGAAAAAGTAATCTCAGGAACGCCATTGCAACATAACGCGTGCTTACATATCATATTTAGTGGAATAAGCAATTATTCCATCCACAACTCCCGTGGAGTCCTGGAGTCCTTTTATCCGTTCGTAGTAGATGGAGATGTGGGTCCCCAAGTTTGGGAACCCATTCCCAAATCCTCCAAATTTATAGGACATGGTTCCTTTGGAAACTCTATGATCGACTGATGCGGCTTTTTTGGGACGTCCCAGGACCTTCATCCACCGAGCATTTTTCCTCCCACAGGCTGGAAAACCCTTTTTGTTCAACAACCAAGGGGAGGCCTGAATGTCAATCTAGTCCTCCTGGGTTTAAAAACTTTAAAAACGTTTACATATAAAAATATTGTTGCCAAATTATGCCAAATTAGGAATCATCTTTCCAAGTAAGGAGAAAACGAACAATGATTGAAAACCACCTTCCTAGTCAAT
The DNA here is from genome assembly GCA_000507305.1 of Breviolum minutum Mf 1.05b.01. Lineage (NCBI taxonomy): Eukaryota > Dinophyceae > Suessiales > Symbiodiniaceae > Breviolum > Breviolum minutum. Next base: position 367,921 of record DF239064.1, on the reverse strand, counting down.
CTTTCAGACTCAGAGTTGCACAGAACCGAGTTGGACAAAACTCAGCCATCTAAAAACAAATCACAACCATCCACGTCGAACACACTTGGCTCCTTCCAGCAAGGGTCCTTGCTAAACGCGACAAAAAGCACTCAAACTTGTGATATCTCTGCATTCATCCTTCCCAATATGTGTAATTTATTTTCTTTAATCTATGGTCCATGTGTGTCTATTTATGGCTCACCCCTTGCAAACTGCCAACAAAAACCCAAGCATCAAAGGAAGTTTTCCGTCGCAGTGACGTGGTTGTTGCTTCCTCAACCAGGCCACTCACTGGTGTGTTGAGGCCTGCGACCTCAGGGAAACCCGTTTTTGTCGTATTTTTTGGGGTTGGATTCTGAGAGTATCTGCTTGGTGGTTGAACCAACCCCTTTTAAAAAATATTAGTCAAAATGGGAATCTTCCCTGAGTAGGGGTGAAAATTAAAAATATTTGAAACCACCACCTAGGTATCTTTTTCTTGTTGAGGTATAACTAGTGTAGTTTTGATGTTTTTCTTTGGAATCCTACAAGATCCTGGAAGTTTTTTCAGTTTTCTGAAGCTTCGAGTCGCTCAAAATTCTTGATCCAAAAACTCATGCTTGGAAGAATGGCCCAAATCTTGCATGCATTCATGTCCCTTTACCCTAAGGCCCTACTGTAAGGAGTCAAAATAAAAGCATGCCATACCCATGTTGAGGAATCTGTGATTTACTTTTGAGAGGCCAACGCTTGGACACTGGAAATGTTTCAGAAATTAAGGGAATGAAATAAATCTTGTGAACAAAAAAAGACATGTTCGAAACCGTCAACCACTTTCATCCCTCAAATAGATCGATCCTTCATCACCCTTGAGGTTTCTCGAAACTTTGGAGGTTCCAAAGATCTCAACAAAATGCAGCTACTACGTAGCGGGTAACGGAGTTTTTTGAAATCATTCTCCCTTCCCCAAAAGGACTCCAGAGTCAAACTCCCGTTTCACTTCCAAAAGCTGGTTGGAAGGTTGACTCATTGATTCGTACGGTGAAATGGAAACAATCCCGAATTCATCCCATCGAACATGACTGGGTGGCTCATGGGAGTTTGGAGTTCGTAGTTGGGTTATAAATATGACCATGTAATTTGTAAGTTGGGCTAAACATTCTAACGCTTTTGCCACCACTAATTCTAGGGCCGAAGTAAAGGCCGGAAGAGTTTACAAATTTTATGTTGGACATATCACACTCCTTTTCCTTCCTACAACAACTCTCTCTTTGAGGTGGTTCCTCAAATTCCATGGGAACGGTGGATTGCTACGAAAACAATTTCCCAGTTTTTGAGGGGTCATTGATTTTACGACATCAATTTATATCAAATTCATTAAAGGGCACTGTTGAAACTTTACACGTCTGATTTCTGCCCGACCAGAAGGCACTTTTTTCGGTGCTTCTTGAAAGCAGTACCGTGTTTGCCGAAAAAAAAGATGGGTTTTGAGATAAATGTCTTTGGCGAAACAACAGCTCATGAGACCACCAAACTTGAATTTGCATGAATGAGGAGGGCAGTAGTATTTTCCTGCCCAAGCCAACAAAAATTGGACTTTGCATCATTTCTCTCTTTGTTCAGGGTGATGTATCCAACAACCTCCCCAATTTTTCCAAGGGACAGGCCGTACAGGTTTTTATACGCCAAGTTTCAGCTTCCGGGATGTTTAAAAACAACTCAGAGGACCAATCAAAACAAAGGAGGACTAGTCACAAACACAGCTTTTCTCTGAAAAACATCGGTGCTACCCAATGGTGCTAAACCGGCCTAACAAAAATCCAAGTAATCCAACCCAGGTCGGTTGGAAAGTCCAGGAAAAACCCCATGCGATATTTCACTCCCGGCACTTGGCTCAGAATGACCCTTGCAAACTCGCGACGATATCAACTACCAATGCAGTCCACGTCGATTGGTGAATTGTATCCAACTATGTCTCTCAGTCGGTGAGATATTTTGTATCCGTCTTCCTTTTAGGATCACAACCAAGTTCTGCAGGCAAATTTGGGCCATAAACATCAACAAAAAATAAAAAACATAGATCTGTTTGGAATACTTGGATGGTTACGTTGGACATTTTTTATCTGTGGAAATTTCCTGAAAATTTTGCCAGACATCTTCAGTCTTCAGCTTGGTCACTGGTGAAGCAGTGAAGAAAGGACGGTCGAATTGATCGGTCACGATCCGGATTTGCGACTGTTCGGTTGGAATTTGTGACCCAAAAATTTAATAGTCCTGGAGTCCTACCAAAATGCCTTGCACAAAAAGGGTCAAAAAGCTTATGAATCCCATGGTAGAAAGTCAAAAAATCACCGAAACAGCCAACAAATCCGAGAAAAAGCAAGTGATACTCTGATGCTACGGCATTCTCTCATCACGCAAACATGCAGCGGTGGCAACGAGCCTCACCGGAACAGAACATGGTAGTTTAGCAAGAATCTTGCCATGCTGCCCTTAAGCTTGAGTGAATTATTAACTTTCTCTTCGATATGCACAGGTACCACATTCATACAGAACTAGTTGGTGGTTTCAACCCCTTTGAAACATATTAGTCAAAATGGAAATCTTCCCCAAATAGGGGTGAAAAAAAATATTTGAAACCACCACCTAGAGAATGTACACAATATGCGTATACAAACACATAATATGATTTTATCGCACACATATTAAAATATCCAAGTATTAGACATGTATGAATTGTTTACAAGTATATGTACATACGCAAAAACATGTATTATATCATGATATTTGAATATATTTGATATATACATACACGCTGCGCCGCGCACACCTCTTTTTTAAACGAATGTAGCCCCACCCATTTGGTGAAGATTTGAGTTTCCTCCCTTGATTTTTATATGTCACGGCAAGGATCTCATTTTTGGGTCTTTCAATCTTCCCGATTGGAGTTATCTTTTTCCCAACCTCTCCTCTTCAGCCGCAGCAGTTTGGCGGAGATTAGGAATCCTTCACGCGAGGGGCAACGAACCAAGAAATTCAAGAAGCTTGTAAAATCATAACATCAGGTGATTCAGAGTATGAGGAAAAAACAGCTCTAAGTAGGATCCGAGGTATGAAAAAAAAGGAATCTTACAGAGTGTATCTTATCTCAAGGATCAGGTTGCTCACTTTTCATCCCCTGGTCCGATCCATATGACCACGAAAATGTGGAACACTTATGTCAATGCCAAGCAGCAAAAAGTAGAATCGAATAGAATCAACAACTTCATTGCAGCAATCCTTGAGAGATAATTAGAAGACCTAGGAGAACCACAAGGAATTTCTGTGACATTTATTGACATTTCAATATTTCACCGTTTCCTTCGTTAACAGGACAGCCTTTTGAACTCAGCGGAAACTGGTACCGTACATAGACCAAGGAAGGAATTCGGCAAACATGATTCCAAGAGTGACCAATCATCTTCCAAACCCCCTCTTTGCCGGGGCTGAAGTCTTCTTTTTGGGAACTTTTACACTGCTTAGTTAGCAGCAAGAAAAAAAGGAGGAAATTCACCCCGGTCCTGGGAAGAGGCAGGTCACACTTACCCTTGAGAAGGCTGGGCAGGCAATCGCGGAGGGTCATCCTGACATCATCTTGACACGGATCTTGAAGGCCACCCGCCCTGTTTGGAACTGTCAATTAGAATGGACAACTTTGTCGTAGCAACCCTGTGGAAATATTTGCGCGCCATACACCTACCACAACATTTGTATAGATGACATTTCATACGACATGATGAAGGCAGATATTTTTTTCGCCAGCATTTCAGCATTTGCGGAACCATCTGACACTAACTCCACGAGTGATTTTAGTCATCGTTGTTTCAAAGCAGTTGGTCCCACACTTATGCTATCACTTATCCTGCTGAAGGGGCGTACCATGGCTTACCAACAAACTTGGGGGAACTCATTGCTACTACCGTGGGGCTCTTGACTTTTTCAGGAATCGTGCCCGTCTTCATTCTCTCAAAATTTGAGACTTGTTTCTCTTAAAATCATAAACGATCAAACGCATTCCAAACTAGCTTTAAAAGCCAAAGAAAATGAAAAAAGACATTGTACGTGGAACCAATCATCTTCCAACCCCTCTTTGCCAGGGCTGAAGTCTTCGTTTTGGGAACTTTTACACTGCCTAACGCAGCAAGACAAAAGAGGAAATTCACCCCGGTCCTGGGAAGAGGCAGGCTGGGTAGAAGATTGAGCAGCGTCATCCTGACATCATTTTGCCACCAAGAATCTCCGAAACCACTGTGGCGAAACGCCGGGACAAAGAAATCCAATGTCAAAACTGAAGCTATTCCAACCACTTAACAACTGCTAAAGGCAGCAGGCCGTCACTGCAATGACAAACAGCTAAAATCGAATAGAATCGACAACTATCCCACCAAAAGCTTTGGAAATATCTACGACATAAACTACCGTCCGTAGGGGTGTAACTTCAGATACCCTGTGGAATTCCATTATTTTTCGTGGGGTTTTCCCGGCAAGTACAGCCCCACCAAAGGCCTCACTACAGGACCTTGAAAAGCTCCAGAAGAGGCGTTTGGAATGATTGTTGCGGGCTTTGGATGGCTTTGGGTGGAATTAATTTTCAACGTTTGTCACAGGTCTTTGCCTGTCTTTTCACCTTTGTTATCTGTAGCTCAGCTTGGGTGTAATACACATCTTTGAAACATTCTGAATCTAAGAGGTACTCATCTTCCAACCCCACCAAACTACTTGGAGTTTGTGATTTTGAGAATTTCGAACTCCTTCCCATGAATGTACATCATCCTGGCTCCCCTTTATCCATCGAAAAGGCCCTTGGAAGCCTTGTGGCTCGTGTTGCTTGTCGTCGAGTCGAAAGGCACCACTTGTGTTGTCCGTAGTTGGGAGTATTGGGAGTCTCTCTCTTCTTCAATGGACTGAAGGCGGGCGGTTGCAGAGGATACGCACTGACGTGGGGTACGGGAAGGGGGAGTAGAGTTGAATGTAAAAAGGTTGGAGTCCTTGACCATAGGTCTGATGTCAGGATCCTTTATTCCCCACCTGTCAGGTGAGGGTTGTTAGATTTTATGTCAGACTCTTCTCCTCCTTCTTCTCCTTCTCCTCCTTCTCCTCCTTCGTCGTCGTCCTCTTGTCCTTCGTCGTCCTCCTCAATTAACTGGGATTCTCTGTGTTCAGTGTGGCGTGCTGGACCGCAATGGCAACTGGGATCTTCTCAGTTCAGTGTGGCGTGCTGGAGCCCAATTGCAACTGGCATTCTCTCAGTTCAGTGTGGCGTGCTGGACCCCAACCGCGAT